>CM058166.1:0-600000 GCA_030254885.1 Vitis rotundifolia | reverse complement strand
TTACCAACCTATACTATGCCACTTCCTGCTTCCCCCCTTCCTTTATTATAACTTTCAATCTACACCCAAAAAACCAAAAGAAAAGGAGAAGGAAAAAAAGGGAAAGAAGCAGAAGAAAAGAAGAGAAGAGAAGAGAAATACGAAACAGCAAAGAGAACATGGAAGGTGCGTGCAAGACTTGAAAAGATTCAAAGAGACTTCTTGTGGGGCGGTGGTGCCTTAGAGAAAAAACCACACTTGGTGAATTGGAGCTTGGTTTGTGCTGATAAGAGGCAAGGAGGCTTAGGTATTCGCAGTCTTGTGGCCCTAAACAAAGCCTTACTTGGGAAGTGGAGTTGGAGATTTGAGGTAAAGAGGGATTCTTTGTGGAAACAAATCATCATAGACAAATTTGGCGTAGAGGGAGGAGGTTGGTATTCGAGAGAAGTGAAGGGAGGCTATGGTGCGGGAGTGTGGAAAGCTATTAGAAAAGGATGGGAAGGTATTCGTTGTAGATCCCGCTTTATCATAGGGAATGGGAGGAAGGCCAAATTTTGGAAGGATTTGTGGTGTGAGGACCAAACGTTGAAAGAAGTTTTCCCTAATTTATTCCGATTGGCAGTCAACAAGGATGAGCGGGTGTTTGATGCTTGGGAGGAGGGCGGTGAGTTGGGTAGCTGGAATCCTCTGTTTTCAAGACACTTTAATGATTGGGAAATGGAAGAGGTGGAGGGTTTGTTCTGAAAATTGTATCCTTTGGTTTTGAATAGAGATGTGGAGGATGTCTTGAGCTGGAAGATTAGCAAGAATGGCCTTTTTTTCTGTTAGATCGCTCTACTGCTCCTTCACAAGAACCTCTAGTGACCCTTTTCCTTGAAGTATTATTTGGAGGTCTTGGGCTCCAATGAGGGTAAGCTTTTTTTATTGGGAAGTGTCTTGGAACAGAATTTTGACCATTGATCAACTCAAAAGAAGAGGCTGGAACATGCCAAGTAGGTGTTACTTGTGTAAAGAGGAAGAGGAAACCAGTGACCACTTGATCCTATTTTGTAAGAAGGCTACAACGCTGTGGAGCTTGCTTTTCTCTCTATTTGATGTGTAGTGGGTCCTGCACTCCTCAATTAAAAGGAATTTGATTGGTTGGCATGGAGCTTTTGTGAGTAAGAGATGGGAGAAGGCTTAGAGGGCTGCCCCCCTTTGCTTAATGTAGACCTTATGGAAGGAAAGAAATGAAAGAGTGTTCAATGACATTGAACGGTCCGACCAAGCTTTAAAATATTCTTTTTTGTACACTTTTGTGAATTGGGGTAGGGGGTATTTAGAAGATCTTTCTTTATCTTTCTTTGTCCATGATTGCTTTTATAGAATGGCTTTTATCTAGTTAGGAGAAAGGTTTTTCATCTTTCTTTTTGCATAGCTTCTTGGGCATTGTTTGTATACTTTGGGTGTACTTTTTTCACCACTTCTAAGCTTTGCTGATACAAACTCTTATTTACCTATCAAAGAAAAAGGAAAATAACATCAACTCAGACAGCAACCCACAGATCAAGGGAAACAATCTAATATATTATTCTAAGAAACATAAAAAGAAATCCTATGCATTCAACAGATATTCTAATGTCATGTCACTGCAGATACTCACATCTCAACCTCAAAGCAGGTACACACTATTTGGAGACCTTCATATGTGACAGAGCATATCTGTCTTTGTAATTCCACACAGCAGTCACAAAAACCCTAGTGACATTACAAGTGATTTTTCCTTTCAAAACAACAATGAAATTCTCTACAAACTTGAGAAAACGTATAGCAAAGCATTTCATTCCATTTCACAGGCTATTTGCCAGAAGACAGATATGCATAGAATCAAAAGCTGGAATAATTATCTGCATTACGAAAAAAAAGCCAATAGAAAAATGTTCCATCCATTCTATCAACATCAAGTCACCAAGGATCCTTTAACACCATCACAAACATTTCCAAGTTAGATAGAATTCACCAATATGCCAGGCATCCAACAAGCAAGCAAACTCAAACCAAGGCCAGCTAAGCATGGCCACTGGAGAACACATCCACATATTTAACCGATAGAACAATTTAGCTACAAATACCAATATACATATACATCCATGTAAATGTAAACCAGTCTCAAATCTCAATGAATTTTAATATTACATTACCACTTCAAGCAATAAAAATTTGTTCTCTTATTTGATTTCTTAGATGTTCTAAACACATGGGATGAACTGCCGGGCATGAAATTTGGAAAACGAAACAGTTTTATGAAACATGGCAATGGCATATGACTCCCAATGCCAAGTTATCCCATTATTTTGCATCTGATCTTATTTCCCATTTGCAAGGAAAACCATGGTCACAGAGTCCACAGCTCCACTATTTCGTAAATTTACAGTGTCACAAGGAACACGCCATTACCCATCAGATCCTTTGCACAATATTGAATGATCCCATTTCTTCTTCTGAAGAAACAAGGAACTAATTTTCTGAGACTTTCTTACATCAAACAGAACTAAACCAATCTTCAAACATTTAAAATTGATCAAACAGGGCAATTAATAATACAAATACCCATTGCAATGATCACTAAATACAAATCCCCATCAAACCCAACAAAAACATCCACACTCCCTTCACAAATTCAAAACCACACCCACAAGATGCAAAATTTTCAAAAACCCAAATCAATGAATCATCGCAAACACATCATCGATCTCGATCATTAATAAACCAGAAACCCTAATCAGAGAAAAAAAAAAAAAAAAAAACGAAAACAAAATCAAAACCAAACCTCTCGCAGGCGTCCTCGAGAGAAGAGAAAGGGCGTTTGAAATCAGGGTGGCAGACCCGCCACGCGTCCTGGTACGCCATCTGGAGCTCCACCTGGTGCCCGGGCCGCATCGCCTTCTGCTGCTGCTGCTGAGGATTTGCGGGGCCAGGGTTTTGCACATTGGGGATAGGGTTAGGGTTAGGGCTAGGGTTAGGGTTAGGGTTAGGGTTGGGATTGGGGTTTTGCGGTTGGAGCGAGATGGGGCGGTGGAGGCCTGGAGGGCGCAAATGGGCGTCAATATTGGAAGGGAACCGGGAGATTGCTTGCTGCTGTTGCTGCTGCTGCTGCTGCTGCTGCTGCTGTTGCTGTTGCTGTTGCTGTTGCAGCTGCTGCTGCTTCTGCTTCTGGAGTTGTTGAAGAAGGAGAAGCTGTTGCTGCTGTTGTTGCTGCTGCTGCTGCTGCTGCTGCTGGTGCTGCAGCATGAGCTGCTGCTGATGCTGCGCCAATGCCTTGGCGTTCGCCTCATCCATCTCTTCCTTCAAATTCACACACCCCCTCTTCTTCCTCCCTCTCTACTTATTCACCATTCTTCATTTCTATTCAAATACCCAAAAGATTACGCATTAATATACATAGATACATAAATATATGTGTTAAAGACAGACCCATGTTTGGTTATTTGGAAAATGGTAGGGAAAATTATTTTAAAAACAAAAACAAAAAAATACAATGGAAATCAAAATAAAAATAAAGATAAATCTGAAGTTGACAAATTATTTCTAAACATTTTTTAAAAATTATTTTATTCATTTTTCTTCTTCATTAAATAATTTAAATATATATAAATTTATAATTAATTTTAATAGAATTATATTTTTTTTAATATTTTTCACAATAAATGACATGAAAAAATTATTTTTCTAGGTTCTAATTGGTTATTGAAAATTTTAAGGAAAAATGGGGGAAAATTGAGAAGTAAAGTAAAAAAAAGAAAGAAAAGTTGAAAAAAAAAATAGATTTAAAATGGGGATAATTGTGTTTTGGAACCCATTGGACCCAAAAATTATTTTGAGTATTTTGAGTATAAAATGTGAAAAGACCAATATACCCTTCAAAACTATTTTGAGTATTTTCTACCTCAATGTTTAACAAACTTTTTGATCTTAAATTTTTTTTTTTAATAATTATTTTGAAAATTTATTATTTTTAGAAAACTAATTTTTTAAAAAAATATATTTTAAAAATATATCATTTAAAAAAAAAATTGACATATTTTTAGTTATCTTTTACATACACAATTTTTAAAATATATATTTTCCAAGATGTTTGATTTTTAAATAATAATAATAATAATTTATTTTTATTTTTTTGGAAAAGAGTGCAATTTTTTCCAAATCACTAAATTAAATTAAATTTTATTGAGGTTTACAAAAGGAATAAAATTTAAATTAATATTTTTCTACTCTTTTTTTTCATAGTCAATAAAAGTCATTTTTAGAAAGATAAAAAATTTATATCTTTCTTCTCAATTTTCACACTTCCTCTAGGTTTTGGGTTTAAATGGTGAACTTATAAGGACTAAAGCTTAATTTTTGGGCCCAACTAGGTCCAAAACACAATTGTCCCGTTAAAATATCCAAAAGATAAATAATTATTTTTATATATTTTTTAACCTCATTTACCTTTTTTATTGAATAATTTGAAAATACATATATTTTTAAATAATTTTAATTATATTGTATTTTATTTATATATTTTTTATAGTAAATTAAATATAAAAAAATTATTTTACTTAAGCTATGTTTAGTTCTCAAAGATTTTGAAGAAAAATATGAGTAACAAAAAGTAAAGAAGAAAGTTGTATTTAATTGTTTAAAAGAAGAAAGGAAATAAAAAAAAAAATTGTTAAGAAAAATGCTTTTATTTTTTTGGATTTGATTTTATTATAAAAAAAATATGAAAAAAAATTAAATATAATTAAAATTAGCTAGAAATATATACATTTTAAAATTATTTAATATTTATATAAAACAATTAAAATTAATTAAATATGTTTAAAGTGATATACATTTGTACAAATAAGAGTGACATAATTTCTTCTTCATAAATAGATATAGAATTTATGCAGCAATTATTTAGAAATACATTTTGTGCAATACCCTCTTCCTATTTGAAATGATCTCATGATCCCGAATCAATCTTACCTAGGATTGCAAATTTCATATTTGTTTATAAAAAACAAATGTTTTCCTTATGACAAGTTCTATAAAATCATGAGTAACTAATGATCTCTGACCACTAAGATCTATGAACAACGTAATTATTAGATATGAAATATTTCTTCAAGTAGTTTAATGACCTTCTCAATCCAATCATTAGTTATATCTACTTCATTTATATATTACTTCAAACTCATTTCATTTATTTTAACAATTTTATGTAAAAATTAAATAATTTAAAAATATATAAATTTATAATTAATTTTTATTATATTTTTTTTTCTTATTTTTCATAATAAAACTAGAGAGAAAATGATTTTCTTTAATATTTTTTTCTTTCCTTACTACTTTTAGCAACCAAACTAACTTAAAATTATTAAACAACTTATGTATTTTCAAATTATTCAATACTCATATATAAGAAGAAAAATGAGTTCAAAGTAGTACCTAAAAATAATTTATTTATTTTTATCTATTTATATTTTACTTTATTTTTTCATTTCTTCTATTTTTCCTGTATATTTTCTTCCTTTATTTTGTATTTTCCCCACATTTTTCAAGAACCAAACATGAGGTAAAGAGAAAATACAAAAAAAAAAAAAAAAAAAATGGAAAGGAAAAATAAAAAATAAGTTTAATATTAAGAAACTATTTTTGCATGTTTCTTTATAAAAAAATATAAAAAATAAAAAATAAAAATAATAAAAATAAAAATAAAAATAAAAACCACCAAGAGAGTAGTCATGGTAGTGTTGCACTTCCACAATTTTTGTTACACCTATTGCTCCCTTGTTTTTTCTTTGTTCCTTTTTAAATAAAAATTATAGGTTTTGTTTGATTATTAGAAAATTTAAAAAAATATATAAGGAAAAGAAAAACTCATTTTACTTATTTTAATTCTTTGTTATAAAGATTAAATAATTTGAAAATGTTTAAATTTTTAATTAATTTTAATTATATTTGATTTTTATTTTTATTTTTTATAGGATAATCAAATATGAGAAAATAAAAAATTATTTTCTTTAAATTTTTTTTTCCTTAGTACTTTCCAAGAATCAAACATAACCATCAAAAGATAAATAATAAAAATGAAAATTATAAGAAGATAAATAATGAAAATGAGACGAAATAGTGAGGAAGAACATGAAAGGAAATAAAAAATAAAAAATTATGAATTAGAATTGGGATTAGGATCACGGTTTTGGATGAATTTAGGATTAAAGAAGATATTTGAGTAAATTTATATGCCTTTTCATATTTAAAAAATCAGAGAAAACAAGACATAAAAAAATTATTAACTCAAGGTTTTTGTTAATTGTGTTTTGATGATAATGAAACGAAGTTGATGGCAACTAATTGTTTGATTAAAGTTTAAAATTTCAGCTTCTAAGGAATTGAATTAAATGCTAAATGGAGACAAATTTGAATCAATAAAGAATTTTGGCAAATTGAAAGACTGCTTAAGAACCTTATATACAAGTTCCTATGGTCATATCTTATATAGAGGTACTTAATAATCTTTCTAACTAATTTATAATATTTTTAAATTAATATAATCTTTTGAATTTGGATGTTTTTAACTTTGAAGAAAAACTTGGACTTGAGAATTCTCAAAATCATTTTTAAATGGTTTTTTAAAGTTTGGAAAGTGTAACTATCGTCTTTTTCAAACCTCGGGAACCAATCAACTAATTGAGATGACTAAATGGTGAATTTGAGGTTCTCTTGACAATGCATATCAATTGAGGTTGGAACCTCAACTAGTCGAATCACATACTCGATCGATCGAGTTCTATGCCTTAACAATCACCTATTATACCACTTTGCCACCTATCAAATAGTGATCTAACTCAATCAAAAGGTTAACCAGTTGAGTCTACTTGAGTTTTCATCTGCTATTTAAGTACTTAAACTGGCATTTATTTCTAATGTAGCATTATATACTATTTAACATTGTAAACAACCTTTAATATATTTTTTGAGTGCTTTTGAGCTAAACTTGTCCTTAGAGCACTATCTTCAATCATAGTTTCAATTTGAATCCATTTCAACTGAAACTTATGCTATGATTTTTATGACATCAATCTTGTTCATTAGCACCATTGTGAGTGTGTTTAAGAGTGAGATATTGAGAAAATGTAAGAAGGTCACTTAGAACTAAAAAATTTTAAGTGTAAAGGATTAAGACTTGGTTGAAGCTTTAAAAATTATTGGAACCCATAACTTCATTCAGAGCTTAAAGAAAGCCGATATAAGTTGAGATCATTGGCGGATTTAGTAAGGGCTCAAAGAGGGCACATGCCCTATTTGGAAGATAAAAGAATTTAGCATGCATAATAAGGAATTAAACTTCAAACCATAGTTTTAAGAGAGAAATAAACCAACCGGTCAAACATTGCTTTTTGGCTTAGATTTGGTCCCTTGAAACCAAGTTTTATAACCCTAATCTCTATCCTATCCTAATAATGCATCAAACCTAAATCTCTGTCCCCACTTGCATCTCAAGTTCTCAAGTTGTCGATGTAGAAGACAACTTGACTAGGCAGTTCAACAACTTCACTTGACTCGGAGGTTCCTCAACTTGACTTGGAGGTTATTTTGGGTTTTTCCAAGCTGTGTTTTTCAACCTGCCATATCTCTTCCACTTCTATATTTATATCCTATCATCTATCTTCCACTTCATACCCACCAAGCTCTGATCAAAGGCATCAACATGGCCAGTGCGGCGATGCAGGAAGAGCAAGTGAAGCTGTTGGGCTTTTGGTTTAGCCCATTTGTGAGAAGAGTAGAGTGGGCACTCAAGTTCAAAGGCATAGAATATGAGTATGTGGAAGAAGACTTGACCAACAAGAGCTCTCTTCTCCTCACCTCCAACCCAGTTCACAAGACAGTCCCTGTGCTGCTTCATAATGGCAACCCCATCGTTGAATCCCTTGTCATCATAGAGTATATTGATGAGAATTGGAAGCAAAACCCTATTTTGCCTCAAGACCCTCATGAGAGAGCCAAGGCTCGCTTTTGGGCGAACTTCATTGAACAAAAGGTATGTATTTTTAGATACCATTAATTTTTTTCTTTCTTTTGTCTAATTTTTGTTGGTGATTTTTTTTTTAATTAATAAAAAGAATTATCTTAGAGATGTAATGGATCTCGAATTATTATTTATGAATGATTTATTTATTTATTTATATTATCAAATAATTATGATATTCGAAAGATTCAAAATGTATTTTTGTAAGTATAGAAGGTTTGAATGGATGTTGGCTATTCTAAGAAAGTTATGAATCATTTAACAAATTCAATAACCCTAAATTGTAAGCACAAAACCTAGTCCTCATCATATGATTATTCCCACTATTTTTAATTATCACTTAGTATACATAAAATTAAAACAGAGATAAAATACATCATCTCTCTCTCTCTCTCCTTGTATTTGATGTGGTCCAAAGTCCAAAAACAGCACTAGTATAATAAAGATTCTCTCTCTCTCTCTCTCTCTCTCTCTCTCTCTCTCTTTGATGTGGTCCAAAGTCCAAAAACAGCAGTAGTATAATAAAGACTCTCTCTCTCTCTCCCTATTTGATGTGGTCCAAAGTCAAAAAACAGCAGTAGTATTATAAAGATTCAAATTTTTTGTGATGGAGTTTACCAAAACAACAAAAAAAAAATTTATAACCTCAAAAAGAGATTTTGTATGTATTTAGATAAATTTTTTAAAAGAGTTTATATTTTCAAAAAGAGTTTAATATCAAAAACTAAAAAAATATTAATTCCTATAAAAATTTTATTTTTGGGTTGTGTGAAAATTAAGTTATCACATATTAAATGAAATTTTGTACCTAAAAATTATAAATTTGACTTCTATTTCAACTTCTAAATATTAAAATTCTATCCCTTTCAAAATTACTTTCAAATGGGTTTTAAGCTTCTAATATGGAAATCTTTAGATTTACTAAATAAATAGCTTAAAAGTATGTAATTTAGTGCTTATTTGAATACATTTCACATTTTCTAATCAAAATAAAAAAATAACACTAACTTTTGGTATAGAATACAAATACTTTTAAAAGCTTACATTGGAAAAATCATGAATTTAAAAATGGTTTAAAAAAACAAATATATTAAAAAAATTATTATTAAAAAATTTTTACTACCTCAAATTTTAAAATTTTTTCAATATAAAAGTTTACGATTTTAAAAATAAAAAATAGGAAATGTACTCCAACCCACACTTAATTACAAATTTTAAATTTTGAATGATGTTATGTATAGATAACAGAAGCTGCAAGAACAGCATTACTTACTCAAGGAGAGCAACAAGAGAAGGTAGTGAAGGAACTAAAAGAAGCCATGGAAGTGCTTGAAGGAGAGGCTGCAGCCAAGCTCAATGACAAGACATTATTCTTTGGAGGCAAAAATGGTCTTGGGTATGTGGACATTGTGCTAGGTTGGATATGTAATTGGGCGGAAGTCATTGAAGAAGTTGGAGGGTTCAAGGTTTTGGACCCTCAAAAGCAACCACACATTCACAAATGGATGGCCAACTTTGTGGAGGAGCCTCTCATCAAGCCAACCTTGCTGCCCAAGGAGAAGATGGTAGTGTACTTTCAAATGGTTCGCCAAGCTTATTTAGGTTTGGCTGCCAAGAAATGAGAGCTTTGCACCTTGTTATATTTTAATCTCCTCCTACTTAAATCTCTTATCTACCATGTTTAGGGCTTGATGATGATAATGATGACGATGATTATGTAATTTTCGAAGGTTGCTTTGTTTTTTATCTATTAATAAAATGATTGATGCTTGTGTGATTTGAATTTTCATAAGTGTTTAATTAGATTTTTCTTTTTTTTTTCTTTTTTTGTTCTAAGGATATGATACAACTAATTGGTTTCACAATAAATATGTTTTCAATTACTAGCTCTTGGGTCATATTAAGGTTTAGGGTTTGAAGTTGTTTATAGAAAATGAATAAACATACAACAGTATTAAAAAGTAAACTGCACTACTTTTTTTAAGTCTTAATTAATTATTATTAAATGTATTAAATGTAAGTTGCAAAAAATTAAGAGGAAATAAAACTTCTTGCTTAAATGAGTTTCATAATTGAAAGCATGGTATAACACAATAGTTTTTTAATATTTTAGAATTTTTTAAATAAATATATTATTTTTCTAATTTTTGTTATACTTTTTAGTGTTTTTGTTTTACCTTTTTGTAAAAATTTGAAATTTCTACCACTATGTAATTTTTTTGCATTTTTCTAAATATTTTTACATAATAATTATTTTAATTTAATACTAAGTTTTTCCAAAATTAATCAATTCTTGGTTATTTGTGAACAGGTTATATATACTATACATTTTAAGGGGATGGTTTGCACAAAATGGAGTCATTGAATAAATAATTATAATTTAATACAAAATTATGTCATTATGGTGGAGCTTTGAAAAAGACAAAAAAAAAAAAAAGAAAAAAAAAAGAAAAAAAGAAGAACTCATCAAGTTTAGATTTTGGAAAATTAAAAATTCCTTTTTAAATTTAATAAGAGCTTCTTTGGCCATTTTTGTTACTAAAAAAACATGTTGGATTTCAAGCTCAACATGACATGTTTATCATATTTCAAGCAACCATACAATTATGTTTGCTTCTCAAGAAAAAATGTTAAGGAAAGAAAAAAAGCACTTAAAAAAATAATTTTCTCCCATTTGATTGTTTTATGTAAAATATCAAAGAAAATCAAATATAATTAAGATTAATTAGAAATTTAAAAATTTTCAAATTATTTAATCTTTACATCAAAGAGTTAGAATGAGTTTAAAATAATATATTTATTAAAATAATTTGTTAACTTTAAATCTATTTTTTATTTTTCTTTAATTTTTTTTTTTCATTTTTCTTCTCTATTTTCTTTATCTCACATTTTCCTTCAAATTTTTTGAGAACCAAACATGGCGTACATGTTTTTTATTTGGATCTCAATAAAGAACACAAGTGACAATATGAGACCCTTCTTTATAGGATAGGACTTGTTTGGAATAATGTAAAACTTATCATATCTATTGTTGGTGTACAACCTTTTCGGATATGAGGATCCGATGACTGTTTAGGGCATTAGACAACAAGTGTGACCTTCTCTTTTGACGCATGCCTTTTTTCTTGCCTTAGACAAAATTTGTCTTTTCTCTTATTCTTCTCCTTTTATAGGGCTTCTAGGCCATCATCTGACTACTCGAGTACGTCAACTTTCTCCTAGGGGAGTGGTCTGTCAAGGGTCAAATGTTAAAGGTTGTGTGGCTTCCATAGTTGGGTAAATGGATCCCGTGTCAGGTGACGTGTGGTTGACCCCTCTAGCATTTGCTGCTAACAAGACTAGTTAAGGCTTCACTTCAAGACCGGCTCCTTGTATCAATCTTGTCGCAACCCTTTGTTCCTCATACTAGTCTTGTCACCGCCCTTCGTTCCTCATACTAGTTTTATTGCTGCCCCTCGTTCCATGTATCATTCTTATTGTAACCCTTGGTGTCTATGCCACACAAGCTACAAGGGTAGGTCGAGACATTATTCCCAGGACCACGTATGTTCAGCTTTCCCAAGTTGACTAGTAAAGGTCACGAGTGATCCAAACTTTGATTTTTTGGACGCCCAACTCGAGTGGGCAACCCATGGGTGGTCATCTCCCGAGTGAACTATATTAGTGCTTAAGAAGATTTGATTAAGATGAGGTGGCATCATTCTCTTTTGGCAAAAGGCTCATCGATTTGGTCCTGGGAATCATTGTGTTCGGGGGGATCCAATCGGATCACGCGATTCTGGTTGTTCTTTTGATAAAGGCTTTGGTTCTATGAGGGATACTAGCCACTCGAATGGGTGAGTAGACCAGTGAGTTGGCCTTCTCTTAAACTCGGTACCTCCATCTATGTCACTTTCATCTAATTTTGCGAGTCTTTCTATGTGTGGACTCGATGTACCAATAACATTTATCTAAGTTATGATGTAAGAAGTGTTAGATATGATGTTTATTAGTTAGGTTTTATATTTAATTATTTTGGAAATTGAATTGGGTGTATAAAAAAACTAAGATCTATGAACAACATAGTTATTAGATACGAAATATTTCTTCAAGTAGTTTAATGACATTCTCATTCCAATCATTAGTTATATCTACTCCATTTATATATTACTTCAAACTCATTTAATTTATTTTAGCAATTTTATGTAAAAATTAAATAATTTAAAAATACATAAATTTCTAATTAATTTTAATTATATTTTATTTTTTCTTATTTTTCATAATAAAACAAGAGAGAAAATGATTTTCTTTAATATTTTTTCCTTTCCTTACTACTTTTAGCAACCAAACTAACTTAAAATTATTAAAAAACTTATGTATTTTCAAATTATTCAATACTCATATATAAGAAGAAAAATGAGTTGAATGTAGTACCTAAAAATAATTTATTATTATTTTTATCTATTTTTATTTTACTTTATTTTTTCATTTATTCTATTTTTCCTCTATATTTTGTATTTTTCCCACATTTTTCAAGAACCAAACATGAGATAAAGAGAAAATAAAATAAAAAATGCAAAGGAAAAATAAAAAATAAGTTTAATATTAAGAAACTATTTTTACATGTGTTCTTTATAAAATAATAATAATAATAATAAATAAAATAAAAAACCACCCAGAGAGGAGTAGTCATGGTAGTGTTGCACTTCCACAATTTTTGTTACACCTATTGCTCCCTTATTTTTTCTTTGTTTCTTTTTAAATAAAAATTATAGGTTTGTTTGGTTTCTAGAAAATTTGAGAAAATATATGAAAAAAAGAAAAACTTATTTTACTTATTTTAACCCATTCTTATAAATATTAAATAATTTGAAAATGTCTAAATTTTTAATTAATTTTAATTATATTTGATTTTCTTTGATATTTTTTATAAGATAATCAAATATGAGAAAATAAAAAATCATTTTCCTTAAATTTTTTTTTTTCCTTTGTACTTTTCAGGAATCAAATATAACCAAAAAAAGATAAAGAATAAAAATGAAAATAAAGACGAAATAGTGAGAGAGAACATGAAAGGAAAAAAAATCATGGATTAGAATTAGGATTAGGATCATGGTTTTGGATGAATTTAGGATTAAAGAAGACATTTGAGTAAATTTATATGCCTTTTCATATTTAAAAAATCAGAGAAAACAAGACATAAAAAAATTATTAACTCAAGGTTTTTGTTAATTGTGTTTTGATGAAAATGAAATGAAGTTAATGGAAACTAATTGTTTGATTAAAGTTTAAAATTTCAGCTTCTAAGGAATTGAATTAAATGTTAAGTAGAGACAAATTTGAATCAATAAAGAATTTGGGCAAATTGAAAGACTGCTTAAGAATTTTGGCTTGGAGGTTCCACAACTTGACTTGGAGGTTATTTTGGGTTTTTCCAAGCTGTGTTTTACAATCTTATCATATCTCTTCCACTTCTATATTTATATTCTATCATCTGTCTTCCACTTCTATATTTATATCCTATCATCTATCTTCCACTTCATACCCACCAAGCTCTGATCAAAGGCATCAACATGGCCAGTGCGGCGATGCAGGAAGAGCAAGTGAAGCTGTTGGGTTTATGGTTTAGCCCATTTGTGAGAAGAGTAGAGTGGGCACTCAAGTTCAAAGGCATAGAATATGAGTATGTGGAAGAAGACTTGACCAACAAGAGCTCTCTTCTCCTCACCTCCAACCCAGTTCACAAGAAAGTCCCTGTGCTGCTTCATAATGGCAACCCCATTGTTGAATCCCTTGTCATCATAGAGTATATTGATGAGAATTGGAAGCAAAACCCTATTTTGCCTCAAGACCCTCATGAGAGAGCCAAGGCTCGCTTTTGGGCGAACTTCATTGAACAAAAGGTATGTATTTTTAGATACCATTAATTTTTTTCTTTCTTTTGTCTAATTTATGTTGGTGATTTTTTTAAAAAAAAATTCATAAAAAGAACTATCTCAGAGATGTAATGGATCTCGAAGTATTATTTATGAATGATTTGATGTAAAATGATTTATTTATTTATTTATATTATCAAATAATTATGATATTCGAAAGATTCAAAGTGTATTTTTGTAAGTAAAGAAGGTTTGAATGGATGTTGGCTATTCTAAGAAAGTTATAAATCATTTAACAAATTCAATAACCCTAAATTGTAAGCACAAAACCCAAACCCTCATCATATGATTATTCCCACTATTTTTAATTATCACTTAGTATACATAAAATACATCATCTCTCTCTCTATTTGATGTGATCCAAAGTCCAAAAACAGCAGTAGTATTATAAAGATTCAAAATTTTTGTTATGGAGTTTACCAAAAAAAAAAAAAAAAAATTATAAGCTCAAGAAGAGATTTTGTATGTATTTAGATAAGTTTTTTAAAAGAGTTTATATTTTCAAAAAGAGTTTAATATCAAAAACCAAAAAAATATTAATTCCTATGAAAATTTTATTTTTGGGTTGTGTGAAAATTAAGTTATCACATATTAAATGAAATTTTGTACCTAAAAATTATAAATTTGACTTCTATTTCAACTTCTCAATATTAAAATTCTATCCCTTTCAAAATTATTTTCGAATGGCTTCTAAGCTTCTAATACGAGAATCTTTAGATTTATTAAATAAATAGCTTAAAAGTATGTAATTTAGTGCTTATTTGAATACATTTCACATTTCATAATCAAAAAAAAAAAAAAATAACACTAACTTTTGGTATAGAATACCAATACTTTTAAAAGCTTACATTGAAAAAATCATGAATTTAAAAATGGTTTAAAAAAGCAAATATATTAAAAAAATTACTATTAAAAAATTTTTACTACCCCAAATTTTAAAATTTTTTAGATATAAAAATTTATGATTTTAAAAAATAAAAATTAGGAAGTGTACTCGAACCCACACTTAATTACAAATTTTAAATTTTGATTGATGTTACGTATAGATAACAGAAGCTATGAGAACCGCATTAGTTACTCAAGGAGAGCAACAAGAGAAGGTAGTGAAGGAACTAAAAGAAGCCATGGAAGTGCTTGAAGGAGAGGCTGCAGCCAAGCTCAATGACAAGACATTATTCTTTGGAGGCAAAAATGGTCTTGGGTATGTGGACATTGTGCTAGGTTGGATATGTAATTGGGTGGAAGTCATTGAAGAAGTTGGAGGGTTCAAGGTTTTGGACCCTCAAAAGCAACCACACATTCACAAATGGATGGCCAACTTTGTGGAGGTGCCTCTCATCAAGCCAACCTTGCTGCCCAAGGAGAAGATGGTGGTGTGCTTTCAAATGGTTCGCCAAGCTCATTTGGGTTTGGCTGCCAAGAAATGAGAGCTTTGCACCTTGTTATATTTTAATCTCCTCCTACTTAAATATCTTATCTACTATGTTTAGGGCTTGATGATGATAATGATGCTGATGATTATGTAATTTTCGAAGTTTGCTTGGTTTTTTATCTATTAATAAAATGATTGATGCTTGTGTGATTTGAATTTTCATAAGTGTTTAATTAGATTTTGTTTGTTTTTTTCTTTTTTTGTATTAAGGACATGATATGACTAATTGGTTTCACAATAAATGTGTTTTCAAATACTAGCTCTTGAGTCATATTAGGGTTTAGGGTTTGAAGTTGTTCCTAGAAAATGAATAAACATACAGCGGTATTGAAAAGTAAACTGCACTACTTTTTTTAAGTCTTAATTAATTATTATTAAATATATTAAATTTAAGTTGCAAAAAATTAAGAAGAAATAAAACTTCTTGCTTAAATGAGTTTCATGATTGAAAGCATGGTATAACACAATAGTTTTTTAATATCTTAGAATTTTTTTAAATAAATATATTATTTTTCTAATTTTTGTTATACTCTTTAGTGTTTTTGTTCTGCCTTTTTGTAACAATTTGAAATTTTTACCATTATGTAATTTTTTTTGCATTTTTCTAAATATTTTTGCATAATAATTATTTTAATTTAATACTAAGTTTTTTTCAAAATTAATCAATACTTGGTTATTTGTGGACAGGTTATATATACTATACATTTTAAGGAGATGGTTTGCACAAAATGGAGTCATTGAATAAATAATTATAATTTAATACAAAATTTTATCATTATGATGAGTTTTTTTTTTTTTTTTTTTTTTTTTTTTTTTTTTTTTTTCAAAGCTCCACCATAACTATAAATTTTGGTTGATGTTAAGTATAGGTAACATAGGTCATAACTCATAAGAAAAACATTGATCACACAAGGAGAGCAACAAGAGAAGGCAGTGAAGGAAGCAAAAGAAGCCATGGGAGTGATTGAAGGAGAGAGAGTATTATTTGGAGGCAACAATGGCATAGTGTATATAGACATTGTGGTAGGTTTGATGTGTGGTTGGGTGGAAGTCATTGAAAAAGTTGGGGTGGGTTCAAGTTGTTGGACCCTCAAAAGCAACCTCACATTCACAAAATGGATGACCAACTTTGTATGAGTTGCCTCTCTTCGAGCCAACCTTGTTGCCTAAGGTTCGTCAAGGAGAAATCGGTGGTTCACTTTCAAATGATTCACCAAGCTTGTTTAGCTTTGGTTGCCAATAAATGAGAGATTGGATCTTGCCAATTAAATGTTAATTTCTCGTTCAAAACTTTGATTATGTTTGATTCTTGGAAAGTATTAAGAAAAGAAAAAAAAAATATTAAGAAAAATAGTTTTTTCATATTTTATTTCACTATCAAAAATAAAATATTATTTGAATTGGTTAAAAATTTATATATTTTAAATTATTTAATCTTTATATGATGAAAAAAAAATTAAAATGAAGAAAAATAATTGAAATAAGTTTGAAGAAACATATAAAAATAATTTATTGACTTTGAATTTATTTTTTATTTTCCTTTACTTTTTCTTTTCTTGCATTAAATGGTCTCATTCAATAAATAATTTTAATTTTATATAAAATTATATGATTATAATAATTTAGAGGATGTTTGATAAATTAATTTAATGATATAATAACTTAATTTAAGTCATTAACTATATTTAATTCTTTCACTTATAATCAACTAAGGTTAAAAAGATTATGAGCATATTAAAGAAGTAAGTCTTGTTAGGATTGAATTTTGGAAAATTAAATATCTTTTCCAACTTTAATTAAAGTTTATTGTTTGGATAAGTTTGTTTAAAAAATTAATTATATAAAAATTCTAAACATTGAAGGAAAAGATATATATATATATATATATTTTTTTTTTCTAAATTTTATTTGACTTGTACAATAACTAATTTCATATCTAATGAAAATTTTGTCACGTTAGCTAATAAAATCTATTAAGAATGCGTTTGATAATATCTCCACTCGAAGTATTTTTAGTCTAACGTGGTGTTTATTTTTTGACTGAATAGAAAAAGTAAAAATATTTTATTTTTTCTATTCAACTAAAAAGTAATTGGTTGATATCAACTAACATTATTAAACTAAACCTATTAATAACAAATTTACTTTAATTATATTGAAATCAACATGTTATTTTTAATTGAATAGAAAAAACAAAATATTTTGGTTTTTTATATTCCGTCAAAAAACAAAAAACAAAAAGCATTTGTAATGTTATAAAATCAGTCGTAGTGTTTTTGAAAAACACTTGATAAGTGATTCTCCTGAAGAGAAAACATTTTGAATAAAAACATTATTAAACACATTTTAAGAGTTGGTTTGATAGTGATTTTAGGAACTATTTTTAATATTTTGATCATTATAAAATTTTTATCAAAAAGAGTTGTTTTCAAGTGCTAACAAGATTAGAAATGTTTACTAGGGTTCTAAATAAAGATAAAATTTGTAATAAAAAATTATCTTTTTAATAATCAAACATAGCCTAAATCTTATAATATAATTTTAAATTTATGAAAGTTGGTTAATTGTTTTTTGATGATTTTTTAGTGATTAAAAAAAGTAAGGTATTAAAAAAATTTATTACCTTAAGTTTAAAATTTATTGAAAGTGATTTTTATACTTTTTTATAAAAATGCTATACCTTTTCTTACGAGTTTCTATTTAGAACATATATTTAAACGAAAGTTAAAACTTGTTTTAAACAATTTCGTATATTGGAAGTAAAGTCATAAATTTAGAATCAGTTTGATAATGATTTTAGGAAGTGTTTTTAATCTAACAAGTATTTTTTTTTTTTAAAAAGAAATAATTATATGTTTAATAAAATTTTAAAAATACTTTTTAAAATATGAAAAATTACTTGTAGTGTTTTCTAAAGAAATATTAGATAGGTAATTCTTCTAAAAACACTTTTAGAGATTAAATTGTTTAAAACAATTTTAAACTTTCGTTTGAATATATGTTCTAAATAGAAACTCCTAAGAAAAGGTAGAGCATTTTTATAAAAAAGTATAAAAATCACTTTCAATAAATTTTAAACTTAAGGTAATAAATTTTTTTAATACCTGACTTTTTTTAATCACTAAAAAATCATCAAAAAACAATTAACCAACTTTCATAAATTTAAAATTATATTATAAGATTTAGGCTATGTTTGATTATTAAAAAGATAATTTTTTATTACAAATTTTATCTTTATTTAAAACCCTAGTAAACATTTCTAATCTTGTTAGCACTTGAAAACAACTCTTTTTGATAAAAAGTTTCTAATGATCAAAATATTAAAAATGGTTCCTAAAATCACTATCAAATCAATTCTTAAAATATGTTTAATAATGTTTTTATTCAAAGTGTTTGCTCTTCAGGAGAATCACTTATCAAGTGTTTTTCAAAAACACTACCATTAATTTTATAACATTACAAATGTTTTTTTTTTTTTTTTATATTATTAAAAAATATTTTCTAAATTTTATCAAATAATTTTTTTTAGATTAAAAGCACTTCTTCCTTTGTAAAATGAACTCTTACTACTATGTAACAATTAGAGGAGAGAAAAACAAAACGTAAGTTTGCTCTCAACTTTTATAGAAAAACATTTTAATATTTTTATTCCCTTATTTTTTTGGTGTTTTTTTTTATATTATTTGATTAAAAGGGTTATTAAAAATTCAATTATAAAAATTTAACTTTTTTTTTAAACTCATTTTAATAAAAATATCCTTATTTTAAAAATATATATATATATATATATATATATATATATATATATATATATATATATATATATAAATACTTGAAATATTTAAAAGCATTTATATAAAAAATGAATTACTCTTAAAATAAAAATACAAAATAATTAAATTTACAAGTATTGAAATTATTTTATTCTTTTTAACTGATTAATTCTATCTTTCTTCACCTTTTAATAGTGTCCAAACCTTATAAAATTAGGTTTTTTTCTTTTTCTAAATACTTCCTAGTCGGTATACAGAGTTTTTGATTATCCATCCCTAGACTTAGACATCCTTTGTTTGGCTATCAAGAAAATTTAAAAACAAAAGCCCATCATTAAATTTAAGGGTGACAAGGCTCTTCCATTTTCCAAATCCAAGAAAAAAGAAATAGAAAAACAAAATACCAACCCCAATAACATTCTCAGCAAAGTAATTTTTTTTTTTCCTGCATTTTCCTGATAACCAAACATAATATCAAGTCATCAACCCTAAAACCAAAACCATAAAAGAGAACAAAGAACCAACATACCCCCAACCCCACTTCTAGAATTCAATATCAAAATGGTTGAATGCACAGATTTGACTTTTTTCAACTCTGCTTTGTAAACAATTTTTTTTTTTTTTTTTTAAATTTTTAAATTTTTTGCTTGTTTAGGGCTAGACCCGACCCGCGTCATTTACCAAGCCCAAGTTTGAAATGGGTCCCTCCGTTGCCATCACTCAAAGCCCCTCTAAAACCCTCATCTCCCTCTCTAATTGTAGGGTTTCATTGTGTGTAGAAAGGAGAAGAAGCTCTGAGGGTTTTACACATTTCCAAAATCCATAGCTGTATATGCATGCTGCTTACAAGATTTCCTCGGTCAGTTCCTCCCTCCCTTCTCTGCCTCGCTATTCCTCGGTGTTTTTATTTTTTATTTTTTTAAATAATTTGCAGTCTATGATTTTTGGTTCGTTTATCAATCGTTGTATTCAGATTTCTGTTTCTGTATGGTTATCGAATTATTATGTTTAAATTTTGTCGCTTTAGATGCATTTTGTTAACGCTCAGACGACTTCCCCTGTTTCTAGAGCCACTCATGAACCCAATGTCTGTGCAAAATCTACACCATATTATGGTCTGAGGAGTTGATGTGAATCTTTTGTAAATGATGGATTGGGTTTATGCATTGTGTGAGTGTTTTTTTTTTTTTTTTTTGTTTAACCGAAGGGATGGGTTGTTGGGTTTGATTATTTCTTGTTGCGATTTGGGGGAAATGAGTAATGGTAAATCAGCAGAAGAGATTCCCTGAATCGATTCTTTTTGTAGACCCAAGCAATAGCCACCCTGGTTTTTGATAATTAATACCCATGCCATTTTTTCAAGCTTGAGAAGTAATTTGAAGAAGTTTTTGTAGGGGTAAAGCATTCTAGGAAAATTTAATGCAGAAATGTTAGTTCGGTGGACTTCAAATTACTTCAACTTTTCTAGCTTGAGAAGTAATTTGAAGAAGTTTTTGTGGGGGTAAAGCATTCTTGGAAAGTTTAATGCAGAAATGTTAGTTCAGTGGACTATCTGAGACTATTTGAATTGGTTAATTGGGTTCTCTAACAAAGAAAAGTTGATCTCCTAAATGTCGTTGATCGTAGGTGAACTATCTTATGGGACCATTACTGTGTTTGGTTCATGGCCTCTGTCTTCTTGTCATTTGTATTAAGTATTTGGCTATCTCATGGATCAGATACCCTGTTCTGGATTTCTCAATCCACATGAAAATCACATTCTTTTAATCCATGTTAAGATGAGAAAGAAAAAGGAACGAGAAGAACAACTTGACGCATCATATTTATTAAATTAAATAGTTAGTTTGCATGATTTAATCATCGTATGCATCTTATTCTGATTGAAAACAAAATCTTTTGAGAATGTTTGAGGGTGAAAAAAGAGCATAAAACTATATCGTTGAATTAGTTTTTGATCTATCAGATGGTCCTTAATGCCTCATAATGGTGAATGCTTATTAAAGTGTTGATGAATCAGAGGAATATCATCTTTCATTTTTAAAATATCTTCTGACATTAGTTTGTTTGTTTGTTTGTTTTTTTTCCTAAATAATCAAAAGCCCAATTATTCTTTTCTGTTACAACAGCCAACTTAGGACCTCTTAATACTTCACTACAGGATCCCACTTGGAAGAGGCAAGACTGAGTAGGTGGCATTTATGAATTTTATCTTTACCCAAAATTCATCTCCTTTTAGCATGCCCATCGGATTTTATCATCTCTTCTTCATAAGAGTGTTGGAGCTTAGGAACAATTTGTATGGAATCAAATTAGATTGGATCATTCAGCATGTAATGTAGAGTTTGTATGATGGTATGACTTAGTGTCCCAGTATTGTTGAGCAACACGTTATGCATGAAAGATATTCCATTTATGCATTATTGTTCATGGGACTTCGAACTTTTGTCGCTCATATTTAGAGAATTTCACCTCATGTGAAGTTCCAGATATTTACATTTACTTCTATTTGGTTTTCGTTGTTTAATAAGATTTGTTATCTTCCTTTTTTTTTCTTTTCTTTTTAAGGTTTTTACTGATATATGTTTTTCCTGAACAGTGACCAACTTGCATCTTGCTCCTTCTTCATTGTCCATTTGTCGTACCAGAATAGCAGGAGCCACCATAGTATAGGATTAGTTGCTCTGTGGTTTAGCAACAAAAGAAACTTATGCACGTGGAATTTTTCAGAACTGAGAAGCTATCACAGCCAGAAATCTTCAGAACCAAGAAATAGAAGGCTTACTTGCAATAGTCATTTTGGTAATCATTCCTCTAGGAAAGTTCCGGTCCGTTTTGGTCATTCTCCCAAAGTGTTATCTGGTGAGACTTATTCTGTTCTTCAATCAAGTGGTTTTCAGCACTGGTTCAAGAACTGGCAAGAACAGAGAAAGCATAAACTGACAGCAAGCACTTTTGGTGGGGCTGTTGGTTTTTGGCCTCGCCGCAGAGTCCAGCTTTGGTTAGAAAAGTTAGGGGCAATTAAGCCATTCAGCGGCAATCTGGCTACCTGTTGGAGCAACATTAAAGAAGAGGAAGCACTTGAAAGATACAAGCTGATAACAGGAAATACTGTCTTGTTTCCTGAATTTCAGGTCTATGATAAAAAGAATCCAGAAGACAATTGGCTCGCAGCTTCCCCAGATGGGGTAGTTGAGAGGCTTGTCTATGGATTGCACTCCCGAGGAGTGCTGGAGATAAAGTGTCCATTTTTTAATGGAGATAAGAGCACAGCTTCACCTTGGTCTCGAGTCCCCCTTTATTGTATCCCCCAAGCTCAGGGTTTAATGGAGATAATGGATCGGGATTGGATGGATTTCTATGTTTGGACTCTTAATGGAAGCAGTTTATTCAGGCTATACCGGGATGTAGAATATTGGGATGTTCTAAAAATAGCATTATCTGACTTCTGGTTTAAGCATGTTCAACCAGCGAGAGAATTGTACAGTGAACATGTGATTACTAATCCTCTCGTTGAATTGCAATCACTCAAGCCAGAGCCGAGACATGAATTATGTAGGTACATTGTTTATGAAAGCAAATGCATTGTTGATAACTCCAAGTTATTGATGCGAGAAATTCATGGGAAATTGCAAAACTGATGCATACATTCGTTGAGTTTGGTTTGATTAGAAGGGGATATCTAGAATTCAGATAGGGGAAGGCTGTAGTGAAGAAACCCAATGTAGAAACTTTGAGCTTTTAAATCTGCGGTTTGAAGTGAAATGGAATTTGTACCTGAGTAATTGAGTACCGTTGTTGAGTAAGTAAATGTTAAATCATTGGAACTGTTGCTTGTCTGAGTTACAAAGACAATATATATATTGCCAGAGCAGGGATAAATCGTGATGTTGCAGGAGAGAATGCCGAAATACAGTCATAACATGGGTTATAAGAGGATGGAATGCCTTTGCCTCCCTCTATAGGTTCTTAAATTTATGTAACAGCTTCTCCTTCCCTATGGAAGTTATTACACACAAGGGAGCTTTAAATCTATGATCTTATTGGCTGGACTCCAGGAGCTGAGTTCTTGATTAATGTCAGGTACTAATGTGGATTTAAGTGAGAAATTTTAGCAGTAAGCCTTGCTTTCTTTTGTCCTTTTACTAGTGGTTTGTCTAAAGAGTAATCATATTTTTTTTGGTATTATGTTATATAACTATTTATGATATGTGATAAAAATTTATTGATATCTTTTTTTTTTTTTTTTTTGATAAGTAAAGAGAATTTCATATATAAAGAGACGCCAAAAAAGCGACTCAAGGTATACAATACCTATACACCCACCACCAAAAAGGCCAAAAAAAGAATAAAAACATCCAGCTGGCCCAAAAAACGACCTTAGTAAGAGCCCAACCAATCAATAAAATTAACCATAGTTAGAGGGCAGTCAACTATAAACAACTTAGCCTCAGATGAAAGAGAAAAAACAAAAGAGTATTTTATTTTCTGGATTGACAACACCTCATCCTTGAAGGCCAATCTATTTCTCGCCTTCCAATTCGATAAAAATTTATTGATATGGCAAAAAAGTACACCAAAGTACACAAAACATTTACAATGGGCACCAAGAGGCTATCCCAAAAAAGAGAGAACGCAAAAAACAACTCTCTTCCTTTGCTAGATCTCAACCAATCTACAAAATCAACTAAAGACATTGAGCTTTGTTTTACATACAACCAAACTACCTTCGTACATTTTCTTCCTACAAAGTAACTATGCCAACTTAAAAGGTTCGTTTTAACCATGGAAGGGAACACCTCAACTATGCTAAATAAAGAAAAGATTAACTGTCATAAAACTCTTGTTTTGGCACAATGAATGAGAATGCGATCAATTGATTCCTCTTTGTCTTCATAGAGAAAATATCTGTTCATTAGAGACAATCCTCTCTTTTGAAGTTGATTTAATGTCAACACCTTCTCTAATTAACTCCTTCGCCAAAAAATAATTGCTTTATACGAGACATGTGAATTTTAATTATGCTTGTTGGGAAGAAACTTGATCTCCTAGTTCTAAAACAAAATAGGGAGATTTAATAGAAAAAACTGTTGTTCGAATCTATCCAAATTACTTTACCTTATTTATTTATTTTGATAGGTAAAAGGAAATAATATTTTTGATAGGTAAATAAGGGCTTGCATTAGAAATGCCTAAAAGCGGCGAAAACAATATACATGAAGTATACAAACAACATCCAAAAAAACTAGGTAGTAAGAAGATAAAAAAAAGGCCTTCTCCTTGCTTGACAAACAACTAATCTATGAAGTCAATCACAAAAAAAGAGTGATCCTCAATATACACCCTAGCTCAATTCACAGAAGTATACAAGAAAAAAAATTTAGTTGCTTGGTCGGATTACTCGACATCATTGAAAGCTCGTCCATTCCTTTCTTTCCATAAAATCCATATTAAGCATAATCTGGCAGCCCTCCACGCCTTCTCCCTTTCTTTACCCATAAAAGAGCTGTACCAACTTAGCAAATTCCTCCTAACTGAGGAATGTATAACCCACTGCACACTGAAAAGAGAGTAGATCAAATTCCACAACATTCTAGCCTTGCCACAAAACAGGATTAGGTAGTCAGTAGTTTTCTCCTCTTCTTTGCACAAAGAAAATAATATAAATAAAACACCAAAAAAGAAGCACCAAAGTATATAGGATGTATATAGCGGTCGCTAGAAGGCGTGAAAAAAAGGATAAGGGAAAACAAAAAACTACTCCCCTCCGATAAGAACCTAACCAGTCAATGAAGATGTACCAAAGTACACAAGATGTATATAGCGGCTGCCAGAAGACGTGAAAATAAGGATAAGGGAAAACAAAAAACTACTCCCCCCGATAAGAGCTCAACCAATCAATGAAGTCAAATGAAGACATGGGGTTTTCGACTATATACAACTTGGTTCAAGATGACAAGTTACAAAGAAACACATTTTTGAGCGTTTGGTATGAGAGTTTCTTGTTATCAATGGATCTTTTGTTTCTCTTCTTTCAAATTGTCCAAAAGAGGAACAAAGGGGTTGCTCCTCATACTTTTTTCTCTTTCCTTCCAACAAAGGACCCATACTAACCTAGCAAAGTCTTCCTTACTGAGGAAGGTAACACCTAAGAGGCATCTAAAAGGGAAAACGAGACATGGCACAAAGACCTCGCCTTAACACAATGTTGTAGAATGTGGTCAATTGTCTCTTCCTGAGTATTTCAAAGGAAACATCTATTAATTAACTTCCAACCCCCCCTCTTAAGCTAATCTATAGTCAAAGCTTTTCCCCAAGACGCCACTTAAGCAAAAAAAACTCGCCTTAGGTGGAACCCACCTATTCCAAATAACCCTTATTGAAAAGGCACTGATCTTCCAGGCTCCAGAACATAGTAGAGAGACTTAATGGAGAAAGTTCCACTTTTTGTCTCCAACCAAATCACCTTATTCACTTCTTCCCCATTCACCACCTTAGCTTGTAGCCTCGAAAATAAATATTCCACAATCTCAATCTCCTAATTTGTTAGCTATCAAGAGAATCTAGGATTTTAAACACCCCTTTCATTGGATTAGAACCACAAATCCGTCACCCACGCCTCTTTTGAATTATGGCAAATAAAGAAGGAAAGGAAAAACTTAAGAGCTCATCCCCACAAAGAAGGAGACTCTATAGTTGACTATCTCTCCCAATCTCCTTATGGCCTTCCATAATCCCACTTCATACCTGTCTCTCACTTCCTTAGAAGACCAATGCCCTTCAACCTTTCCATATTTACTACTAATAATTTGCCTTCAGAAAACCTCTTGTTTTGTTGCAAAACGTTAGTTCCATTTACAAAGAAGGACCTTATTGAGCGAGGAAAGCTGCCTAACTCCCAAATCACCTTAACCTTATCTTCTCTCTTCACTAACTTATCTCGTCATTGTGAAAAAAAGTCTCAACATTACTTAACTCCCAATCGTTTAAGTCTCTAGAGAAACACAAATTCCAATGACCACCTACAACTATCTTACCCCATAAATCCACCATCTAAGCCTATTTGGATGAGGCTAGAGTGTAAAAAGATGGGAAGGACACATACAAGAGTTCATCCCCACGACATTTGTCCTTCCAAAACCTCACCCTCCCACTACCTACTTCAAAGGATGGTCTACTATAAAAAATATCCCACCCATTTCTGATAGTGTTTCATATCCCAACCCTATATCCAATTCTCATATTGCAAAAATGTCGACTCCCTTCTTCCTTTCAATACTTCCCCTATAACTTGTTTCTAGCAAGCTTTCCCTTTGGATGCAAATCTCCAACTCCACTTTCCAAAAAGAGCTTGATTAAGTGATGAAAGAGATCTAATGCCCAATCTTCTACTATTATCCATGCAAACAATTGTCCATTTCACTATACGCGGTTTTTTTCTCCATTGCCTTAACTTTTTATAGGAAATCTCTTTAGATCTTCTCGAGCCTCAGTTTGAGCCCCTAGGAATTGCAAAGGACATATAATAGATGAGACACATCCAACCTCCTGCCTTGAAGCTTGATAGATAACCACTTTCCCTAGCCTCCTCTAGAAGACAACTCAATGCTTCCATCACCAACATAAGTAAAAGAACTAGGAGTTTGTCTTAAACCTTTGGGGCTTTGAGAAAATTCGAAAGGTGTGTCAATATAAGCATAAGAAACATTTTTGTGGATATGCACCATTTAATCCATCTAATCCATTTCTTGTCAAATCCCATTTTTTCAAGAATTGCTAACAAAAAGGCTTAGTTAACATAGTTATACGCCTTCCCAATGTAAAGTTTACAAATTACTTAAGTGAAATTGCTCTTCAATGTAGTATCTATAGCCTTATTAGCTACAAGTGCTGCATTTAGAATTTGTTTCCCCTTTACAAAAGCATTTTGGAACTTGTAGACCACTTCCCCACCACTCTCTTTAGTCATTTTGCCAGCACCTTAGCTAGAAGTGTATGTAAACCACCCATCGGGCTTATGGGCTTGACATCTTTTAAGTCCTTTGCATCCCTTTTCTTTGGAATTAGCACAAAAATGTAACATTTAGACTTCTTTCAAAGTTACCTTGATCATAAAACTCCCTAAAGAAATCCTTCACCTTGCTTTTCACGAAGTCCCAATTGAAATGCCAAGAAGCCTTAGAGAATCCATCTGGCCTTGGAACTTTATCCTCACTTAAATTCAATAAAGCACTAAACACCTCCTCCATTGAGAATGACACTTCTAAACCTTGTATCTAAAGGTGTGATTTTTATTAGAATCATCTACCAAGTAATTGTTTGAGAAAAATGACTTTTAAATGTATATTAAACACCTAATTTTTGTAAGGAAACACTTCTAAGCATTGTGAAGCTCTTCTACCTTTCTCAAAATTTCTCTCAAACAAGCTCTTAGTTGCAACTCTTCACTCTGGCTTTTGAACCTATCATAGCACGTCAGGGAGGCTGGAACATGTACTATGTACAGAAGAACAGAGAGTATTAAAAAATTTTATAGACACCAACTATAATTAAAAGGTCATGTAGTGCATTAGGACCAGACTTGAGAGTGGATATAAAAAGGATGATTAAATATATTCGGATTAGTAAAATGATAGTCTTAGAATGGATTTAGCATATTAATTCTTCAAATTGTTCAAGATTATTTTGTTTAATAGTGGGTAACTAAATTAAACAGTAATGTTCTGTTAATTACCAAGAAAAGGGGAATAAAGGAAAATTTGGAATTTGTGACAACCAACTACCAAGATTGTAGGATTAAGAGTTATTCTTCTGGTTCTTCATTTTCATGAGCCTTTAGTTTCTTGAAGGGTGGTGGAAAGAAAGAATAGGCTCTTTCAACTGCCATTTCAAACCTATATGGTTGTACCTTTCCAAAACTTCTCTTTCCATCTGACTTCTCAACAATGAAGCAGAGAATAGAGTGATGTGGAAGAATTATTAGGACTTCCATGAGCAAAACTATACCAAATTTGATGCACTGTATCTGTGACAGCGTGAAGTGTCTGAATCTGCCTGTATGTCTAAATGAAAATTTGGATGACATTTCTTCTTGTAAAATGAGAAACTCAACTGAACTAATCCAAATAGTCATTTTGTCAGATCCTATAGAATCATACATTGAAGCAGGCATCTAGTGAAACCAAGTTTCTTGCTTTTCTCTTTTCCTTTGTGCATTAATTCTCTTCAAATAAACAATATTCAGGGATTTAACTGCTTGGAATTATTTCATCATTGGAGCAAAATATAGACTCAATCTGGGGGAAACATACAGATTCGATCTTGATACATATCAGCAATAATTTGAATCCAAGCTGTGCTAGGACATTCTTATTTGAGATTCCTATGTTTTTGCCTGCATATTAGTCTTAAATTAAAATTTATGTCCCCAGACTGCCATTTTATTTTTGAATTTGTGTCTAAGGTTCATACATGGAAAATGGTTTTTGAGCTGTATAAATGAAGAATTGACACAACAATAATGGAGGATAATTGCTACATGGGCCCATTTAGAAGATTCTATGTGCCGGTACTGCTGAATTATTCTGAATGACTGATTTGATGATTTTGCTTGGGTTTCTGATTATCCTGCTTATTTATTATGTAGATTGCTTAGACTGGTGTTTTAGATCCTCTAGTTTCAAGGACTCAGTCTTCTCCTTGCTAGCTCAGGTGCATGATACATGTCATGTTTTAAAAAAATTTGAGTACTTGATATTTCCCTAATGTCTATCCTCTGTGTTTTGGAAAGCAGCATTGCTTCTAAATGTTGTAGAGTTGGGATTAAACAACTAAGCTTATAATCTTGGTTCACATAGTTTAGGTCAATTTGGTAGTATGATTAGATTCTGGACATGTGAATTTTCCAAATACAACCATCTGTTTTCTAAGGGAGTGAAATGAAATCTGAGATATTTGTAGGATACATTGAGTGGTTAGTTTTTATTAAACAGGTATTATCTCATGATTCATATTCTGGTGTTTCAGTAAGGATAATTTGGAAATAAACTTTTAAATGTTGTAGAAGACAATAGTTCAGTGTTTCATTTCCAATGTTGCAAACCAATCCCAAGAAAGAAGGTTTTTGTGCTTGATTTGAAGTTCTACCAATCCCAAGAAATTTTAGGTTTGCAGTCATCCTACATATAACTCATAAATCATTTGATTACATTTTATTTAACAAGAATATCATTTGATTATTTGATTTTGAGCCTCATGTGAGTTTGTTATTTTGTTTGGGTATTGATAATGTTATTGTGTTACATTATGCACAACTGTTTTCTACTTGGAATTTATTTTGTGGTTTTTGATTGCTTATGAGACATGCTACTGAAGTTCTAGATATTTTAATGCAATGATGTTGTGAGTTTTCATTACATCTACATGATTCAAGCAACTTTATATCAATACCATTTTTCGCATTTCTTTTAATTGTGAAGCATTACAGTTTATTTATTTTGTTATATTAATTCTACTCTTTTTACCTCTTAACTTGTTAGAAGTTTTAGGCATTACTTAGAGAAGTTTTTGTTCATGACAGCATCTTCTCTCTGGTTTCATGCTAGTGTATTCCATCATGGCAGGTGTATAGCTTCCATTTTACAAAGTTAATAATTTATTTAGTCCAAATATATTTTGCTTCAAGTTTCCAAACATTTTTGCACTATAATATTTTCACTTCTTCTATTGTGTTTCTGAAATTCTTGTTAATACTTCTGAATCAGGGAACTGGGAACACACTAGGAACAATTTGTGGATGCCCTTATTATTGAATGCACTACTATCGTTTATTTTTGGTTGAGATAGGTTGGAACCTTTTAGGACACGTGCAATGTGATGCATATTATGAGCTCAAATTTTTCTATCAAGCTTTGACCATGCAGTTACTTGTATGCTGGACTGAGATGACACTGGGAGGATTTGTATGTACAAAGTATACCTAGAGTTACATCCATTGTTTTGAGGGGGGAAAACGCATTGGGTTTGGTTCTGAATTTGTTATTATTTGGCTTTGCACTCTTTACTGTGGATATTCTTTCTTTTGTGGATTTTGTGAATAAGTTGAGTCATGGTAAAGTCTTCTCATCTGAGTGTGCTAACCTTGTAATTGTATTTTTTTTATTTTATTTACATGGGTTGGCCCTCTTCTTTTTGGGTGTACTAGTGGGTTTCTTCCTTTCTATATGGCCTTGTTTAATGTAAATTATCCTTATTGTTGGAAATAATTTTGTCAGATTGAAGAAAAAAAAAAAGAAATATAAAGTTATAATTCGATGTGCTTTCGAAGCAGGTAGTTTGGATGAATGTGACAATGAAAGAAACTTCTTAGACATAGATAATCAATTCTTTTATCTTATATTTTCAGGATGACCTTGATAAAAATTTTCAAAATGTTTGGATGACTTCTGGCTGAAGTAGAATGTGCATCGTAGTCGTTATAGGGGGAAAGACCATGTTTATAGGTAAAAAAACCCCATGAAGTTCACAAGACTCTATAAGATGGGCCCCCAAGTCGTTATCGTCCAGTATTGATTGGTTCTTTGAACTGATTTTGTAGATTGAAAACTAAATGGGGCTTCACTGTTTGTTGGAGTTCACAGAGTTGTGGAAACAACCCAAAGCTATTACAACTGCTGCTATAAACATCCTTCTGGTTTCTTGTGCTGAATAGGTAATAACTCCATCTAGATATTGAGAATTTTCTACTTATTTGAAATATGAATTGTATTTTGTTTTGCCCTCATGTCATTTACTTCTTCACCTGATACTTTAATGATAAAGGTGGAAGAAAATAATTGTCTATAAGATTGGTTTATTGGCATTGCATTACTATCGGCTGACTTAAACCTTCTATTGTGTTGGTTTTGCAAGCTACTCTGTTACAACATGCAATGGCTAATATTGATTTAAGGGTGATGCCAACATAAAATCAAATCAAAGCAAAAGAAACTGCATATTGATTTGAAATGTTGATTTGCATAATACAATTCTTGGTTTGAAGCTGCGTCAAGATTAAGGATTAATTTGGCCAAAAGTGAAATCATCCCAGTTGGTGAGGTGGAAGAGGTTGATGTGATGGCAGTGGAGTTAGGGTGCAGGGTGGGTTCTTTGCCTTCTCATTATTTGGGATTGCCCTTAGGGGCTCCTAACAAGGCTTCTTCTGTGTGGGATGGGGTGGAAGAGAGAGTGAGGAGGAGACTTGCGCTTTGGAAACGTCAGTTTATTTCCAAAGGCGGGAGAATCACTCTCATAAAGAGTATGATGGCTAGTATGCCCATTTATCAAATGTCTCTTTTCCGAATGCCCAAGATAGTTGCAAGAAGGTTAGAAAAATTGCAAAGAGACTTCCTTTGGGGAGGGGGAAATTTGGAGAGGAAAGTACACTTAGTTAGTTAGGAGGTGGTTTGTGCAGATAAGGAAAATGGTGGGCTAGGCTTAAGGAAGTTAGCCCTTTTGAACAAAGCCTTGCTTGGCAAATGGATATGGAGATTCGCTTGTGATAAGGAAAATCTTTGGAAGCAGGTGATTTTGGCGAAATATGGGCAAGAGGGTCTTGGTTGGAGGACAAAGAAAGCTAATGGGGCGTTTGGAGTAGGGGTTTGGAAGGAGATCTTGAAGGAAATTGATTGGTGTTGGGAAAATATGGTGTTCGCAGTTGGAAATGGCACCAAAATCAGATTCTGGACTGATCATTGGTGCGGTTGTACAGTGCTGTCCCAAAGCTTCCCTCATCTTTTTTTGCCATGGCTGTACATAGGAACGCTACGGTGGAGGAGATGTGGGACCAGAATTTCGGTCAAGAAGGCTGGAATCTAAGATTTCTTAGGGATTTTCATGATTGGGAATTGGATATGGTAGATAATTTGCTCCATGTCTTGAGGGGTCACAGACTTACTATGGAGAAAGACTCAGTCTCTTGGAAGGGAGGAAGAAACGGGCAGTTTAGAGTCAAGGAAGCGTACAGCTTGTTGGTCAACCCCTTTGTCACTGCCTTCCTGAAAAATTGCATTTGGGTGGATAGAGTTCCAACTAAAATTGCGTTCTTTGCTTGGGAGGCTACGTGGGGGAAGGTGTTAACTCTAGACAGGCTCCAGAAAAGAGGGTGACAGCTCCCTAATTGTTGCTTTTTGTGTGGTTGTGAAGAAGAAACTGTAAATCATATTCTTATACACTGTATAGTGGTCAGAGTTCTGTGGGATATCATCCTTGTTTTGTTTGGTGTTCAGTGGGTCTTTCTAGAAATTGTAAAGGAGGTCTTAATTAGCTGGAGGGACCTTTTTGTGGGGAAAAAAGGAAAAAAATATGGAAGTCCATCCTGTTGTGCATTTTTTGGACGGTTTGGAAGAAGAGAAATAGATTAGCCTTTAGGAGGGGTGTGTTAGCAATTCAGAAACTCAAAAATTCTTTTGTTTGTAATTTATGGAGTTGAGCTAGATTGTATATTGGAAAGGAGTCGCTCTTCCTTTTAGGCTTCTTGGAGTGGTTAGCTTCCACTTAAGGGTTGGTGAGGTTTTTTGGTTTTTTTCTTGTTTGTGAGGTCTAAGCTGTCTTGTATACCCTCTGTATGCTTTGTGACTATTTTGCCTCTTATTAGTACAATCCTTGCTTATTTATAAAAAAATAATAATACAATTCTAGAAATGCTTAGACCATTGTTGATTGCTATTTCCCCCTTCCCCTCTCTCCCTCTTTTCATAGCTCTTCCATAGTGTAATTTAGCCAACCAACTAGGAATACCAACCAAGAGGTATATACAAAGAAGAAAGATGATCACTTCTCTTAAATTGATGGGAACCGGAAAATGGAACTACTAAAGTTAAAGATAAAGAGGTGAGTGTGAGAGGGATTTTTGTTCTTTCTAAAATTTTGACTCTGTCATCACCATTGCAAAGCGATTTAAGACATTTTTAACTTGAACATTGTGGCTTATGCTTCGGAGCTTATGGATCAGGACTTTGCAGAAATATTGTGCATTTTCCGAGCAGCTAGCTCCTCCTTGGAAGCTGAGGAGAGAGCTTGACATGGTAGAGGTCTGTCTGATTAATGAGAATTGGATACAAGTCCACACCCAGGGTCCCATCTTTGGAATTATCATGAGTAAGACTAAAGTTTCCATTTCATTTATTGAGAATATACCTCTCATATTCTGCAAATATATTATATTATATAGTTCAAGCCATACAGTACAAGGGTGCTCATTGTGAAATTCAAAGTTGTTGTGATAGGCACATTAGTTATGATGATAATAAACTAATGATGAAGTTGATGCATTGGTGGTCTCCTAAAGCCATCCACTTTTACCTTATTTCCATCGTGGAGACAAGTGGACCTGCAATGGATTCTTCATCACTGTCGTGAACTCCTGCTTCTCTGATAGATCAACTTCATCTCCCTTCACAGCTTTCCATTCAAAACTCCATACCAAATTGGCCACAAAATACTCCAGATGCAGCATTGCTAGGCCATAGCCAGGACACATCCTCCTTCCTGCACCAAACGGCATCATCTTAATCTCCCTGCTCCCAGTTATATCAAACACTTCATCTCCATTGCCTTTGCTGTTCAAGAACCTCTCTGGCTTGAACTCCATTGGATCTTCCCGTATCTTGGGGTTCCAATTCATCTCTGATACCATGAAATTGAGAGAGGCGTTCTTGGGTATAACATACCCTTCAAAGGTTATATCTTGGGTTACTGAATGAGGCAACAGAAAGTGTCCCGGAGGATGCCGCCTCAGACCTTCCAAGATGACTGCCTTCAAGTATGGCATCTTCTGCAAATCTTCCTCCTCCACCTCTTCCTTCCCTTCCCCCACAACCCCATTAATCTCCTCAAAGAGCTTCCTCTGAATATGCGGGTGCTTCACCAGGTTTGCCATGATCCACTGCAGTGCAGTGGATGTAGTGTCAGTCCCACCATCGAGAAACTCTGAGCACAAACTAATCATCTCTCCTTCGTTTAGCTTCCTCTTCTCTTCTGGCAGTTGCAGGTCCAGCAAAGTATCGATGTACGACAAGACATAGTTCTTTGAGGAAGATGAACCTGACTCCTGGCTGTCTTGGTTCTGTCTGCTTTGAATTTCTTGCTTTAGTCGCTGCCTGGCTCTTATGTACGGGAGCAGAGTGTCTTCCTGATTTTTACGAAGCTGGAACAACTCCTCCCAACGACTCCGGAACAATACCTTTCCCACCCTAGGCCAGAAGTTTAATATGTTGAAGCGAGGAAAGCCCAACAACAATCGTCGTTGAATCGTCTCAATCTCTTGGATTTGTTTTTCCTCAAGCTTGTCCCCAAAACACATGAGAACCAGTAAGCAAAACATAGCATACCGGAAGTGATCCACCACCTGGACTGACTCACCTGATTCTGAGTGGCCTTGAAGCCGAGAGATTAGAACCTCCAGGACCCACTTTCGTGCGTGAGAGTAGCTTCTCACGCGTGAAGGGTGCAGGATCTCAGCAGTGAGGTTGCGGCGGAGGAGACGCCAGGTTGGGCCATATATAGCTGAGCCGATGTTATGGTGATTACTGTTTACAAGTCTGTTGTATGGCAGGGCCTCAGGACGATCAGCAAAAACGACACCATTTTGGACCAAGATCTGGTGGGCGACGGAGTTGGTGGAGATGAAGATGGCCGGGTAAGAGCCCATTTGGAGAGTGATGATTGGGCCATACTTGGTGTGTAGGTTTCGGAGGATTGGTTCAAGCTCCAAGGACGATTTAAGGAGCCGTTGCAAGTTCCCGATGAAAGGAACTGTGGTGGGTCCTGGTGGGAGCTTTAGTTTTGGAAAGAGGAAATCATAGAGAGATTTGAGGAGAGTAGCAACACAAAGGGAGAGGATGATGAACAGCCATATGTCCATTTTAGTTATCAAATCCAATTGAATCTCGAAGATGAAGAACTTGCTCTTCTTCTGGGTTGTGCTACTGCTTTCTGGATTAGATATATTGGGTGGTAGGGATAAATTGCTATGCTAATACTATGATGTATATTAATTTTCTCAAACACGACTCCAGAGACAGCGACAAACATGTGGCCTATTTCTCTACATATCAATTACATATTATAATTAATTAGTATCATATTTTGGTTGTTGCCTTTTGTTTGTATCCTAAACATTGTTATTCTCCCTGTTGATTGGTTCTTAGAATTGACTGTGTAAATTGAAAACCAGATTATGCTTCACTGGCAATGGAGTTCATAGTTTCCTACGCACAACTGTGGCAACAATCAAAAGCTTGGATTGGGCTTAACTGGTTGATGGGGTTCATGGTTTTCTATTCACAGTTCTGGGCTAATCAAAAGCTTCTACCACTGCTGTTTTAAGACTGTTCTGTTTACTTGTGGTGCCAAATTGGTAATAAACTCCATCTAGCTAATGGAACTTTTTGGCTTAGTTGACAGATGAATTGCATATTGTTCTGCCCCCATGTCATTGTTACTTTAATTACGAAGATGGAAGAAAGTAATGGTTTGTATGATCAGTTTATTTAGCATTACTGCATGACTGTCAGCTGACTGTTGGGACATTGAGTTATGGGTGGTGCTAACGTTATAGCAGAAGAAACTAAATATTGATTGAAGTTTTTGTCAAATTTTGGCATAGGCCTTATTTTTTATTATTTTTCATAGCTCTAGCCTGTCCTGGGATGGTTTTGTCTACCTCATCCTTGATGAAGCTTTTGTAGATGAAAAAGAATATATACGTCATATAGGATTGATTGTTTCTTCATGAGCCATAACTTCCCGGATCCATCGAAAATCTTTATGTTCTATGACTCATGGAGTGGAAAGTTGAAGCCGAGTAGAAGAAAAAACAGAAAGCACTGAAATCTTATTGTTTTTTTTTGAATAATAAATACAACAGGATTTATATATTGAGTCTATGATTCAAAAATCCTTGACTCTATGATTCAAAAATCCTTGAACTGAGGAAATCAGAAACCTTATCCTAACAACCCTTTTTTGAATAAATAACTCCTAATTTGATAAGATTTAAAAACAAACAAATTAACTTGTGACTAATTCAAATCAACAAATATTTGAATTATTCGAACTTTCCGAAAAAAGTTTCCTCTGTTGTCCTCTGTTATTGTTGCATTGAAACATCATTTTGTTTTTGCAACCAGCAAATAAATTATCCTTCCTTCCATGGAAAGATTTTGTTAGAGTTGGAAAAAAGATATGAATGATAAGTTATAATTCAATGTCTGTTCAAAGCAGATTGCTGTATGGATGAATGTGACGATGAAGAAACTTCTTAGACAGACATAATAATTCTTTTATCTTACATTTTCAGGATGATCCTGCTGAAAATTTTCAAAATATTTGAATGACTACCGGCTGTAGTAGGCTGTGGATCATTGTCATTACAGGGAGAAAAAAAAACCCGTGAGGTTCATGAGATGGGCCCCTAAAGTCGCTATCATCCAGTATTGATCGGTTCTTTGAATTGACTTGTAGATTGAAGAGTAAATTGGGCTTCTCTGGTTGATGGAGTTCACACAGCTGTGGAAACAATGAAAAGCCATTACAACTGCTGCTTGACATCATTCTGGCTGCTTGTGGTGCCAAATGGGTAATAACTCCATCTAGCTTTTGAAAAATTTCCACTTATTTGATAGATGAATTGCGTTTTGTTCTGCTCCCCTGTAATCCCGAACAGGTGTTTCATGTGCAAAGTGGATGAAAATTTGACTGATCACATCTTCCTTTAACGCCCAAACGCAAGTATGGCAGCTAATTTTTTGGTGGGTTAATTTCATAAAGACCCCCAAGGTTTGGTGTAAATATACCCAACCACTATTGATTTCAAATTTCATCAATTAACACCTTTATAAATTTATTCTGTTTAACAAATTTATTTTTTTAGAGAAATTTTAAATAAAAATATTTTAGATAAGAGTGTTTAATAATTCTCTAAAAACTAAATTTTATTCTTTAAAAAATAAAATTTATATATGAAATATATTCATAAGGGTGCTAACTTATGAAATGTGAAACCTGTCTTGACTTAATGTATTTACACTAAACCTCAGAGTCTCAATGAAATTAACCATTTTTTGGTTGTTTGGAGTGGTTTGGGTTTTGTGAGAAGAACCCTTTCTCTTTGGCACAGATCCATTGTAGGAAAGAAATGGAAAAATGCTTAGCTTCCTTGTATGTGTTTTGTGTTGTTTGGAAGGAAATAAATAGACCTTTCAAAGATGTGAAACAGTTTGACTAAGCATTCAAATCCACTTTCATGTGATTTTTGACATTTTTAGCTTGAACATTGTGGCTTATGCTTTAGAGCTTATGAATCAGGGCTCTGCAGACATATTCAGCATTTCTGAAGCCGTTAGCTCCCAGAAGAGAGAACTTGAACTTGGCATGGTAGAGGTCTGCCTCCTTACTGAGAATTTGATACACGTCCACACCTGGGGTCCCATCTCTGGAATTTTTAAGAGTAAGACTCAAGTATGGCTTTCATTTATTTTTTAATTTAATAACTGAGTAATTCAAGGTATTCAACTAGAGGTAGGAATTAAACATGGGTTCATGTGCCTCTACCACACATTTCGGTATCGGCATTCGTCCTAACCAACTTGACACCATGACTGGTAAGCTTTTAACATATACAATTTTATATGCTTCAGATCCAAACATTATAAGAGTGCTCATTCTAACATTCAAAGCTGTTGTGACAGGCATATTACTGATGATGATAGTAAACTAGTGATGGACTTTGGTGCAGTGGTGGTCTCCTAAAACCATCTACTTTTACCTTATTTCCATCGTGGAGACAAGTGGACCTGCAATGGATTCTTCATCACTGTCGTGAACTCCTGCTTCTCTGATAGATCAACTTCATCTCCCTCCACAGCCTTCCATTCAAAACTCCATACCAAATTGGCCACAAAATACTCCAGATGCAGCATCGCTAGGCCATAGCCAGGACATATCCTCCTTCCTGCACCAAATGGCATCATCTTAATCTCCCTGCTCCCAGTTATATCAAACACTTCATCTCCATTGCCTTTGCTGTTCAAGAACCTCTCTGGCTTGAACTCCATTGGATCTTCCCATATCTTGGGGTTCCAATTCATCTCTGATACCATGAAATTGAGAGAGGCGTTCTTGGGTATAACATACCCTTCAAAGGTTATATCTTGGGTCACTGAATGAGGCAACACAAAGTGTCCTGGAGGATGCCGCCTAAGACCTTCCAAGATGACTGCCTTCAAGTATGGCATCTTCTGCAAATCTTCCTCCTCCACCTCTTCCTTCCTTTCCCCCATAACCCCACTAATCTCCTCCAAAAGCTTGGCCTGAATATGCGGGTGCTTCACCAGGTTCGCCATGATCCACTGCAGTGCAGTGGATGTGGTATCAGTCCCACCATTGAGAAACTCTGAGCACAAACTCACCATCTCTCCATCATTTAGTTTCCTGTTTTCTTCTGGCAGCTGCAGATCCAGCAAAGTATCGACATACGACAAGACATAGTTCTTTGAGGAGGAAGACGAATCTGATTCGAGCCCGTCTTGATGCTGTTTGCTTTGGATTTCTTGCTTTAGCTGCTGCCTGGCTCTTATGTATGGGAGCAGAATGTCTTCCTGTTTCTTGCGAAGCTGGAACAACTGCTCCCAACGATGTCGGAACAATACCTTTCCCACCCTAGGCCAGAAGTTTAATATATTGAAGCGAGGAAAACCCAACAACAATATTCTTTGAATCGTCTCAATCTCTTGAATCTGCTTCTCCTCAAGCTTGTCCCCAAAACACATGAGGACCAGCAAGCAAAACATAGCATACTGAAAGTGATCCACGACCCGGACTGCCTCACCTGACTCTGAGCGGGCTTGGAGCCGAGAGATTAGAATCTCCAGGACCCACCTTCGCGCGTGAGAATAGCTTCTCACCCGTGAAGGGTGGAGGATCTCGGCGGTGAGGTTGCGGCGGAGGAGGCGCCAAGTCGGGCCATAGACGGCGGAGCTGATGTTATGCTGATTACTGCTTAAAATTCTGTTGGTGGGCAGGGCCCTGGGGCGATCAGCGAAAACGGCACCATTTTGGACCAAGGCCAGGTGGGCGAGGGAGTTGGCGGAGACGAAGATGGCCGGACGAGAGCCGATTTGGAGGGTGACGATGGGGCCATACTTGGCGTGGAGGTTACGTAGGATTGGTTCAAGCTCTGAGAAGGATTTAAGGAGCCATAGCAGGTTCCCCACAAAAGGAACCGTGGTGGGTCCTGGAGGGAGGTTCAGTTTTGGAAAGATGAAATCATAAAGAGACTTGAGCAAAGCAACAACGCAGAGGGAGATGATGATGGGGAAGACCCATGTCTCCATTTTCGTTATGAAATCCAATCCAATCTCTCAGGATGGAGAAGAAGAAAGATATGCTTCTGGGTTGTGCTAATGCTGCTATCTGCATTTGATATATTGGGTGGTCGGGAGTAAATTTCATGGAAGGTGACGTGGTTTTTTGGTAGCTTTTCTTCTTTAGAAAGTAATTATTGATATGTATATGTATATATATAAATTTCATGTTATTTAGACTGTAGTTTGTCAGTATCCTAAGTTGGTTTTTGCCTTTTGTTGTTATCCTAAATATCCTGTAAATGGATATTTTGATGTTTATCCCAGTCCAAGTCAGAATTTAAAAATAATTGATTTGAAACCCAATCAAACCTTTGATCTGATCTGGGGTATACTTCAAAATAATTAATTTCAAACCTAATCAAGTCTTTGATCGTATACTCAAGTCAACATGCTCATCATACTAGGTTTGGATGGTTAGATTAGATTAGCTTCTTCATGTTGTGTGATTTAAAATTTATTTCATTTAAAATTTTTTTTTATATATTTATATAAATAATAGATAAAATAGAATTAATATTATTACGGAAGACCATGTAAATTATAAGTATGATCAAAGTATGAACCTTGTTTGCAACCAATTCAAATTGAGTTACCAGATTGAGAAAACTTGATCCAAATCACAATCTGACCAAAGGTGAAGTTGGATTCGGACTAGCTTCGGGCTAACCTGATTGCACTTTCTTGTTTTTTCATGGCTCGTCTTTCCCGAGAAGATGGGATTTAGTCAACCTCACCCCTAGATGAAAAAAATAATAAATACATATGATTTGAGTTTGATTGTTTCTTCATTAGCTATAACTTCCCGGCCCCATCAAAAAGCCACTTGTTGTACGACTCATGGAAAGGAGGGTGGTCCTCTTGCGATAAAATTCCCATGAAAGAAGACCAAGCAAGAGGTAGCTAGAAACAAGGAAAGATAACCCACTTTCTTACGATTTTGCATGCACATCGAGCCAACTTTCCCTTCAACTTTCCCTTCAATATTCTGCTTATATGTTATAGAATGTGCAGTTCAAATCCATACATCATACTGAAATATCATATGAATTATGGTGATGATGAAGTAGTAGTGGTGCATGGGGGTCTTCTAAAGCCATCTACTTCTTTATTTTTTAATTTATTTATAAATTATTTCAACCTTGGAGATAAGTGAGCCTGCAATGCATTCTTCATCACTACTGTGAACTCCAGTTTCTCAGATAGATCAACTTCATCTCCCTCCACTGCCTTCCATTCAAAATTCCACACCAAATTCCCCACAAAATACTCCAAATGCAGCATTGCCAACCCATACCCAGGACAAATCCTCCTCCCTGCACCAAATGGCATCATCTTTATCTTTCTGCTCCCAGTTATATCAAATGCTTTCCCTTCATCCGCATGATCTCCATCTCCATTGCTGTTCAAGAACCTCTCTGGCTTGAACTCCATTGGATCTTCCCAAATCGTTGGGTTCCAATTCATATCTGACACTGAGAAATTCACAGTTGCATTCTTGGGTATGTCATACCCTTCAAAGCTTACATCTTGGGTCACCGAATGAGGCAACACAAAGTGTCCCGGAGGATGCCGCCTCAGGCCTTCCAAGACGACTGCCTTCAAGTATGGCATCTTCTGCAAATCCTCCTCCTTCACCTCCTCCTCTCCTTCCCCCACAACCCCACTAATCTCCTCGAAAAGCCTGGCCTGAATAAGGGGGGCCTTCACCAGGTTTGCCATGATCCACTGCAGTGCAGTGGAGGTAGTGTCAGTTCCGGCACTGAGAAACTCCGAGCACATCGTCACCATCTCTCCTTCATTAAGCTTCCTCTTATCCTCCGGCAGCTGCAGATCCAGCAAAGTGTCCACATACGACAAGACATAGTCCTTTGACGATGAAGATGAAGGAGAATCATCTTCTTGTTTGTTTTGCGTTTCCTGCTTAAGCCGCTGTCTGGCTCTTATGTGCGGCAGAAGAATCGCTTCCTGATCCTTGCGCAAATTAAGCCACTCCTCCCAACTTTTTCGAAATAATATCTTCCCCATCCTCGGCCACAAATTGAGCCTATTCAATCCACGGAACGCCAACAACAGCTTTCGTTGAATCATCTCAATCTCCTGAATTTGCTTCTCCTCCAGCTTGTCCCCGAAACACATGAGCACCAGCAGGCAAAACATGGCGTATTGAAAGTGATCCATTATTCGGACGGGGACAAATCCGTCGGAGTGGCCTCTAAGCCGAGAGACCAGAATCTCCAGCACCCACTTCCGTGCGTGGGAGTAGCTTCTCACCCGGGAAGAGTGGAGAATCTCGGCCGTGAGATTGCGGCGGAGGAGACGCCAGGTCGGGCCATAGGGGCTCGAATTGATGTTTCGCTGGTTACTGTTCATGACTCTACTGGCCGGAAGCGCCGCAGGACGGTCGGCGAAAACGGCTCCGTTTTGCACCAAGGCCTGGTGGGCGAGGGAGTTCTCGGAGATGAAGATGGCAGGGCGAGAGCCGATTCGGAGAGTAAGGATTGGGCCGTACTTGGCGTGTAAATTTCGGAGGATGGGTTCGAGGTCGGCGAAGGATGTGCCGAGCCAGTGGAGGTTTCCGATGAGAGGAAAGGCAGCGGGTCCTGGTGGGAGATTGAGCTTTGGGAAGAAGAAATCATGGAGAGATTTGAGGAGAGAAGCAATGCAGAGGGAGACGATGACGAGGAAGACCCATATCTCCATTTTTTGCTGATCAAAATCCATTGAAAAAGTCTCTGGTCCTGGCTGTTATATAAAGTCTGGGAAATAGTGTTGGCCAAGATATAGAGATAATCACTTATCTTGGAAGGTGACAATGATATTTCCTTTTTCCTTTTATTTTTATTGGAGTGCTTTTATTCTTTTTCACATTAGTTATCAATCACTATGATTAGACTTTATCCTTTTAAATAAAAAAAAAATTTAAAAATACTTTTTACTCAAAATTATATTTATGTTATAAAATATAAGAATCTATACAATTATGAAAATGATCGATAATCATAATATTGATTTACTCCCTACAAAAGGGAGAAATTAATATTGATTTACTCACGTTAAATGGGAGACCTTTTACAACATATTATCAATACCAGACAATATTTGAAGATTGCTACTTAACAAAATAGGGGAGGAGATTTATTATCTATATTAAATATTTTTAGATGAATTTTCATGAGAAATACTTTAAAAGCTCCTACATCAATCTCCCTATGTCAATTTCATGATAAGGTATATCATACAATTTTATTTTTTATAATAGTTATAATTTTCAAATTTTTTATATTATTAGAATATAATTCAAAATTTCATTATTCATAAATAAACTTGTGTGAAAATTTTGCGTCTAAAGTTATTTAAAAGTAAAAATAGCTAGTAAATTAATAAATGTCAAAGCTTATATAGTCAAAGCTATATGTTATGAATTAAAATTATATATAACTAGTAACTTTTTATTCATAACCAATAGTTATTAAAATAATAATATTAATAATTTTTATACAAACCAAAATTATACATATCTAGAAGTTTTATAATCACTATTTGTAACTAAAAGTTATAAAAATAGCAATATTAATATTTTTTTTTTGTACAAATTAAAATTATGCATAACAAGAAGCCATGTAATTATTATTCATAATTATAAGTTATAAAAATAATAATTATGCTAGCCAAAATCTATGTCAATTTTTAATCCATGATTGAGAAGTATTAAACCTATTGGATGATGTTTGTAATTTGAATTATTATTATTGTGAATAGAAGTATGAATTTTTCATTTGAATTTCTCAATGCAAAAAGATTCTAGTATGATTGGATTGTTATACATAATCTTAAATCTGTGATTTTATCCCTTATCTTTATAGATATTATTTGAATTTTAATAATCTTTTTAATTATTGATAAAATATAGAGAGTGAAAAGAAAATGTTAATTTGATAGTTTAAAATTTTGGGTTTAGTTAGTTGGATCCTCTTTATTTGGAAGGGTGAATTTTATAAGAAAATAAAATAATAAGAGGATAAATTATTTTATAGGGATAAGAATGAAAGAGAAGAGTTTGAGTATGATTGAGTTTAGTTTTTAAACACTACCATATTGTCCTTTTATAAAAAGAATTTAATTCTAACTAAGCTATTTTTGGTTTGATTTCTTTTGCTTGAGCATATATAAGATATTCTCAAATCTATATTTATTATTTGTTAATTAAATTTGTTTTATGTATTTATGTTATTTTGGAAACTTCTATGTCTTTTTGTATAATTGGATGAAATTCATATAACTCGAAGTTGTGTGGAAAAAAATTATAATTTGAAGTTATGTAATATTTATTTTTATATTTTGTTACAATAAAATTAAGTAAAATGATTTATAGCTTGAAACAATAAAAACAAACATGTAGATATCATTTACATATTTTTATAATAAAAATGGTTATTTTAAATATTATAAGGTAATTATATACAAACAATTTTTAATTTTGTTGCATGATTAGAAGTCATACATAACAATTTTTTATAACTATATAGTTAAAAACTTTAAAACTATATAAAGAATATTTTATAACCTAAAACTATTATTTTATATATTCATATAAATTTTTTTGTACGACTCGTAACTTGAAACTATATAAATTATATATATTTTCATAATAAGAAGATATGAAGGAATTATGTGAGTTTTTCATTTTTGAATTGAATTATTGAAATTCTTAATTTGTTATGATTGAAATCTAATTTGATTATCTCTTCACTTAATTATCTTTAAGCTATGGAACGTCTAAAAATGTACATTCCATATTATGAAAAAAATTATTATTATTATTTTTAATACATACATATATCATATTTATTAGTTGCATGCTTATAATGTCAAGTAGATTTATTTTATGATATATGTCTTATATATTGTACAACATATGTATAATTGATGTTAATATACATCAAGTAAGCTTGATTGTGGACTTTTGAAGAGATAAAATTATGTCACTAATGACATAAAATTCTATGTGAACGACACTTTATATTTTATCAGGTCCAGAAGAATCTGATATGATCAATATGATTATTGAGGTAAATAATAATGCATCAACTCATTATAAGTTATGTAGATATATATTATAAAACTAGAAGTTTTTACCTAGTGACTGGTTTATCTATACGTATGAAGGGTAGTATGACCTATTGTGCAAATTGCTATTTTTGATGAGACAAATTTTCTTGTAGTTGGGGAAATAAGTTGATTTCAGGAGAATGATGTGAAATTTTTTGAAAATTCTTTTATACAAACGTCAATGTTCTTAAAGGATAATTAACTAATATAGTAGTAGATACATGCCTGAAGTGTACTAAAATAATTGAAGCAAAAAACTAATGTCCTAGTAGGACAAGTAGCTATTATAACGATAAATGAATACAAGGTTCACTTGAAGTGTAACAGATTTGTCTAACTCAAATGATGTGATTTCTTGGAAGAGAAAAATACAAGGAAAAACACATGAAAAATTTGCTACTTTCAAAGAAGTCATAAAATGACTAATTAGTTCAAAATTAAGGAACTTATAATCCCTAAAGAGATAATTGTATTTGAGTTGTGAGGGTGGGAGGATAAGGCGGAGATAAGAGAGAGGTGGATGTTTGAGATGAAAGAGGAACAGAATCTTGAGGAGTATCCTCAAGGTCAATTTGATGAACTTTTGTGGAAGAATTAGTTGGTGGTTGATGTGGTGAAGGACTTCAATTGTTCTCTTGATGTTCCCAAAAACCATTCATCATGGTTAGGAAAAGTTGTAATTGAAAGATTATGAGAGAAAGAGGAAGATTCATTTTTTTATAAAAGAAAAATATGCCTCATTAAAAACTACATGTCGAGAAATGTAAACTTGATTTGATATGGGATCAAGACATCTATAACCTTTATATAAAGGACTATATCCTATGAAAGTATAGGGTATAGTTTTTTTGAAAATTTGTGCATGCTAAGAGTTTTTAAATAAGGAAAGTAAAGAGAACCAAAAATGCGTATACTTGAATAATTGGGATGTTGACCAAATAATTTAAAGTATGGAGAATTCTTACCCATGGAAGAGAGAGGTAATATGTTGGTAAGGTAAGTAACAATTAAGAATGCATCTACCCAAAATTTTAAAGGAATATTAGCATGAAAAAAAGAGTTTCGACAATATGTTGATGTTTCCTTTCAGCTAATCCATTATGTTATGGGCTATGAGTACAAGATACTTGCTGTTTTATCCCACATTTAAGCAAATTAATCATTTGTGAAATTGTTTGAAGTAAACTCACTTACTTCATCACATTGGAAAGTTTTGATTTTTATATCAAAATGTTTTTCAACAAATGCTTGAAGTTTTAGAAAACAGTTGTAAAAATCAAATTTATGCCTTAAAGGATACAACCATGTGTATTGAGTGAAATCATCAACAAAAATTACATAGTATTGCAACTTCTATGTAGAATTAAAAGGTGCTCCCCACAAATTACTATGAATTTTTTCAAGAGGAAAACTTGTAGTTGTTTTTGATTTATTGAAGGAAAGTTTACAATGTTTTCCAAGTTGATGGCTAGTGCAAGGAGTGTCCTTAGTTAGCCAATTGGAAACATCTATAACTTTCTTGTTTTCTAAGCTTTTTTAAAAGGCATAATTAAGATGCCTTAAATGAGAATGCCAAATTTCTGAAGGTGGTCTTTGTGCTTTGATGGTAGTGAAAGCTTCAATTTGTTCATCTTCAAAGGTGAAAAACTTCCTTTGCTTATGACTTTTCGCTACTATCTATTGTTTGGAGTCCTTTATGAAAAAAATAGAGTTAAATTCAAATGAACAAGCATTATCATCAATAAGTTGTCTAATAAATAGTAAATTCTTTTTTAACTTAGGAACAATTAGAATATTTTTTACGGCTAGTTTACCATGTGGAATATTAAGAGAGGCATTACTAGTCTGTGTACTTGGTAAGGCTTATTCATTTCCAACAAGAATGTGATCAGTGCCAAATAAGGTCTTAGAGTTTTAATTTACCTCCTTGGTTTGTCATGTGAGCCATTGCTCCTAAGTCAACATAAAACCTTGAATCATTGTTACCATTTAGGTTCATTACTACTAAAGCCTCTTGTGTATTTTCCATTTTAGTGGTATACTCATACCTATGGTTGTATGATTTGTTCTATCATAAATTTGACAACTTTCATTGCCATAAACTTTTTGCTTTATTTGCCCTTTTGAATCATTATTGAACTTTGATTGAAATCCTTGGTTTGAGATTTGGTTGTTATTATTATTGAAGAGTGGACGACTCAAGTTAGGACCCCATCCACGCCCTCTTCTTCTTACCCCACAAATATTTCTTCCTCTTCCTTATTATCCGAAAAAGGCTTGATTATGATCAATTGATGGTTTCCTTTTGCAAGATAAACTTGTTCAAAATTTTGTAAAGACATGATAAATTGATTAAATGATAGATAAAGTGGTTTTGATAAAACAACAATTTGAAACTCTTTATATTTGTTTCCAAGTCCTTTTGGGACTTGAAACACTTTATCCACATTTGAAAGAGGTTTTTCCAATGGTTGTTAGTTTGTCACAAATTGTCTTGAATTTTCAGATGTATTCATCTAGTGATAAAGTTCCTTTTGTCAAGTTGTAGAGGCTATTTTTGAGTGGAGCCTCATTATCCTTGGTTTTGGGCAACAACTAGTCATGAATTGTCATCTATATTGAATATGTTGTATCCTTATGGTTTATGGTATCCCTATGATACTTGTGATATTTGGTTATTCCAAAGCCAACTGGGCCTAAAATATAGAGGATAGGAACACTTTAGGAGCATGCTTCTTTGTCGGTGATTGTTAAGTTGCTTGGCTAAGTAAGAAGCAAAACTTGATATCCATGTCCACTATGGAAGTAAAGTAATAAATAGTTGCAGGGAGTTATTGTATTTGACTCCTTTAGATGAAGCAAATGCTTAATGATTATGACATTAAGAGAGGTACTATGAATATTTTTTATGACAACTCTAGTACTATTAATATTTCCAAAAATCTAACAATGATTACCTAACCTTAGAATTTTTTAATATTATTAGAATATAATTCAAATTTTCATTATTCATAAATAAACTCGTGTGAGAATTTTGCACGTAAAAGTAAAAATAGCTAATAAATTAATAAATGTCAAAGCTTATATTGTCAGAAGCTATATGTTATGAATTAAAATTATATATAAGCAGAAAGTTTTTATTCATAAACAAAAGTTATTAAAATTATAATATTAATAATTTTTATACAAACCAAAATATCTAGAAGTTATATAATTACTATTTGTAACTAAAAGTTATGAAAATAGCAAAATTAATGTTTTTTTTGTACAAATTAAAATTATACATAGCAAGAAGCCATGCAATTATTATTCATAATTATAAGTTATAAAAATAATAATTATGCTAGCCAAAATCTATGTCAATTTTTAATCCATGATTGAGAAGTATTAAACCTATTGGATGATGTTTGTAATTTGAATTATTATTATTGTGAATAGAAGTATGAATTTTTCATTTGAATTTCTCAATGCAAAAAGATTCTAATACGATTGGATTGTTATACATAATCTTTTTATTCTCATGAATTTATAATTTATATTTTTTTAGATTTGCTTAAATTTGTGATTTTATCCCTTATCTTTGTAGATATTATTTGAATTTTAATAATCCTTTTTAATTATTGATAAAATGTAGAGAGTGAAAAGAAAATGTTAATTTGATAGTTTAAAATTTTGGGTTTAATTAGTTGGATCCTCTTTATTTGGAAGGGTGTGAATTTTATAAGTAAATAAAATAATAAGAAGATAAATTATTTTATAGGGGTAATAATGAAAGAGAAGAGTTTGAGTATGATTGAGTTTAGTTTTTAAACACTACCATATTGTCCTTTTATAAAAGGAATTTCATTCTAATTAAACTATTTTTGGTTTGATTTCTTTTGCTTGAGCATATATAAGATATTCTCTAATCTATATCTATTATTTGCTAATTAAATTTATCTTATGTATTTATGTTATTTTGGAAACTTCTATGTCTTTTTGTATAATTGGATGAAGTTCATATAACTAGAAGTTATGTGGACAAAATTTATAATTTTGAAGTTATGTAATATTTATTTTTATATTTTGTTACAATAAAATTAAGTAAAATGATTTATTGCCTAAAACAATAAAAACAAACACGTAGATATCATTTACATATTTTTATAATAAGAAATGATCATTTTAAATATTATAAGGTATTTATACAAATAATTTTTAATTTTGTTACATAATTAGAAGTTATATATAACAATTTTTTATAACTATACAGTTAAAAACTTTAAAACTATATAAAGAATATTTTATAGTCTGAAACTATTATTTTATATATTCATATAAAATTTTTTGTATGACTCGTAACCTGAAGCTATATAAATTTGATATAATTTCATAATAAGAAGATATGAAGGAATTATATGAGTTTTTCATTTTTGAATTGAATTCTTGAAATTCTTAATTTGTTATGATTGAAATCTAATTTGATTATCTCTTCACTATTATCTTTAACCTATGTAACTTCTAAAATTGTACATTCCATATTATGAAAAAAAATTATTATTGTTATTTTTAATACATACATAGATCATATTTATTAGTTGCATTCTTATAATGTCAAGTAGATTTATTTTATGATATATGTCTTATATATTGTACAACATATGTATAATTGATGTTAATATACATCAAGTAAACTTGATTGCGAACTTTTGAAGAGATAAAATTATGTCACTAATGGCATAAAATTCTATGTGAATGGCACTTTATATTTTTTTAGATCCAGAAGAATTTGATATGATCAATATGATTCTTGAGGTAAATAACAATGCATCAACTCATTATAAGTTACGTAGATATATATTATAAAACCAGAAGTTTTACTTAGTGACTTGTTTATCTATACCTATGAAGTGTAGTATGACTTGTGCAAATTGCTATTTTGATGAGACAAATTTTCTTGTAGTTGGGGGAGGAAGTTGATTCTAGGAGAATGATGTGATTTCTTGAAAATTCTTTTATACAAATGTCAATGTTCTTGAAGGATAATTAACTACTATAGTAGTAGATACATGCCAGAAGTTTAGTAAAGTAATTGAAGCAAAAAATAATGTCCTAGTAGGACAAGTAGCTATTATAACGATAAATGAATGCAAGGTTCACTTGAAGTGTAATAGATTTTTCAACTCAAATGATGTCATTTCTTGGAAGAGAAAAATACATGAAAAATTTGATACTTTCAAAGAAGTCATAAAATGACTAATTAGTTCAAAATTAAGGAACTTATAACCCTTAAAGAGATAACTAAATTTGAGTTGTGAGGGTGGGAAAATAAGGCGGAGATAAGAGAGAGGTGGATGTTTGAGATGAAAGAGGAATAGAATCTTGAGGAGTATCCTCAAGGTCAATTTGATGAGCTTTTGTGGAAGAATTAATTGGTGGTTGATGTGGTGAAGGACCTTCAAGCTGAAAGGACTTCAATTGTTGTCTTGATGTTCTTGAAAACCATTCATCATGGTTAGGAAAAGTTGTAATTGAAAGATTTCGAGAGAAAGAGGAAGATTCATTTTTCATAAAAGAAAAACACGCCTCATTAAAAATTACATGTCGAGAAATGTAAACTTGATTTGATATGGGATCAAGACATCTATAACCTTTATGTATAGTTTTTTTTTTTTGAAAATTTGTGCATGCTAGGTGTTTTTAAATAAGGAAAGTAAAGAGAGCCAAAAGTGCATAAACTAGAATAATTGGGATGTTGACAAAATAATTTAAAGTATGGAGAATTCTTACCAATAGAAGAGAAAGGCAATATGTTCGTAAGGTAAGTAGTAGTTAAGAATGCATCTACCCAAACTTTTAAAGGAATATTAGTATGAAAAAGAGGGTCAGACTGTTTTAACAATATGTTGATGTTTTCTTTCAGCTAATCCATTATGTTCTGGGCTATGAGGAAAAAATACTTGTTGTTTTATCCCACATTTAAGCAAATGATTTGTGAAATTGTTTGAAGTAAACTCACCTCCTCCATCATATTGGAAAGTTTTGATTTTTCTATCAAAATGATTTTCAACAAATGCTTGAAATTTTAGAAAACAAGTGTAAAAATCAAATTTATGCCTTCAAGGATACAACCATGTGTATTGAGTGAAATCATCAACAAAAATTACATAGTATTGCAACTTTTGTGTAGAAGTAAAAGGTGTTTCCCACAAATTACTATGAATTTTTTCTAGAGGAAAACTTGTAGTTGTTTATGATTTATTGAAGGAAAGTTTACAATGTTTTCCAAGTTGATAGCTAGTGCAAGGAGTGTCCTTAGTTAGCCAATTGGAAACATATATAACTTTCTTATTTTCTAAGCTTTTTAAAAAAGGCATAATTAGGATGCCTTTAATGAGCATGCCAAATTTCTGAAGGTGGTCCTTGTGCTTTAATAGCATCGAAAGCTTCAATTTGTTCATTTTCAAAGGCGAAAAGCTTTCTTTGCTTATGACCTTTCGCTACTATTTGCTGTTTGGAGTCCTTGATGACAAAAAACAGAGGAGTTAAATTCAAATGAACAAACATTATCATCAATAAGTTGGCTAATTGATAGTAAATTCTTTTTTAACTTAGGAACAATTAGAATATTTTTTAAGGCTAGTTTACCTTGTGGAGTATTAAGAGAGGCATTACCAGTATATGTAATTGGTAAGGCTTGTTTATTTCCAACAAGAATGTGATTGTGCCAAAATAAGGTCTTAGAGTTTTAATTTACCTCTTTGGTTTGTCATGTGATCCATTTGTCATGGACTTAGTCTTTTCCTAAGCTCGTGTGACACTAAGACAAATCAAGACACTTGATCTTGCTAAGTCAGCCTTACTCCCAATGCTTTACTTGTTAGGCTAAGATGTTCATGACTTGGAAGCTTTAGAAGGCGTAGTAGGCAACTCCTAAAGAATGAAAGCTTTTATTGCTCAAATGAAGCTTTACAAGTGTTTTAGGAACTCACTTGCTTGGTGCCTTGGCCAAATGAGGCCTTCACCTATTTATAGGCACCAATGGAACTTTTTGGAACCTTGGAGGGTTCCTTACAAATCAAGAAGATTCTAGAACACCCTACATAATTCTTTGTACAAGAATATACAAGAGATCTCTAGAATTCTCTAGAAAGCTTTGGACTCCTCTCATGCCTTCCACCATAGTGTAGAGATGTGTGGTCTTATTTAGGCATTTCTAAAACCTCCACACTCTTCGCACTAATGGCTAAGTGTAGGAGTCTTCAGAAGCTTCCTGGGCTCTATATAAACCTATGGGGAGGCTCATTTGAAGCATCCTATGGCACTCTCCCCCACTTATGCCGTCGACGTCCTTGTTGTTGCCTTTTCTTGAAACATCTCGATGTGTTTCCAGAACTTTCTCAAGGCATCCGCATGTTCCCAACTTACTTGCCTCTTAGGTAGTCCTTTCCATCGGACTAAATACTCTATCATAGGAGCGACCTCTTGTCTCCTGGTAACTCGTTTAGCTAGGATATTTTTCACCTCCTTTTGTGAGGCCTTAGATGGATGCAAACCCCTGCACTTTCTATGCTTGGAGTGCTGCTTCCTCTTGCCCATTGAGTTCACATTTTCCTTGGTGACCTTGTCCATGTGTGTGCGGGCTACCTCAACTTGCTTCTCTTTTGCCTCCTATACTTACACTCCTGATAGTAAGGAGGTTTTAGGCTTACTGGGCTTTGGGTTGACTTGGAGGGTACCTAGTTGCTGCATCAAGCCCATATGTGCTTCGTCTTCTTGTTTCCTCTTCTCGATCATGGCATTGAGCGCCTTCCTCTTTGGACAATCCTATGCCCAATATGGATCATCACTTAGGACACATTTGATTTTAGGCATAAACTTCTTCCTTTATGCCTTGCCCCTTCTTTCTTGGACGTTAGGCGTCTTGCTTGATCCCATTATAGGAGCATTGTGGTCCCTTGAAACCTCGTCTTTCCCACCTGTGGCGTGGCTATCCTCCAAATACTCAACCTTGGAGGAGTCTCCCCTCTTGTAATCCGTTAAAGACTCTGTTACTGCCATAACAGTGGCTAAGTCTTGAATTTCTTGGCTCTTTAATTCATGCTTGGCCTACCCTTACAGGTTATCCATGAAGTTGAGTAGCAACTCATCCTAAGTCATGTTAGGAATCTTAAGCATCAGCGAAGAGAATTCCTTGACATAGTCGCGTATTGAGCTTGTGTGCTTAAGACGCTGTAGACCCTTATTTTGGTCTAAGTTTTTTTAGATATTTTGGGAACACATTTTTTACCACCTTTTAGGTTATTTTGGTAGTCGGTATGAGATAGTGGGTTGAGAGCAGTGATATTTTGGGGAAGACAATGAACATAGGACAAGTGGCATAGGAATATTCTGTAGGTCGTTATGGGTAGAGGATTTTGTAGGCCGTTAGTGGGGGGAGCGTCGAGGATAGCTTGGATAGCAAGATTTGAGAGGGTATTGACAAAGGAGCGCGGGAGACAGCTTGGGGTAGAAGATTGCTTGGAGAGTTTTCACAGAGTGGCAGAGACAAGAGAGTTTGAGAGAGACAACTAGAGGATGAGAGAAATTTGAGAGAGCATGAGGGGGAAAGCTTGAGAGGATCAACTGAGCAAGGGATTGGGTTTGTTGGGATTTTGATGTAAGCTTAGGAGAATACAGTAGAGCAGTTTGATACCCTGCTAGTCTCGCTGGAGGAGAGCCTTTTCAGGTGTGTTTACTAGACCACATATTCATTGTAGTTGATTTTCTTTGTGTTGTTGTGACTGAGTTATAAATAATCCATGCCTTGTTCTGTATATGAAATTTGGTTAAGAGTGATCTAATTCATTTTTAGCTCTCCTTTGTGTGTTTGAGTCATATCCTTGGATCTCATTTCCACTTGGTTTTTCCCACCTATATGTGAGCCTATTAACTTCAATATGAGATGGGGCTCGAGTCAGTGTTTTCTTTAGTTCATTTGATACAAAGTTTTTATGCTTGCTCATTTGTATTTTACTTTTTATTCTCGGTGGCCATTCGTACCCCTAAGGAGAAAAGTTTTGGTCAGCATTGCCTTTGGGTTTTGTATGGGCACAACTTTTGAATTTGGGTAGATGCTGTTTCATTGCTCATAGAGTTGTTTGCTTACTCTACTCAGAATTGGTGATTGCCATACCAAGGTATTAGTGTTACTTCTTGACTGCTGATGGTTTATGCATCTTCACCTGAGGGTGCTCGGTCTTCGTTTGATTGGTGTCCCGTGCTAGTGGAGTTGCTAGGTTTTCTTGCCAAAATGAAATGCCAACAAGCTCCCCAACAACACATGATAATGCTGGAAGATTTGGTTGGATTATGGTCGGTGTATCTCCTTCAAACCACGCTGCCACCCAGAGAGATATTTGAGACCCACCATTTGTGAATTGTTTTCTCTGAAAAAAAAAATAAATGGTTGCAAGAACCCTGTGATTCGTCCCCATACGGTGCCAATTTGATTCTAGTTCTCGGACTGGTATTATCAATAAATTTATAAACCTAAATCACCGTAAACTAGGGTAGCATAGCTAACATAGCATAGTGGCTTTAGGATCGTCCACAGGGATGAGTTTTCTTCGTACACGTGACTTTAATGAAGATCATGAAATAGTGCTTTTCCTTATGAAAATTTGTTTTAAAAGAAAATGGAATTTCAATTGAAAAGGTTGCTTTTAAGTTAAGCAAAAACTATAACTGAAGTTAATTATAAAGAAAAGGTCTCTTGGAGCTTTTGGTCACTAAGATTGGGTTCCTTAGGCAAAAGGGGAGATTTCAGATCTTTTCCTCGCGTTGGGGACAATAACATAAAGGATGGTTATCTCCCGAACCGGATTTATATTTAGCAATTAAGACTTGAACCAAAGGGTTCATGCAAAATGGTAGTTGCTTTCCTTCAATGGCTTCAAACACTAAAGACCCTCACCTTGAACCACCTTCCAATGGCTCGTATTTGATAACTAATAGGCATCCATGGATCTAGCAATAAGCATCCATAGAACTCGAAAAGCTTACCAAGTATTGGCCAAGGTGATACCAAGGGGTTTAAAACTAAAAACCACCTTCTAATGGCTCATACTCAATAACTAATAGATATCCATGGATCTATCAATAAGCATCCATAGAATCCGAAAAGCTTACCAAGTATTGGCCATTCAAGGTGATAACAAGGGATTTAACAAGAATCTGAAAGCCTTCCAATGGCTCGTACTTGATAACTAATAGACATCCATGGATCTAGCAATAAGCATCCATAGAGTCCGAAAAGCTTACCAAGTATTGACCATTCAAAGTGATTCTAAGGGTTTTAAAGTTAAACTTTGAAATAAAGACCATTAATGGTTACCAACTACCCTCATTTAAAGCAAGGAAAACTCCCACCTTTATATTCGGGTCCTTCACCTAGCTTCCATTACTCCAAGAAACAAGAAACTTAGCCACTCATCCCCTGAGAGATCATCCTCAGAGAATGTTTGGCTAACAAGAAAATGAAAATAAAATGAGAAGGAAAAGCAGAGCAAAGCTCTGTATTTTATATGATCTTACAAAAGATGATACAAACGTTATATAGAGAGGTTTTTACAACTTCCTAATCAAGAAATCCTATCATTGGTTGATTGCAAGGAGAAAATAGGAAATTACACAAATATCTGGAGATAAAAATCTAATTGAGTCGGTGCACAGGAAGATTTCGCATGGTGTGCGAAATTCATAAGTTGCTGCAGCTTCTAGTTCGCAAGGCTTGTGAAATTTTTGCACAGGGTGCGAAATTGGCTTTCCTGTAGCTTGTGGTTTCGCAATGCTTGCGAAATTTTCGCACAGGGTGCGAAATTGTCTTTCAACTTCATGCAATTGTCTTCAAATGACCATAACTTCTTCATTTCAGCTCCGATTTGCACACCGTTTAAAGTGTTAGACTTCTAACTTCCCAAACTTCAAAACAATATATAGTATGTATAAAATGGACTCCAGAAAGTACTCCAAATTTGTCCTGCAGCTGCTCCTCTCTTGAATTTTGCATAGCCATGCGAAATTGCTTCATGTTGGATTTCTCTCTATGTTTTTCTTTCTTGCATATCTTGATTGGCTTGGCAACCTATTGCCATGGGTTGCACAAAATTCTCCCTCATTCTTGGCTTGTTTCAATGATCAAAAAGCTACCAAAAACACCAAAACTAGCCAAAAACTAATTAGTAACCTTTGCTAGGTTCCTTAATGTGCCAATTGAGTTAAAAGGTATTAACTACTACTCAAAAGTGTTTAAAACAATTAATTTCAAATTTTGAAAAATAAATTTTTGAGTAGTAATCACCCTGCCAAAGCAAAAGAAAATTGATGCCCTCCTTAACCCCATTCTTCTTAGAGAACTTGTAGATACAAATCCGATGAGAATAGTGTATGTACCAATTGGTCAGAAGAAGTCTGAGGGTGGTTGCTTAATGAAAAGCTTATCTATGAAGGGTCTTTTTTTTTTTTAGAGGATCCATCAATCCGTGTTTTAGGTACAAAACCAAGCCCATATGTTCTTTCACCTACAAAAATCTTGGTTGAAGAACCTAATGATTTGGGTGCTTTGTCTTCTCCATTTTTGATTCCTCGTGCATCACAAAATACTGAAAACTCTCTCATTCATCCTGATTATGAAGAAAAGGAATGTGTTCGGGATGCTTTTTTGCTTCCAAGTGGCAACGTAGGTCCACACAGCAACATTGATAGCACTAGTGTTGTCATAGCCATGAGCATTGTCAATAGTTGTGTCAGTACATACAAGAGTGATGCAATGACAAGTGATGGCATGCTTAGTGTGGAAAGGAACTGTGAGAGTACAAAGGGAAGTGTAAGAGGGGATTCATTGGAGAGTGCAAAAACTGGCATTAACCGTGCAAGCGATAGCAGCGGCCTTAGTGATGACAGTAATTGGAGTATCATTACTAGCAGTGCTAATAAGCCACACAAAGGAAATGATCCTAGATGGAAGGCTATTCTTGCCATCCGTGCACGAGATGGTATTTTGGGTATGAGTCATTTTAGGTTGCTCAAACGGCTTGGGTGTGGTGATATTGGCAATGTGTATATCTCGGAGTTAAGTGGTACACGTTACTTTTCAAGGACAGTAATGGACAAGGCATTTCTTACAAGCCGAAAAAAAATAAAATTGACCATAGCCCTGAGCTTTGATGGAATGTGGCTTGTGAAGCTTTTGTTAGGAAGAAAGATCCCGGTGACTCGGCCGTGAGTGCAGGAGATCCCAACCCAGTGACACAGAACCAAGTCAGACTCGGACCATATGTCAAGGACCCTAGTTGGATTGCTCACAATGGCCGCTTTCAATGTGAGAAGGGAGAGACCATCAGAGTTGAGAGAAGAAGAAAGACAAGCGAAGAAGATAAGAAAAGAAGCAAGCCCAAGTTCAGCTATGAACAACAACGCTTTGGCTAAGGCCACTAATTCTTCAGCTTTGCTTAGCCTGTGAACATATCTCTCGGTAAATAAACAAAATATAGTTGAGTGAAGAAAAAGATGGATATGATAGCATGAGGGAATGACTTGAAGTGGTATTTTTTTTTTTTCAATTTTTGTTGTATCTGAATTTGGGTTCTCAGAATATGTGAACTTGGAAGAGCATGTGCAGAAGATGGTGGCATTGGCATGTGGTACAAGCTACATCAGATTTATTTCAGAAATGGAGACATGGCTTCTCATTCTGCTTTATTTAGAAACACACGTGGCTCTCCTTCATTCTTTCCATGCTTGTTTTTTTAAGTCAATTTTAGAATCCCACCCCCTATGAGTCATTCCCAAAGGCCATGTGTTCCTAATTCTTTAATTCTTCATCCTTACTTTTAAAAATTTGGTGTCAAAGGTCCAACTTTCAAATAATCTCAATTCCTTTTTATTTTTATTTTTATTTTATTTTATTTATTTTTTATTATTCCTTGGAAATTTCAAGTTGTTACCAAAAATCCTCATTTTAATAAATCTCGCTGCCACTTTTCTCTTCGGTAAACAATTTTTACAAACTTCCTTGATTTTTAATAATTTTTTTATTTTCATGTTTTTTAATAAGCATGGATAAAATTCTATAATTCCAGATGATGGAATTTATGGAATTAATTCATGCAAAAATAACTCGGGCATTGGTGGGGCCTAACATGTGACATGCATGCGATTATCCTGTATTTGTGCAATAACCTTGTCTCTCATGATAGCATTCAGCTTGCAACTATGGTACACCTCATATCCGATTGTGTTTATCTATTTATTTATTATCATATGTGTCTTGCTTTCATACCCTTGATCACTTTTTGGTATCCATGTTCAATTGATCAATTGCCACACTCGCCTCATTTTATTTAGTAGAGACCCATTTTAGGGGCTTAGAGGGGTGCTACGATTTTTTCCGTACCTTCCCAATAGCTAACTTGACCTTTGGACCCAAACTCAGTTTTTCACAGACCTGTTTTTCCTTCAGGATTCACATTTAGGGTTTTCTTTCTTATTTTATTTTTTCCTTTAAAAATAAAACAAAAATAAGTGGCGACTCCAAATCATTTTATAAAAAATAAATCATTTTCAAATAAAAAGCGAGTTCGCTATTGAGTAGAAATACGGGGTCCATAGACGCCTCATGTTTTTCCTAGCCAGGTAAGCCACGTTCTCGGGGTAGAACTACTTTTTGATCTCCCTTTTGAAGTCTTCCCATGTCTCTATGGTACAAATGCCTTTCTCCATATTAGTGAACCTTTAATGCCACCATAGAATAACTATGTCAGTAAGGTAGAGAGTTGCAGTCCTTACCTTAGCCACCTTATCGGTTAGTGTGATAGCCTCAAAGTATTGCTCCATATGCCATAAGAAGTTGTCTAATTCCTTGGCATCCCGCTTGCCACTAAATCCTTGTGGCTTCAACACCTCCACCTTAGATGCCTCCTGTGTGGCCATGACCCGTGCCGACACAGTAGTCTTGTAGATGACCAACTCCTACCTAACCTCCTAGTCTCGGGACTCCATTCGAGTGGTCAAAGCTTCTATTCTTGACTCCATGCTAGCAAACATGCTCAAGACATTTTCTTAGAAGGACACAAACTTCTTGTGCGACACTGGCTAAACCTATGAGACTAACATCCCCTCACGAAGGTCTTGGATCTGTTCCCTAAGATCCTTCATACCTTTCTCCATGCCTCGCTCGATCAAGTCCAACCCCTCCCGAGTGTTTGCCATGGCTAGCTCCACCTTAGCTAACCTTGCCTCCATATTGGCAACGACATCACGAGATTTATCCTTCATACCCTTGTCCCATGTAGTAGGCTTGGTCTCTCTCCCACGAGTTTGCTCGCTAGTCTCCTCTATGTTGGAACCTGACATGCTTCCTTTACTATGCCCGCTTCGTAGCCGCGTTCTGATACCAATTGTCACGGACTTAATCTTTTCCTAAACTCGTGCGACACTTAGACAAGTCAAGACACTTGATTTTGCAAAGTCAGCCTTACTCCGAATGCTTAACTTGCTAGGCTAAGATGCTCACGACTTGGAAGCTTTATAAGGCGTAATAAGCAACTCTTAAATAATGGAAGCTTTTATTGCTCAAAGAAATCTTTACAAGTGCTTTGGGAACTCACTTGCTTGGTGCCTTAACTAGATGATGCCCTCACCTATTTATAGGCACCAATGGAACTCTTTGGAACCTGGAGGGTTCCTTACAAATCAAGAAGATTCTAGAATACCCTAGACATTTCTATGTACAAGAATATACAAGAGATCTCTAGAATTATCTAGAAAGCTTTGGACTCATCTCATGCTTTCCACCATAGTGTAAAGATATGTAGACTTCTTTAGGCATTTCTAGAACTTTCCACATTCTTCCCACTAATGGCTAAGTGTAGGAGTCTCCAGAAACTTCCTGGGCTTTATATAAACCCATAAGGCTCATTTGAAGCATATTGTGACACACTGCTCCTAAGTCAACATAAAACCTTGAATCATTGTTACCATTTAGGTTCATTACTGCTAGAGCCTCTTGTGTATTTTCCACTTTAGTAGTATAATCATATTTGTAGTAGCATGTTATGGTTGTATGATTTGTTCTACCATAAATTTGACAACTTTCCTTGCTATAAACTTGTTGCTTTATTCGCCTTTTCAAATCATTGTTGAACTTCGAGTGAAATTCTGGGTTTGAGGTTTAGTTGTTACCATTATTGAAGAGAGGACGACTCAAGTTAGGACCCTATCCACTTCCTCTTTCTCTTACCCCACACATATTTCTTCATTTTCCTCGTTGTCCGAAGAAGGCCTGATTATGATCAATTGATGGTTTTCTTTTGCAAGATAAACTAGTTCAAAATTTTGTAAAGACATGATAAATTAATTAAATGATGGATAAGGTGGTTTTGATAAAATAACAATTTGAAACTCTTTATATTTGTTTCCAAGTCCTTTTGGAACTTGAAACACTTTATCCATATCTGAAAGAGGTTTTCCAATGGCTGTTAGTTTGTCACAAACTACCTTAAATTTTCAGATGTATTCATCCAGTGATAGAGTTCCTTTTAGCAAGCTGTAGAGGCTATTTTTGAGTTGAGCCTCATTGTCCTCGGTGTTGGGCAACAACTAGTTGTGAATTTTCATCCATATTGAATATGTTGTATCCCTATGGTTTATGGTATCCCTATGATACTTGTGATATTTGGTTATTCCAATGCCAATTGGACTGAAAATGTAGAGGATAGGAACACTTCAGGAGCATGCTTTTTTGTCGATGATTGTTAAGTTGCTTGGCTAAGTAAAAAGCAAAACTTGATATCCATGTCCACTATGGAAGTAAAGTATATAGTTGTAGGGAGTTTTTGTATCCGACTCCTTTAAATGAAGCAAATGCTTAATGATTATGACATTAAAAGATATACTATATATGAATATTTTATGTGACAACTCTAGTGCGATTAATATTTCCAAAAATCCAACTCTAGAGTTTAAGGGATCGAGATGTCATGATACGATTACTTAAGGTTAACCTTATTCAAGCCCAAGTTAGAATGAAGATGTACGTAGACCAAAAAAAAAGGTGAAAGAACATATGAAGTGGGAGATATGGTATTTCTTCATCTACAACCTTATAAACAAACTATTGTATCATTCAAAGGGAATAGGAAGTTGTCTCCTCAATTCTTTGGTCCATATAAGATTATTGAACAAATTTGACAGGTTGCCTACCAATTGGAATTACCAGCAGAGTAAAAATTCATCTTGTTTTTTTATGTTTCTTGCTTAAAGAAGAAAATTGGGAAGTCAATCACTCTGGCCACCATGTTACTAGCAATGTAAGAAGATGTCTAGTTGCAGCTTGAGCCCATTTCTATCTTAGATAAGTGAAGATGCATTTAAGCTACAAGGCAAATTTCCTTTATTTCAATCTTGAACAAGGCTTTTATGAAGGAAATATAATGACCCTTTTAAATTGGGATTTCTGGTTTTATTTTGAGTATTTCTGAATAAGCCAAGTTTGACAATTGTTGTTTGATTTTAATAGGAAGTGACGTGGTCAATTTGATTTTTTGGTAGCTTTTTTTTCTTTATTAAGATATATATATTATTTTTCTATTTTAGTTTTTGCCTTTGTTGGATCCTAAACATCCTTATTGCCCATGTTGATTGAGACTTGGAATTGATTGTATAAATGGAGCTTTTCCTAGGTGGCAAGCAGATTGGTGGTTAATCAAAATCTGACGCCAATTTAAAAATAATTAAATCAAATTGAACCAAACTTTTGACTTGAGATATACTCAGCCAAACGTGCTCGGGTTGAGGATTGGTTGATGAGATTTGTTAAATTATTTCCAAATTTAAATAATATATAGGTGAAAGAAAATTTTAAGATAATAACAAAAATTGAAAATAAACTTTACATATCATTTTATTTTAATTTGATATTTTTTTGAAGGCTTAAAAAAATTAAGTATATAGATGATATAAATTATAAATATTATCAAAATATGATTGTTGGTTTGAATCAAGGAAATTGAATTAAAGATTAAAAAAAAATTTGATCCAAACCAAATATGAGTATTAAAAATAATTATACAAGCCGACCCAATATGGAGTTGCGCTCAAATTGGATCGAGTTAACCTGGCCAAATTGCCCCTATCTTTTCAAGAGATTCATGTGCCCACATAAAAAGAGAAGAAATTACATACTGTCCTGAAATTTTCATATGTATATTATAGTTCTTCATCAAGAAATTTTGGCATACACCTTAGCTAATTGGAAGTGCTTTTAGTGGAATTATTTTCTCTAAGAGTGTTTTTGAAAGAATAATTTATTTTAAGTGTTTTTTTAAGGAAATATTATAAATGATTTTTCTAAATTTTAAAAAATATTTTTAAAATTTTGTTAAATGTTTAATTTTTCTTTAAAAACATTTTATTTTTTTTTTTATTTTTTTTTTTATGGAATTAGTGAGAATTGAATTCTTAGTCTACCTCATCCTTAGATGAAAAAAAGAATGGATAGATCATATTGAGTATGAAAAAAGAATGAATATATCATATTGAGTATGATTGTTTCTTCATTAGCTATATCTCCCCGGCCCCATCCAAAAGTCATTTGTTGTATGATTGTTCCTTTTGTTGTCCTCTTGCTATAAAATTCCCATCAAAGAATACCAACCAAGAGATAAAAACAAGTAAAGATAACCCACTTTCTCACCATTTTGCAGGACACATCGAAAATTTAAGGGAAGAGCCAAAACGTATATGTAGTTCAAATCCATGTATTATACTGAAATATCATATTTGAAAGGTGAATCTTAATAATGGATTACACTTAGAGGGAGTGAATGAGTGTTGTTGAACTATAATTTTTTTTTTCAACAATGATTACTTAACCTTAGAATTTCTTAATGTCAATAAACTTCTCTTTCAACAACTTTTCAACAAAGCATTAAATTCATGAGCAAGTATGTATGCACCAACACTCTTCTAACAAGGATATTTGGATAGGATAGCAAAGATGAGCTCAATAAAGTATTATCATGAACATTATTCGGTAATGTATGTGGTCCAAGTAGGAGATTGTTAGAATAACTATGGACTCACATATATTAATAATTGTTTATGATTTAGCTATCTATACATATTCAATTTATATTTATTGAGTGTGGGTCACCTTGTGTATAGAGCCCAAGTCACATGTGTCTTACATGATGGGCCTAAAACACATGTGGCCCAATAGCCCAATGGGTATGGTCCCAAAGGCATAGAGGAAATTAATAAAAGGAACAGAAAAGAAAACTAAAAGACACCAAACTTTAGTTTCCTCTTCCCTTTTGAAGCATAATTCCTTATGACTTAACATGTGAGGGGTGGAGGATTTCAGATGTGAGGTTGCGGCGGAGGAGGCACCATTTCGACCCATAAGAGGAGAAGCCGATATTGTGTTGGTTTCTGGTCAAGATTTTGTTGGGTGAGCAAGGCTGTAGGGCAGTTAGCAACGAGTACATTGTTTTGGAATAGGGCTTGGTGTGCGAGGGAGTTGTTGGTGGTAGATTGAGTTTTGGAAAGAAGAAATCATATAGAGATATAAGGAAAATAGCAACACAGAGGGAGATGATGAAAAAGGCCCATGCCTCCATTTTCCCAATTTCTCCAACTGAAAATGGTCTGCTAGCTTTGAAGATCTGATATAGACATATGGTTGATGGTGGCCATAAAATGGTATCCCTGAAAATTAAGCAACTTGACTTTTGGAATTTTATGGACTTCTACTAATCTAGATAGCCCAAAGTTAGTTTCTTAATTTAGCATTGTATTTTGGTCAAGAGTTGTCTAGGATATTATTAAGAAAAGGAAAAAAATTATGGGAAAAGTTAAATATAATTAAAATTAGATAGAAACTTATTTATTTTTAAATTATTTAATTTTTATATAGAAGATGAATAATAAGTTAAATAAGTTTAAAGAAGCATAAAAATCGAATTTGTTAATCTTAAATCTAATTTTTTTTTTTGAAGCATAATTCCTTATTGCACATATTGCAAGAAATCAGGTCACTCTCAAAGTAGATGTTTTACTGGACTTTTTGAGAGGTATTAACCCCATTTAGATAGAGTTATGAGTGATTCTAAATTTCTAAAGAATCAAATTCTAAATGTAAATAAGGGAAAAAAAGACAAGGCGAAGCCTAGGACTCTAAAAAGCTCATCTAGTTCCTTACCTAAGGTTACACAAATTTGGCTTAGAAAGGATAAACCCAAGTACAATGTAGTACCCACTACAATTAGAGTGAGAATCCCTAGTGAGTGGTATTTTGATCGTGGGTACTCTAGGCATATGATGGGTGAGAAGTCCTTCACCTCTTTTGAAGATTTCAATAAAGGTAATGTCACTTTTGGTGATGGTAATATTGCCCATGTGAGAGGTGGGGTAGTGTTTCTATTCCTAGGTGCCCTAATTTAGATGGAGTTCTTTATGTTGATGGACTAAAGGCTAATCTTGTGAGCTTTAGTCAAATTTGTAATAGTGAGTATAGTGTTAACTTCTCCCAAAACATGTGTAAAGTGCTTAACAAGGAAGGATAAATCACTTTCACTGGGCACAAAATTGTGGATATATAATTGCTATACAATTAATCCTAGTTCTAAAACCTCTCTAGTATGTAGTAGGGCCAGGCTTGATATCATTGAATTGTAGTATAAAAGGTTAGGATAGATTAATTATAGGGATCATGTTCACATAGCAAATAAAGATATTGTTCGAGGAATGCCTAAGTTAAGTGGTCAAACTAGTGCCATTTGTGGTGATTGAATGAATAGTAAGCAAGTTAGAGGGTCTCATAAGAAAATTCAAGGAGATAACATGTCTAGGTCTTTATATCTTCTTCACATGGACCTTATGGGTCCTATGAGAACAAAAAGCAAAAGTGAATGAGCACTTGAAGATTTTTTTCACTACGATTCAAATAGAAAAAGGGCATCACATTGTTAGCATTAGGAGTGATAGGGAGAAAGAGTTTCATAATGTGGATATTGATATTAATTTTCGTAACTGTAAGGGGATTAAACATGAATTTTTAACCCTTAGAACTTGCCAATAAAATGGAATGGTTGAAAGGAAGAATCGTGTTTTTCAAGAAGTGGCCCAAGTGATGCTTTACATGCATGGCATTGCAATTTATTTTTAGGCTAAAGCTAATAACATGACTTGCTACACTGGCAATAAAGTATTTTTTAGGCTCGTGATGAATAAAACTTCCTATGAATTGTGGTTAGGAAAGAAACCTAACTTGAAGTATTTTAGAATCTTTGACAGTGAATGTTATATTCTCAGAAATGGGGAAAACCTAGGTAAATTTGATCTCAAATCTGATTTAGGCATTTTCCTAAGTTATTTCTCCAAAAGCAAGGCATATAGGTTATAGAATCAAAATACTAAAGTTATCTAGGAATCTTATAATGTGGTCATTAATGATTTTGGGCATAGTTAGGAAGATGTTAATTCTGATGATTTACTCTAGGAATCCATTAGGGATAGCCTTGAAATAATGGATGAGACTATGAATACCCCTAAAAACATTCCTTAAAAAGGTGGTTCCCCCAATATGGATAAACAGTCTCTTGAAGTTGCTAAGCCAATTGAAGTGGGCAATAGGAATAAATCTAAAGTACCCAAAAATCACCTTATCTCAAAGGTAATAGGATGAATGATTCCATGGTAACAAAGAGACAATTAAGGCATAATGAGATAGGCTTCTTGTTCTATACCCATCAATTAGAGCCAAAATATGTGGAGGAAGCTTTAGGAGATGAATCTTAGACTATTGCGCTATATGAAAAGTTAAATGGGTTTGTTAGAAATGATGTGTGGTATTTAGTTCGTAGATCTTAGGATAAACAATTGATATATACTATGTAGATTTTCAAGAACAAACAAGATGAAAATGGGATCATTATGAGGAATAAGGCTAGACTTATAGCTCAAGGATACTCCTAAATAGAGGGAATAGATTTTAAGGAAACCTTGGCTTAGAATCTATTAGAATCATGGTAGCTATAGCATGCTAATTAAGAATGAAATTATTCCAAATGGATGTTAAGAGTGCTTTCTTGAATGAAATAGTTAGTGAAGAAGTATATGTTAAGCAACTTAAAGGCTTTGAGGATCTTAAACTCCCTAATCATGTATATAGTTTAAAGAAAGCTCTTTATGAACTTAAACAAGCTCCTAGAGCCTGGTATAAGAGAGTTACAACTTACCTTTTGGAAAAAGGATTTGAGAAAGAAGGAGTTGATAGTACTTTATATATTCATCCATAGGACTAAATCTAGGCTTCTAGTGGCTGAAATTTATGTTGATGACATCATCTTTGGAGCCACTTCAAGTGATCATGCCCTTAGTTTTGTTGAGGAGATGAAAAAAGAATTTGAAATGATCGAGCATGGTAAGTGAACTCAACTTTTTCCTAAGCTTACAGATTGGATAACTTAAAAATGACATCTTTCTATCTTACTCCAAATATGTTAGGAAGTTAGTGAAGAAGTTCATTCTAGAGTCTGCTAAGCACTTTAGGACACCTATGAGTACTACTACTTAGCTTTGCAAGGACACATTTGGAAATGATGTTGAACAAAAATTTTATAGGAGTATGATAGGGAGTCTCTTGTGTCTCACTATGAGTTGTCTTGATATTTCTTATAGTATGCTAGCATGTAATAGATACCAAGCTAATCCCAAAGAATTACATTTAACTTTGATAAAACAAATTATTAGATATGTGAGTGGGACATTAGACTATGGTTTATGGTATCCCTATGATACTTCACTCGTGATCTCTAGTTATTCTGATGCCAATTGGGCCGAAAATGTAGAGGATAGGAAAAACACTTCATGAGCATGCTTCTTTATCAGTGATTGTTAAGTTGCTTGGCTAAGTAAGAAGCAAAACTTGATATCCTTGTCCATTGTGGAAGTGAAGTATATAGTCATAGGGAGTTGTTGTACCCAACTTCTTTTGATGAAATAGATGCTTAGTGACTATGACATTAAGCAAGGTACTATGAATACTTTTTAAGAGAACGCTAGTGCGATTAATATTTCCAAAAATCAAACTCCATAGTTTAAGGGATTGGGATGTCATGATACGACTATTCAAGACTAATCTTATTCAAGCCAAAGCTAGAATGAAGATGCATGTAAACCAAAAAAGATGTGAAAGGACATTTGAAGTGGGAGATATGGTCTTCTTTCATCTACAACCTTATAAACGAAATATTGTGTCGTTCAAAGGGAATAGGAAGTTGTCTCTTCAATTCTTTGGTCATATAAGATTATTCAATGAATTTGACAGGTTACCTACAAATTGAATTATCAACAAATTAAAGAATTCATCATATCTTTCATGTTTCTTGCTTAAAGAAAAAAATTGGGAAGTCAATCACTCATCCCATTGAGTTACTAGCAACGCAAGAAGATGTCCAGTTGTAACTTGACCCCTTTTTTGTCTTGGATAAGAGAGGATGCATTTCAGCTACAAGATAAATTTTCTTTATGTCAGGGCAAGGCTTATTTGAAGGGGCAAGAAATGTAACAACCCTCTAAAATTGGGAATTTTGATTTTATTTTGAATATTTCTGAATAAGCAAAGTTTGGTAATTATTGCTTGATTTTATTATGTGATTTATGTTTATTTATTTTTATTTCGTGATTTATGCTTTGCTCAGTCAATAGCTCTTAGACATAGATAATCAATTTTTTTATCTTATATTTTCAGGATGACCTTGATAAAAATTTTCAAAATGTTTGGATGACTTCTGGCTGAAGTAGAATGTGCATCATAATCATTATAGGGGGGAAAAACCACGTTTATAGGTAAAAAAGAACCCCATGAGGTTCACAAGATTCTATAAGATGGGCCCCCAAGTCGTTATCGTCCAGTATTGATTGGTTCTTTGAACTGATTTCGTAGATTGAAAACTAAATGGGGCTTCCCTGTTTGTTGGAGTTCACAGAGTTGTGGAAACAATCCAAAGCTATTGCAACTACTGCTATAAACATCCTTCTGGTTCCTTGTGTTGAATAGGTAACAACTCCATCTAGATATTGAGAATTTTCCACTTATTTGAAATATGAATTGTATTTTGTTCTGCCCTCATGTTATTTACTTCTTCACCTGATACTTTAATGATTAAGGTGGAAGAAAATAATTGTCTATAAGATTGGTTTATTGGCATTGCATTACTATCGGCTGACTTAAACCTTTTGTTGTGTTGGTTTTGCAAGCTACTTTGTTACAACATGCAATGGCTAATTGAGACATTGATTTAAGGGTGATGCCAACATAAAATCAAATCAAAGCAAAAGAAACTACATATTGATTTGAAATGTTGATCTGCATAATACAATTCTTGATATAGAAATGCTTAGACCATTGTTGATTGCTATTTCCCCCTTCCCCTCTCTCCCTCTTTTCATAGCTCTTCCATAGTGTAATTTAGCCAACCAACTAGGAATACCAACCAAGAGGTATATACAAAGAAGAAAGATGATCACTTCTCTTAAATTGATGGGAGCCGGAAAATGGAACTAATAAAGTTAAAGATAAAGAGGTGAGTGTGAGAGGGATTTTGTTCTTTCTAAAATTTTGACTCTGTCATAACCATTGCAAAGCGATTTAAGACATTTTTAACTTGAACATTGTGGCTTATGCTTCGGAGCTTATGGATCAGGACTTTGCAGAAATATTGTGCATTTTCCGAGCAGCTAGCTCCTTCTTGGAAGCTGAGGAGAGAGCTTGACATGGTAGAGGTCTGTCTGATTAATGAGAATTGGATACAAGTCCACACCCAGGGTCCATCTTTGGAATTATCATGAGTAAGACTAAAGTTTGCGTTTCATTTATTGAGAATATACCTCTCATATTCTGCAAATATATTATATTATATAGTTCAAGCCATACAGTACAAGGGTGCTCATTGTGAAATTCAAAGTTGTTGTGATAGACACATTAGTTATGATGATAATAAACTAATGATGAAGTTGATGCATTGGTGGTCTCCTAAAGCCATCCACTTTTACCTTATTTCCATCGTGGAGACAAGTGGACCTGCAATGGATTCTTCATCACTGTCGTGAACTCCTGCTTCTCTGATAGATCAACTTCATCTCCCTCCACAGCCTTCCATTCAAAACTCCATACCAAATTGGCCACAAAATACTCCAGATGCAGCATCGCTAGGCCATAGCCAGGACACATCCTCCTTCCTGCACCAAACGGCATCATCTTAATCTCCCTGCTCCCAGTTATATCAAACACTTCATCTCCATTGCCTTTGCTGTTCAAGAACCTCTCTGGCTTGAACTCCATTGGATCTTCCCATATCTTGGGGTTACAATTTATCTCTGATACCATGAAATTGAGAGAGGCGTTCTTGGGTATAACATACCCTTCAAAGGTTACATCTTGGGTCACTGAATGAGGCAACAGAAAGTGTCCCGGAGGATGCCGCCTCAGACCTTCCAAGATGACTGCCTTCAAGTATGGCATCTTCTTCAAATCTTCCTCCTCCACCTCTTCCTTCTCTTCCCCCACAACCCCATTAATCTCTTCAAAGAGCTTCCTCTGAATATGTGGGTACTTCACTATGTTGGCCATGGTCCACTGCAGTGCAGTGGATGTAGTGTCAGTCCCACCATCGAGAAACTCTGAGCACAAACTAATCATCTCTCCTTCGTTTAGCTTCCTCTTCTCTTCTGGCAGTTGCAGGTCCAGCAAAGTATCGATGTACGACAAGACATAGTTCTTTGAGGAAGATGAACCTGACTCCTGGCTGTCTTGGTTCTGTCTGCTTTGAATTTCTTGCTTTAGTCGCTGCCTGGCTCTTATGTATGGGAGCAGAGTGTCTTCCTGATTTTTACGAAGCTGGAACAACTCCTCCCAACGACTCCGGAACAATACCTTTCCCACCCTAGGCCAGAAGTTTAATATGTTGAAGCGAGGAAAGCCCAACAACAATCGTCGTTGAATCGTCTCAATCTCTTGGATTTGTTTTTCCTCAAGCTTGTCCCCAAAACACATGAGAACCAGTAAGCAAAACATAGCATACCGGAAGTGATCTACAACCTGGACTGACTCACCTGATTCTGAGTGGCCTTGAAGCCGAGAGATTAGAACCTTCAGGACCCACTTTCGTGCGTGAGAGTAGCTTCTCACTCGTGAAGGGTGCAGGATCTCAGCAGTGAGGTTGCGGCGGAGGAGACGCCAGGTTGGGCCATATATAGCTGAGCCGATGTTATGGTGATTACTGTTTACAAGTGTGTTGTATGGCAGGGGCTCAGGACGATCAGCAAAAACGACACCATTTTGGACCAAGATCTGGTGGGCGACGGAGTTGGTTGAGATGAAGATGGCCGGGTAAGAGCCCATTTGGAGAGTGATGATTGGGCCATACTTGGTGTGTAGGTTTCGGAGGATTGGTTCAACCTCCAAGGACGATTTACGGAGCCATTGCAAATTCCCGATGAAAGGAACCGTGGTGGGTCCTGGTGGGAGCTTTAGTTTTGGAAAGAGGAAATCATAGAGAGATTTGAGGAGAGTAGCAACACAAAAGGAGATGATGATGAACAGCCATATCTCCATTTTAGTCATCGAATCCAATCCAATCTCTAAGATGAAGAACTTGCTCTTCTTCTGGGTTGTGCTACTGCTTTCTGGATTAGATATATTGGGTGGCAGGGATAAATTGCTATGCTAATACTATGATGTATATTAATTTTCTCAAACACGACTCCAGAGACAGCGACACACACATGTGGCCTATTTATCTACATATCAATTACATATTATAATCAATTAGTATCCTATTTTGGTTGTTGCCTTTTGTTTGTATCCTAAACATTGTTATTCTCCCTGTTGATTGGTTCTTAGAATTGACTCTGTAAATTGAAAACCAGATTATGCTTCACCGGCAATGGAGTTCATAGTTTCCTACGCACAACTGTGGCAACAATCAAAAGCTTGGATTGTGCTTAACTGGTTGATGGGGTTCATGGTTTTCTATTCACGGTTCTGGGCTAATCAAAAGCTTCTACCACTGCTGTTTTAAGACTGTTCTGTTTACTTGTGGTGCCAAATTGGTAATAAACTCCATCTAGCTAATGGAACTTTTTGGCTTAGTTGACAGATGAATTGCATATTGTTCTGCCCCCATGTCACTGTTACTTTAATTACGAAGATGGAAGAAAGTAATGGTTTATATGATCAGTTTATTTAGCATTACTGCATGACTGTCAGCTGACTGTTGGGACATTGAGTTATGGGTGGTGCTAACGTTATAGCAGAAGAAACTAAATATTGATTGAAGTTTTTGTCAAATCTTGGCATAGGCCTTATTTTTTATTATTTTTCATAGCTCTAGGCTGTCCTGGGATGGTTTTGTCTACCTCATCCTTGATGAAGCTTTTGTAGATGGAAAAGAATATATAGGTCATATAGGTTTGATTGTTTCTTCATGAGCCACAACTTCCTGGCTCCATCGAAAATCCCTATGTTCTATGACTCATGGAGTGGAAAGTTGAAGCCGGACTAGAAGAAAAAACCGAAAGCACTGAAATCTTATTGTTTTTTTAAATAGTAAATACAACAGGATTTATATATTGAGTCTATGATTCAAAAATCCTTGAACTGAGGAAATCAGAAACCTTATCCTAACAACCCTTTTTTGAATAAATAACTCCTAATTTGATAAGATTTAAAAACAAACAAATTAACTTGTGACTAATTCAAATCAACAAATATTTGAATTATTCAAACTTTCCGAAAAAAGTTTCCTCTGTTGTGCTCTGTTATTGTTGCATTGAAACATCATTTTGTTTTTGCAACCAGCAAATAAATTATCCTTCCTTGCATGGAAATATTTTGTTAAGTTGAAAAAAAGATATGAAAGATAAGTTATAATTCAATGTCTGTTATGGATGAATGTGACGATGAAGAAACTTCTTAGACAGACATAATAATTCTTTTATATTATATTCAGGATGATCCTGCTGAAAATTTTCAAAATGTTTGAATGACTACCGGCTGTAGTAGGCTGTGCATCATTGTCATTATAGGGAGAAAAAAAACCCATGAGGTTCATGAGATGGGCCCCTAAAGTCGCTATCATCCAGTATTGATCGGTTCTTTGAATTGACTTGTAGATTGAAGAGTAAATTGGGCTTCTCTGGTTGATGGAGTTCACACGGCTGTGGAAACAATAAAAAGCCATTACAACTGATGCTTGACATCATTCTGGTTGCTTGTGGTGCCAAATGGGTAATAACTCCATCTAGCTTTTGAAAATTTTCCACTTATTTGATAGATGAATTGCATTTTGTTCTGCTCCCCTGTAATCCCGAACAGGTGTTTCATGTGCAAAGTGGATGAAAATTTGACTGATCACATCTTCCTTTAATGCCCAAACGCAAGCATTCTAAGGCAGCTAATTTTTTGGTGGGTTAATTTCATAAAGACACCCCAAGGTTTAGTGTAAATATACTCAATCACTATTGATTTCAAATTTCATCAATTAGCACCTGTATAAATTTATTCTGTTTAACAAATTTATTTTTTTAGAGAAATTTTAGATAAAAATATTTTAAATAGGAATGTTTAATAATTCTTTAAAAACTAAATTTTATTTTTTAAAAAATAAAATTTATATATGAAATATATTTATAGGGGTGCTAATTTATGAAATGTGAAACCTGTCATGACAGTAATGTATTTACACTAAACCTCAGTGAAATTAACCTTTTTTGGCTGTTTGGAGTGGTTTGGGTGTTGTGAGAAGAACCCTTTCTCTCGTATGTGTTTTGTGTTGCTTGGAAGGAAATAAATAGATCTTTCAAAGATGTGAAACAGTTGGACTAAGCATTCAAATCCACTTTCATGTGATTTTTGACATTTTTAGCTTGAACATTGAAGCTTATGCTTTAGAGCTTATGAATCAAGGCTCTGCAGACATATTCAGCATTTCTGAAGCCGTTAGCTCCCAGAAGAGAGAACTTGAACTTGGCATGGTTGAGGTCTGCCTCCTTAGTGAGAATTTGATACATGTCCACACCTGGGGTCCCATCTCTGGAATTTTTAAGAGTAAGACTCAAGTATGGCTTTCATTTATTGAGATTTATTTATTTTTTAATTTAATAACTGAGTAATTCAAGGTATTCAAGGTATTCAACTAGAGGTAGGAATTAAACATGGGTTCATGTGCCTCTACCACACATTTCGGTATCGGTATTCGTCCTAACCAACTTGACACCATGACTGGTAAACTTTTAAAATATACAATTTTATATGCTTCAGATCCAAACATTATAAGAGTGCTCATTCTAACATTCAAAGCTGTTGTGACAGGCATATTACTGATGATGATAGAAAACTAGTGATGGACTTTGGTGCAGTGGTGGTCTCCTAAAGGCATCTACTTTTACGTTATTTCCATCGTGGAGACAAGTGGGCCTGCAATGGATTCTTCATCACTATCGTGAACTCCTGCTTCTCTGATAGATCAACTTGATCTCCCTCCACAGCCTTCCATTCAAAACTCCATACCAAATTGGCCACAAAATACTCCAGATGCAGCATCGCTAGGCCATGGCCAGGACATATCCTCCTTCCTGCACCAAACGGCATCATCTTAATCTCCCTGCTCCCAGTTATATCAAACACTTCATCTCCATTGCCTTTGCTGTTCAAGAACCTCTCTGGCTTGAACTCCATTGGATCTTCCCATATCTTGGGGTTCCAATTCATCTCTGATACCATGAAATTGAGAGAGGCGTTCTTGGGTATAACATACCCTCCAAAGGTTATATCTTGGGTCACTGAATGAGGCAACACAAAGTGTCCCGGAGGATGCCGCCTAAGACCTTCCAAGATGACTGCCTTCAAGTATGGCATCTTCTGCAAATCTTCCTCCTCCACCTCTTCCTTCCTTTCCCCCATAACCCCACTAATCTCCTCCAAAAGCTTGGCCTGAATATGCGGGTGCTTCACCAGGTTCGCCATGATCCACTGCAGTGCAGTGGATGTGGTATCAGTCCCAGCATTGAGAAACTCTGAGCACAAACTCACCATCTCTCCATCATTTAGTTTCCTGTTTTCTTCTGGCAGCTGCAGATCCAGCAAAGTATCGACATACGACAAGACATAGTTCTTTGAGGAGGAAGACGAATCTGATTCGAGCCCGTCTTGGTTCTGTTTGCTTTGGATTTCTTGCTTTAGCTGCTGCCTGGCTCTTATGTATGGGAGCAGAATGTCTTCCTGTTTCTTGCGAATCTGGAACAACTGCTCCCAACGATGTCGGAACAATACCTTTCCCACCCTAGGCCAGAAGTTTAATATATTGAAGCGAGGAAAACCCAACAACAATATTCTTTGAATCGTCTCAATCTCTTGAATCTGCTTCTCCTCAAGCTTGTCCCCAAAACACATGAGGACCAGCAAGCAGAACATAGCATACTGAAAGTGATCCACGACCCGGACTGCCTCACCTGACTCTGAGCGGGCTTGGAGCCGAGAGATTAGAATCTCCAGGACCCACCTTCGCGCCTGAGAATAGCTTCTCACCCGTGAAGGGTGGAGGATCTCGGCGGTGAGGTTGCGGCGGAGGAGGCGCCAAGTCGGGCCATAGACCGCGGAGCTGATGTTATGCTGATTACTGCTTAAAATTCTGTTGGTGGGCAGGGCCCTGGGGCGATCAGCGAAAACGGCACCATTTTGGACCAAGGCCTGGTGGGCGAGGGAGTTGGCGGAGACGAAGATGGCCGGACGAGAGCCGATTTGGAGGGTGACGATGGGGCCATACTTGGCGTGGAGGTTTCGGAGGATTGGTTCAAGCTCTGAGAAGGATTTAAGGAGCCATAGCAGGTTCCCCACAAAAGGAACCGTGGTGGGTCCTGGAGGGAGGTTCAGTTTTGGAAAGATGAAATCATAAAGAGACTTGAGCAAAGCAACAACGCAGAGGGAGATGATGATGGGGAAGACCCATGTCTCCATTTTCGTTATGAAATCCAATTCAATCTCTCAGGATGGAGAAGAAGAAAGATACGCTTTTGGGTTGTGCTAATGCCGCTATCTGCATTAGATATATTGGGTTGTCGGGTAAATTTCATGGAAGATGACGTGGTTTTTTGGTAGCTTTTCTTCTTTAGAAAGAAACTATTGACATCAGCAATAATGGCAAACACATGTTAGCGTATTTTTCTATATATATATATATATATATATATATATAGATATAAATTTCACGTTATTTAGACTGGTTTGTCAGTATCCTAAGTTGGTTTTTGCCTTTTGTTGTTATCCTAAATGTGCTGTCTTGCTCACGTTGATTGGTTGTTGCAATTGACACCGTAAATGGATATTTTGCTGGGTTTGCAAATCGATTGATTGTTATCCCAACCCAAGTCAGAATTTAAAAATAATTAATTTGTAACCCAATCAAACCTTTGATCTGATCTGGGGTATACTTCAAAATAATTAATTTCAAACACAATCGAGTCTTTGATCTGAGGTATACTCAAGTCAACATTCTCATCATGCTAGGTTTGATCTGATTTAAAATTTATTTAATTTAAAATTTTTTTTATATGTTTACATGGAAATTTAAATAATAGATAAAGTAAAATTAATATTATTACGTAAGACCATATAAATTATAAATATGATCAAAGTATGAACCTTGTTTGCAACCAATTCAAATTGAGTTACAAGATTGAAAAAACTTGATCCAACTCAAAATCTGACCAAAGCTGAAGTTGGATTCGGACTAGCTTCGGGCTAACCCGACCAAATAATACTTCTCACCTTTCCACTTAGAGGATAGATAAATTGTATCTCGTTCTAACCCAAAGCCAATATTGTGCTTCTTGATGCTTTAATGACAGGGATGGAAGAAAGTAATTATCGTTGAACATAAAAACAGAAGAAACTACACATTGAATGGAAATTTTTATATGCATATTAGAGTTATTGGTCAAGAAATCAAGGCATAGGTCTTAGTATTGATTGCACTGTCTTGCTTTTTCATGACTCGTCTTTCCCGGAAGGTGGGATTTAGTCAACCTCATCCCTAGATGAAAAAAATAATGAATATACATATGATTTGAGTTTGATTGTTTCTTCATTAGCTAACTTCCCGGCCCTATCAAAAAGTCATTTGTTGTGTGACTCATGGAAATGAGGATTCCTTTTGTTGTCCTCTTGCGATAAAATTCCCATCAAAGAAGACCAACCAAGAGGTAGCTAGAAACAAGGAAAGATAACCCACTTTCTTACAATTTTGCATACACATCGAGCCAACTTTCCCTTTAATATTCTGCATCTATGTTATAGAATGTGCAGTTCAAATCCATACATTATACTGAAATATCATATGAATTATGGTGATGATGAAGTAGTAGTGGTGTAGTAGTGGTGCATGGGAGTCTTCTAAAGCCATCTACGTCTTTATTTTTTTAATTTATTTATAAATTATTTCAACCTTGGAGATAAGTGAACCTGCAATGGATTTTTCATCACTATTGTGAACTCCAGCTTCCCCGATAGATCAACTTCATCTCCCTCCACTGCCTTCTATTCAAAATTCCACACCAAATTCGCCACAAAATACTCCAAATGCAGCATTGCCAACCCATACCCAGGACAAATCCTCCTCCCTGCACCAAATGGCATCATCTTTATCTTTCTGCTCCCAGTTATATCAAATGCTTTCCCTTCATCTGCATGATCTCCATCTCCATTGCTGTTCAAGAACCTCTCTGGCTTGAACTCCATTGGATCTTCCCAAATCGTTGGGTTCCAATTCATATTTGATACTGAGAAATTCACAGTTGCATTCTTGGGTAAGTCATGTTGGGATTGAGCCATATGGGCCCACTGTCAGCCCCTTAGACACTTGACCGGAATAGGGAGAAAAGGGCCTCATGGGTAGGCCTTGCACCCATGAGAGCCTAGGCAGTGAAGCAAGGAGGACCTGGAGGTTTGGTGGCTCAAACCCTAGGAGCTAAGTGAGAAGGCAAAATACAAGTCAGACACGCACCGTGGGCGAGCCAGACACGCACCGCGCGCGCACCGCGGGCGAGCCAGACGCGCACAGCGCGCGCACCGCGGGCGAGCCAGACGCGCACAGCGCGCGCACCGCGGGCGAGCCAGACGCGCACAGCGCGCGCACCGCGGGCGAGCCAGACGCGCACAGCGCGCGCACCGCGGGCGAGCCAGACGCGCACAGCGCGCGCACCGCGCGTGCACCAGACACTTGTTGGCTATGAAGGGGGTGCAGATGGGGGCCGAGGGTTAATATTGGAAATTATTTTATTTATTAAATAATTCCATTATGTCTCCTCAGACATTTTGATGTCTCCTGGAGAAACTTAGGAATCGGCCCGTATTGCTCTTTAAGGGGGGGGGGGGGGGTAGGTGACTCAAGGGGGCATCAAGGGGAAGTCCTGAGCGCACCAAGGGGGCACCATGGCACGGCCTTGGGCGTGCCTAGGACACACGGAAAGCAATCGAGCGCACACCCACATGGGCTCCACGACATGTGAGGTGTGCACCCCGTGGCCGCAACGGCACGGGGCCAGGTGCAGCCTACCTCCTCCCCGCGCAGGCAGGAGGGCACCTAATCCTTGTGCGGTGAGCCAGCTGAGCAAGCCATGAGCGTAACGCCATGGCCTGGTGGGGCAGCAGCTGACTCGCATCATGACACGCCTACTCACAGCACAGGGGCTCAATGCCCTGTGCACTAAGAAGGGATCAGCCATGGGCGCAATGCCATGGCTCGTTGCTATGGAGCTAGCCGGACAGTGGGCTCAATCATCAGTGTGGGGAAGGCACACTGAAGCACTAGACCTGGTCAAGCTGGTTCGTGCATGCTGCCTAGTTCAAAGAGCCTTGATCAAGGCACGTTGGTGAAGCACTCGGTCACAAGCGACACCTTTAGGGGAAGGAAGCAGCTTGTTAGGAGGACTCACTAGCAGCTGAGGAGATGGGCTCAAGACAAGGTAGCTGGTCAGGACAGCTAGTCAGTGGCAGCTAGCTGAGGCAGCAGAGGACCAGGTCAACAAGTAGCAGTTGGCTGAGGTGCTGAAGGCTTGATGCATGGGGGTGGTCCACGAGCAGGCCACGACCTGGATGGTGGGTGGTTATGCAAGGCAGTTGAGGGCGGTTCCAGCCAATTGCATAACCACCCAAATTGGCTCCAAGCTTGAATTTTTGAAATTTGAAATGTAACTGCAGTTGTGTCTCTTTTAAAAGGGCACCTGCATCCTTGAGATGGGCAGGAGAGAGCAAATGAGAGAATTGTGAGATGGGGTTCTCTGAAAGCTTAGGGGTGTAAGCTTGCTCTCTGACTCAGGGAGAAACAATTTTGTAATCTTGTAGTTGAGAGTTAATACAAGTTGGGAAGGTTTTCGTATCTCTGTTGTCCCTGTTCTTGGTTGCTCTACTGTTGCCTTGTTCTTTCTTTGTTTATTTTGTGTTGCCTTGATTTTCAAAGCATGCTGGGAAGGAAGGTTGGCTAAGGAACGGTCCTTAGCACCGCACATCCAAGGTGAAAAATTTAGGCCAAAATCGAGGGTGTGACACCAACCATGGTGAGCCCATATGGCTCAATCCCAACATGTCATACCCTTCAAAGCTTACATCTTAGGTCACTGAATGAGGCAACACAAAGTGTCCCGGAGGATGCCGCCTCAGACCTTCCAAGACCACTGCCTTCAAGCATGGCATCTTCTGCAAATCCTCCTCCTTCACCTCCTCCTCTCCTTCCCCTACAACCCAGCTAATCTCCTCGAAAAGCCTGGCCTGAATATAGGGGGCCTTCACCAGGTTTGCCATGATCCACTGCAGTGCAGTGGAGGTAGTGTCAGTTCCGGCACTGAGAAACTCCGAGCACATCGTCACCATCTCTCCTTCATTAAGCTTCCTCTTCTCCTCCGGCAGCTGCCGATCCAGCAAAGTGTCCACATATGACAAGACATAGTCCTTTGAAGATGAAGATGAAGATGAATTATCTTCTTGTTTGTTTTGCGTTTCCTGCTTAAGCCGCTGTCTGGCTCTTATGTACGGCAGAAGAATCGCTTCCTGATCCTTGCGCAAATTAAGCCGCTCCTCCCACCTTTTTTGAAATAATATCTTCCCCATCCTTGGCCACAAATCGAGCCTATTCAATCCACTGAACGCCAACAACAACTTTCGTTGAATCATCTCAATCTCCTGAATTTGCTTCTCCTCGAGCTTGTCCCCGAAACACATGAGCACCAGTAGGCAAAACATGGCGTATTGAAACTGATCCATTTTTCGGACGGGGACAAATCCGTCGGAGTGGCCTCTAAGCCTAGAGACCAGAATCTCCAGCACCCACTTCCGTGCGTGGGAGTAGCTTCTCACCCGGGAAGAGTGGAGAATCTCGGCCGTGAGATTGCGGCAGAGGAGACGCCAGGTCGGGCCATAGGGGCTCGAATTGATGTTTCGCTGGTTACTGCTCATGACTCTACTGGCCGGAAGCGCCGCAGGACGGTCGGGGAAAACGACTCCGTTTTGCACCAAGGCCTGGTGGGCGAGGGAGTTGGCGGAGATGAAGATGGCCGGGCGAGAGCCGATTCGGAGAGTGACGATTGGGCCGTACTTGGCGTGTAAATTTCGGAGGATGGGTTCGAGGTCGGCGAAGGATGTGCCGAGCCAGTGGAGGTTTCCAATGAGAGGAAAAGCAGCGGGTACTGGTGGGAGATTGAGCTTTGGGAAGAAGAAATCATGGAGAGATTTGAGGAGAGAAGAAATGCAGAGGGAGACGATGAAGAGGAAGACCCATATCTCCAGTTTTTGCTGATCAAAATCCATTGAAAAAGTCTCTGGTCCTGGCTGTTATATAAAGTCTGGGAAATATTGTGTTGGCCAAGATATAGAAGTAATCACTTATCTTGGAAGGTGACAATGATATTTCCTTTTTCCTTTTATTTTTATTGGAGTGCTTTTATTCTTTTTCACATTAGTTATCAATCACTATGATTAGACTTTATTTTTTTAAATAAAACAAAAATTTAAAAAATACTTTTTACTCAAAATTATATTTATGTTATAAAGTATAAAAATCTGTACAATTGTGAAAATTATCATAATATTGATTTACTCCATAAAGAAAGGGAGAAATTAATATTGATTTACTCCTATTAAATGGGAGACCTTTGACAACATATTATCAGCCAATATTTGAAGATTGCTACTTAATAAAATAGAGGAGGAGATTTATTATCTATATTAAATATTTTTGGATGAAATTTCATGAGAAATACTTTAAAAGCTCCTACATCAATTCATACAATTTTATTTTTTATTATAGTTATAATTTTCAAATTTTTTATATTATTAGAATATAATTAAAATTTTCATTATTCATGAATAAACTTGGGTGAAAATTTTGCATCTACAGTTACGTAAAAATAAAAATAGCTAATAAATTAATAAATGTCAAGGCTTATATAGTCAGAAAATAATGTGAATTAAAATTATATATAGCCAAAAACTTTTTATTCATAACCAAAAGTTATTAAAATAATAATATTAATAATTTTTGTAAAAACCAAAATTATACATATCTAGAAGTTTAATAATTATTATTTGTAACTAAAAGTTATGAAAATAGCAATATGAATATTTTTTTTTGTACAAATTAAAATTATACATCGCAAGAAGCCATGTAATTATTATTCATAATTATAAGTTATAAAAATAATAATATTAATATTTTTTTGTGCTAGCCAAAATCTATGTCAATTTTTAATCCATGATTGAGAAGTATTAAACCTATTGGATGATGTTTGTGATTTGAATTATTATTATTGTGAATAGAAGTATGAATTTTGCATTTGAATTTCTCAATGCAAAAAGATTCTAGTACGATTGGATTGTTATACATAATCTTTTTATTCTCATGAATTTGTAATTTATATTTTTCTAGATTTGCTTAAATCTGTGTTTTTATCCCTTATCTTTGTAGATATTATTTGAATTTTAATAATCCTTTTTAGTTATTGATAAAATGTAGAGTTTGAAAAGAAAATGTTAATTTGATAGTTTAAAATTTTGGGTTTAGTTAGTTGGACCCTCTTTATTTGGAAGGGTGAATTTTATAAGTAAATAAAATAATAAGAGGATAAATTATTTTATAGAGATAAGAATTAAAGAGAAGAATTTGAAGATGATGACTTTAGTTTTTAAACGCTACCATATTGTCCTTTTATAAAATGAATTTAATTCTAATTAAGCTATTTTTGGTTTGATTTCTTTTGCTTGAGCATATATAAGATATTCTCTAATCTATATCTATTATTTGCTAATTAAATTTGTTTTATGTATTTATGTTATTTTGGAAACTTCTATGTCTTTTTGTATAATTGGATGAAATTCATATAACTCGAAGTTATGTGGAAACAATTTATAATTTGAAGTTATGTAATATTTATTTTTATATTTTGTTACAATAAAATTAAGTAAAATAATTTATAGCCTAAAACAATTAAAACAAACACGTAGATATCATTTACATATTTTTATAATAAAAAATGATCATTTTAAATATTATAAGGTATATATACAAACAATTTTTAATTTTGTTGCATAATTAGAAGTTATATATAACAATTTTTTATAACTATATAGTTAAAAACTTTAAAACTATATAAAGAATATTTTATAGCCTGAAACTATTATTTTGTATATTCATACAAAATTTTTTGTATGACTCATAACTTGAAACTATATAAATTTTATATATTTTCATAATAAGAAGATATGAAGGAATTATATGAGTTTTTCGTTTTTGAATTCAATTCTTGAAATTCTTAATTTGTTATGATTGAAATCTAATTTGATTATCTCTTCACTATTATCTTTAAGCTATGTAACTTCTAAAATTGTACATTTCATACTATGAATAAAATTATTATTGTTATTTTTAATACATACATATATCATATTTATTAGTTGCATTCTTATAATGTCAAGTAGATTTATTTTAGGATATATGTCTTATATATTGTACAACATATGTATAATTGATGTTACTATACATCAAGTAAACTTGATTGCGAACTTTTGAAGAGATAAAATTATGTCACTAATGGCATAAAATTCTATGTGAATGACACTTTATATTTTATTAGATCCAAAAGAATCTGATATGATCAATATGATTCTCGAGGTAAATAACAATGCATCAACTCATGATAAGTTACGTGGATATATATTATAAAACCAGAAGTTTTACCTAGTGACTTGTTTATCTATACCTATGAAGTGTAGTATGACTAGTGCAAATTGCTATTTTGATGAGATGACTTTTCTTGTAGTTGGGGGAGGAAGTTGATTCCAGGAGAATGATGTGAAATTTCTTGAAAATTCTTTTATATAAACGTCAATGTTCTTGAAGGATGATTAACTAATATAGTATTAGATACATGCCATAAGTGTAGTAAAATAATTGAAGCAAAAAATAATGTCCTAATAGGACAAGTAGCTATTATAACAATAAATGAATACAAGGTCCACTTGTAGTGTAATAGATTTGTCAACTCAAATGATGTAATTTGTTGGAAAAGAAAAATACATGAAAAATTTGATACTTTCAAAGAAGTCATAAAATGACTAATTAGTTCAAAATTAATTAAGGAACTTATAACCCCTAAAGAGATAACTATATTTGAGTTGTGAGGGTGGGAGAATAAGGTGGAGATAAGACGGAGGTGGATGTTTGAGATGAAAGAGGAATAAAATCTTGAGGAGTATCCTCAAGGTCAATTTGATGAGCTTTTGTGGAAGAATTAGTTGGTGGTTGATGTGGTGAAGGACCTTCAAGCTGAAAGGACTTCAATTGTTCTCTTGATGTTCCTAAAAACCATTCATCATGGTTAGGAAAAGTTGTAATTGAAAGATTTAGAGAGAAAGAGGAAGATTCATTTTTTATAAATGAAAAACATGCCTCATTAAAAACTACATGTCGAGAAATGTAAACTTGATTTGATATGGGATCAAGACATCTATAACCTTTATGTAAAGTACTATATCCTATGAAAGCATAGGGTATAGTTTTTTTTTGAAAATTTGTGCATGCTAGGAGTTTATAAATAAGGAAAGTAAAAAAGAGCCAAAAATGCGTAAACTAGAATAATTGGGATGTTGACCAAATAATTTAAAGTATGGAGAATTCTTACCAATAGAAGAGAGAGGTAATATGTTGGTAAGGTAAGTAGTAGTTAAGAATGCATCTACCCAAAATTTTAAAGGAATATTAGTATGAAAAAGAGGGTCAGACTGTTTCAACAATATGTTGATGTTTCCTTTCAGTTAATCAATTATGTTTTGGGCTATGAGGACAAGATACTTGTTGTTTTATCCCACATTTAAGCAAATGATTTGTGAAATTGTTTGAAGTAAACTCACTTCCTTCATCATATTGGAAAGTTTTGATTTTTCTATCAAAATGTTTTTCAACAAATGCTTGAAATTTTAGAAAACAAGTGTAAAAATCAAATTTATGCCTTAAAGGATTCAACCATGTGTATTGAGTGAAATCATCAATAAAAATTGCATATTATTGCAACTTTTGAGTAGAAGTAAAAGGTGCTTCCCACAAATCACTATGAATTTTTTCAAGAAGAAAACTTGTAGTTGTTTATGATTTATTGAAGGAGAGTTTACAATGTTTTCCAAGTTGATAGCTAGTGCAAGAAGTGTCCTTAGTTAGCAAATTGGAAACATCTATAACTTTCTTATTTTCTAAGCTTTTTTAAAAAGGCATAATTAGGATGCCCTTAATTAGCATGCCAAATTTCTGAAGGTGGTCCTTGTGCTTTGATAGCAGCAAAAGCTTCAATTTTTACATCTTCAAAGGCAAAAAGCTTCCTTTGCTTATGACCTTTCGCTACTATTTGCTGTTTGGAGTCCTTTATGACAAAAACGGAGTTAAATTCAAATGAACAAACATTATTGATAAAACAAAAGCTATGAATAATTAAGGAAAATACCCAAAAGGGGGGGTGAATTGGGTTTTTCAAAATCTTTTTCCACACAATAATATATGCTCAAAATAAATAAAGGAAAGAGATAAGTTAGAGAAATCAAACTCGGGTTTATAGTGGTTCGACACTCTCTTGCCAACGTCCACTCTCCTCAATCTCTTAACCGAGTGAGGGTTCCACTAACTTGAAGCTTCAATCAAGCTTTCAATCTTCTTACACTTGGATTCCGGCTCCAATGGGCTCTTACACAATCTCTTCAAGATTTGAACCACTTGAAGGCTTTCACACTCAGTTTACACAAAGATGAATCTCTCAACCTAGCTTAAGGATGACTCAAATACAAGAGAAAGCTAGGATGATTTACAAGAGTGCACTAAGAATATGCAAGTGATGGATTAATGCAATAAGAAAGAAATGAGAGCTTTTTGATCAAGAACAGGTAGGTAAACAATTGATTGCAAAGGTTCTCTTAGTCATAAATGAAGTGGGGCTCTCAATTTATAGGTTTCTAAGCTCGGGAGACAAAAACAGCAGAAAGTAGCCTTGACCGGACGAGCAAAGGGTCGATCGGATCACTAGCCGTTGGAGCATTTAATGCATGATAGGTTATCGTTGCCTCGACCGGACCTCGATCGGACCTCGACCGGACGAGGGTGAGGCTCGACCGGGAAGACAAGGCTACTGGGAGAGAGAGAATATTTTTGTGCCTCCCTCGACCGGACCTCGACCGGACAAGGGCAACCGGTCGACCGGTTGAGCCTTTTGGCCCCGAAAACCTTTCTTTTTTAATTTCTTTCTTTTCCAATACTTAGGCAAGGTCTTTAGGTGAGTTAATATGCCAATTTTGAATCAATTTGCCTAAGGTATATTTGATAAACCTCGGGTTTTAAAGAAAATCAAGTTTTAAAGAATAAGCCGAGTTTTCTAAGATGCATGAAAAGGTATGAACATCCTAAGTGCACTCATGCTATCATCTTACATTCATTTCCTATGATTACAAGTCTTCTATATGATCTCGATCCCATATTCGTTTGGTCCTTGATGAATTTTTGAGATTATGCCTGAGATTCTTAACAAGTCAAACAATTAGTCACTTAACCATGATTTGTTATCATCAAAACCCGATTAGGAGAACCCTTGGGCTAACAATCTCCCCCTTTTTGATGATGACAAACTTTGGTTATCTAGGAGACAAAGGAATCTCCCCCTCAAGCTAACCATGGAATAATCAACACAAAGTTTAGGAAATTTAAAAAAAACGAGAAGACAATGTGAATCAATAAGAGTGTCATATCATATATAAGCAAGAGCAATCATATCATATATAAGCAAGAGCAAGAGTACATGAAAGCATAAGTATGATATGCATGAGAATGAACAAAAGTCTCCTAAAGTCCCTATCCTAACATATCTCCCCCTTTGGCAACATAAAAAAGAAACAAAGGGGGATCCCAAAAGAACTCAAGGTTGAGGAGGTGGCGGTGGAAACACAGAACGAAGGTAAGCCATCATCTCCTCGTGCTGACTCTCCTGGCGGCTCTCAAGACGCTCAATCCTCTGTACGAGATACTCAAACTGAGAGGTGAAGCCGGCCTGATACTGATCGATGCGATCCTCCATGGAATAAAAGCGAGTATCATGGACCACGGCTAACTCCTCCATACGAGTCCTGAGAGAGCTAATCTGTGCCGACAAATCCATCCAAGGTGGATGATCAGGAGCATGAGGAGCCGGAGGAGGTGGTGACTCGGGGTGAGCTGACTCGGTGAATGTCGGCTGAGAGGATGGCCCTGTGGTGTATGCTGGCTCAGACATCATCGGCTCAGAAAATGGTGCGTCAAAGCGAGCGTTCTCAGTCTGAAGAGGAGGAATGTCAAGCTCGGGCTCCATATGATCAAAACCTCTCTGAGGATCCATCCCATCCTCCATGTCTCTGATCTCGGCCTCCTCCTCATCAGCTAGGTGGCCCTAAGCAGGTGCACGCTCCCCTCTCCTCACCCAAGAGCCATCACGGGCCTTCTCCAGCTTCATGCGCCCCAGAGAATGCTCGTCATACGTGTCATAGATGCTGGGTGCCTCAAACTCTGTCTCTCTACTCAAGTCTACCCCAGCATCCTTGAACACACGAGTGAGGAAGCGGCCGTAAGGAAGCACTCAGGTAGTGCTCTCACTGGAGGACATCATATGCCTCATCATCACATATCCTACGTGTACCCGCCTCCCGGTGAGAAGTGAGTCTACAAGAAAGGCCTCATAGTAGGAGACCTCGTCTCGATGTTCTCCCCATGGCAATAAGATGGAGCAAATCATATGGTGAAGGACTCGGCTCGGCACCGTCAGGCTGTGTGCTGAAGGTTTGCCCATCCCATGGGCATCTGCAAGACCGCACAGCCTCTGAATGGCCTCTCTAGGCTCGAACCCTGGGATAGTAGGCCATGCCTTGGCCTCATATACTCGGAGACCAACGGGAGGAATGTCGAGGATGCGGCAGATGCTCTCTGGGCTCAGCTCAATCTCAACTCCTCGGACAGTGCTCCTAATCGGTCCTCCAAGTCCATAGGTCATCCGGGAGTAAAATGCACGCACTAAGGTCGGAAAGACAGGCTCAGAAATCGTCACAACAGGCAGCCATCCCATCCTGATGAAGAGTCCCTCAAACCCGAAGCCCTGAAGTTGGGAGAAATTGATATTTCTCCCTGAAACCACCTTTTTCTTGGCGAAATGCGCCTTGTACCTCTGATAATCCTCTACAGAGCCGAAGAGGGCGGTGTCATACCTTGCCTTTCGGCGAGCCTCAGTCTGCTCAGGCTGCTGAGATGGCTCAGCAGGGCGCTTGCCCTGAACCCTAGAAGAACCCGTCTCCTTTCGAGGAGCCATCCGAAAACCAACAGAAAAATGGGGATGATCTCTGAGAACTGAAGCGAGCAGGCAAGGAGAGAATACCAACCCAAATGAGCCCTAGGCGGGCGGGAAAGGGACTGAACCAGAAGATGGCGCGCAAACAGAGAGGAACCCGTCTAGATCCGAAATCCAAAGCTGTCTAGAGATGAAACCCTAGCCTCAAAATCGAGCCAAAAATCACTCCAAAACCTCAAATCGGTCCAATAAAAACCCCAAACTGGTCTCTGAAGGCTGGAAGATGAAGAGTCTTTAAGGAGCGGTGGAGAACAGTGAAAAAAACTGACGCGCGGGGGCCTTTTAAACTTCCAGCCCCGACGAACCGGTCGACCGGTTCCCCAACCGGTCGACCGCTTGGTCAACGGTCAACGCTCCCCCAAAAAATTGCATTTTCTTGTCTCGTGATCCTCCCCCTGCCTCTTTCAGTTGAAATCCCCAATTTTTGATGTTCAATGCCAAGGGAATTTTGATTTTTGGTCAAAAATTGACCTTTTTCCTAAGAAATTGCTATATGATGCGTATGAAATGACATTTATGCAATCATAATGTATTTTCAACAAGAATTCATTGGACAATCATCATATCAAAGAGAAATAACCCCTAGTTGTCTTCTAATATCGGAAAATTGTTCTTCCCTTAGGGATTTTGTGAAAATATCGGCAAGTTGATCTTTTGTGCTTACAAATTCAAGTGTAATGTCACCTTTTTGTGCATGATCTCTAAGAAAATGATGTCTAATTTCTATATGCTTGGTCCTAGAGTGTTGCACACGATTTTTTGAAATATTTATGGCACTAGTGTTATCACATTTGATAGGAACATGCTCAAAAGACAAGTTAAAATCACTAAGAGTTTGTTTCATCCAAATGATTTGTGCATAACACAAATCGGCTGCTATGTATTAGGCTTCTGCCGTTGACAAAGCTACCGAATTTTGCTTCTTACTATTCCATGAGACAAGGGAGTGTCCCAGGAAATGACAAGTGCCACTAGTGCTCTTTCTTTCAACTCTACAACCGGCAAAATCGGCATCCGAGAAACCAATCAATTCAAAGTTATCACCCTTAGGATACCACAAACCAATATTCATTATCCCTTTCAAATATCTAAGAATTCTTTTAACGGCACTTAAGTGAGATTCTTTAGGACAAGATTGAAATCTAGCACACAAGCATACACTATACATGATATCGGGTCTACTAGCGGTCAAATAAAGCTAGGATCCTATCATGCCTCTATACATAGTTGAGTCAATAGATCATCCATGTCAAGCTTGATGGATGAGCTCATTGGAGTTTTCATCACCTTGGCTTCTTCCATGTTGAACCTCTTAAGAAGATCTTTTATATACTTTGCTTGATTGATGAAGGTTCCTTCCTTTAGTTGCTTGATTTGAAGTCCAAGGAAGAAATTGAGTTCTCCCATCATGCTCATTTCAAACTCACTATGCATACACTTAGAGAAATCTTCACAAAGAGAGTCATTAGTAGCTCCAAAAATGATATCATCAACATATATTTGAACAAGGAGCATATCCTTTTCTTTGGTTTTTATGAAAAGAGTTGTGTCAATTTTTCCCATTTTAAAACCCTTTTTCAAAAGAAATTTACTTAATCTTTCATACCAAGCTCTAGGTGCTTGTTTCAAACCATAAAGTGCCTTTTTAAGTTTAAAAACATGGTTTGGAAAGTTAAAGCTTTGAAAACCGGGTGGTTGTTCAACATATACTTCCTCATTTATAAAGCCATTTAGGAAAGCACTTTTCACATCCATTTGATATAGAATAAAGTCTTTGAAGCATGCAAAAGCAAGCAACATTCTAATTGCTTCCAATCTAGCTACGGGGGCAAAAGTCTCTTCATAGTCTATTCCTTCTTCTTGATTATAACCTTGGGCTACCAATCTTGCCTTATTTCTTACTATGATGCCATTCTCATCCATTTTGTTTCTAAAAACCCATTTGGTTCCAATAACACTTTGATTTGAAGGTCTTGGAACTAGTTCCCATACTTCACTTCTTTCAAATTGATTTAATTCTTCTTGCATAGCAATCATCCAATTTTCATCAACTATAGCATCTTTTATGTTTTTAGGTTCAATTTGAGAGATGAATGCAAGATTATTGCAAATATTTCTAAGGGATGATCTAGTTCTTACCCCACTTGATGGATTACCAATGATTTGATCTTGTGGATGGTTGATAACAAACTTCCAATCTTTTGGAAGATCTTGGCTTGATTCACCTTGCACTTGTTGAGGAGGAGGTAGTGCCAAAGGTGATTCTTCTTTCTTGGGATCCTCTCCACTTTCTTCTTGTTGTCTTTTGTCTTCAATTTGCAATTTTCCCATGGAGGTCTCCAATCCTAAATCATCATCAAAACTTTCTCTTTCTTGAAGAGAATTGTTAGATTCATCAAAAATGACATGGATGGACTCTTCTACAACCATGGTTCTTTTGTTGAAAAATCTAAAAGCTTTACTTGAAGTTCAGTAGCCAAGAAAAATTCCAACATCGGATTTTGCATCAAATTTTCCAAGATTATCTTTGGTGTTTAATATAAAACATTTGCACTCAAAGACTTTGAAATAGCTAATGTTGGGTTTCTTGTTTTTCCAAAGCTCATAGGGAGTTTTCTTAAGAATGGGCCTCAACAATATTCTATTTAAAACATAGCAAGAAGTATTTACCGCTTCGGCCCAAAAATACTTTGGCAAATTGTTTTCATTGATTATGGTTCTAGCCATTTCTTGAAGAGTTCTATTTTTCCTTTCAACTACCCCATTTTGTTGAGGAGTTCTAGGAGCTGAAAAATTGTGATTGATACCATGCTTATTGCAATATTCCTCAAAGTCAAAATTTTCAAATTCTCTCCCATGATCACTTCTAATGCAAGTGATTGTAAAACCTTTTTCATTTTGAACCTTGTTACAAATTTTTGAAAACTCATAAAAAGCTTCATTCTTTTGGCTTAAAAACAAGACCCATGTGTATCTATAGAAATCATCCACAATGACATAAGCATAAGATTTTCCTCCTAGACTAGGTGTCCTAGAGGGACCAAATAAATCCATGTGTAGCAATTCAAGATGTCTAGATGTTGAAATGAAATTTTTGTTTTTGAAAGAGTTTTTGATTTGCTTTCCCATTTGACAAGCTTCACAAACTTTGTCTTTTTGAAAATTAATTTTGGGAAGGCCTCTAACAAGTTCATCTTTGTTGAGTTGGGAAATGAGGTCCATGTTAGCATGTCCCAACCTCCTATGCCACAACCAACTTTGATCATGCATGCTTGAAAAACATCTATCATGGCCATCATATTTTGAAATATTTATAGCATATACATTTTCACATCTATGGCCCATGAAGATGGTTTGGTCATTTTGAATATCATTGATAATACAATGAGATGCTTCAAAAACCACTTAAAAACCTTTGTTACAAAGTTGACTAATGCTTAAAAGATTGTGTTTTAAACCATCAACTAACAAAACACTTTCAATAAGAGAGGATGTACCATTACCTATGTTACCTTGACCAATGATTCTTTATTTTGCATTGTCTCCAAAGGTGACATATCCTCCTTTTCTCTTTGTAAGGAAGGCAAACTTGGATTCATCCCCGGTCATGTGCCTTGAGTACCCACTATCCAAGAACCACTTATCCTCCTTTGATCCCTACAAAATAGAATTCAAATTGATTTAGGTACCCATATCTTTTTGGGTCCTTGAGGGTTAGTGACTTTGGATTTTTCAATCCAAACCTTTTTTGTCTTAACATTTGAATTCTTTTGAGTACCATTTCTTAAGGGACATGTACTACTAATGTGCCCTCCTCTCCTACAAAAGTTGCAAATAGTGGAAGGACATTCACTTGAGGATTCTTTTACAAAATAGTTTTTGAAATATTTTTGATTCTTTGAAGATTTGAATCCAAGTCCTTGTTTGTCAAAGACACATTTTTGGCTTGCTAATATCATTTCAAAGGATTTTTGTCCACAAGAGAAAATTGAAAGAGAGGAGGTCAACCATTCATTTTTCTTTTTCAAAATTTCATTTTCATTTCTCAAAATCTCATTTTCTTTTTCAAGATGTGTTTTAGAGATTTCATCAATTGAAAATTTTTCTTTCACTTCCTCAAGTTCCTTTTCAAGCTCTTAAATTCTCTTTTTAAGAGAATTATTTTTCAAACTAAGTTTTTCAAAATCCTCATATAGTTCTTCAAAAATAACATGCATATTTTCATCACTAGAGTTAGAGTTTACCTCATCAAGATCATCTATTGCCATGAAGCACATGTTTGCCACTTCTTTCTCCTTTTCTTCCTCAGAAGATTCTTCACTCTCACTCCAAGTGGCCATCATTGCCTTCTTCATTCTTCTCTTGACTTCAATTTTGTAGAGAGGACAATCATATTTAATGTGTCCCGGCTTTTTGCATTTGAAGCATATCAATTCTCCTTTCTCCTCCCATTTTTCTTTGTCACCATGTGATGAGGATTCCCTTCTTGAGGGATTTCTTCTAGAGGTAAACTTTTTCCCTCTAAACCTTTCACCTCTCATGTACTTGTTGAGCTTCCTTGTGATGAGAGCTAAATCATCATCTTCTTCACTTGGTTTTTCTTCATCAACCTCTTCTTCTTCCTTGGTTGTAGCCTTGAGAGCTATGTTTTTCTTCTTTTTGTCTTCACCCTCTTGTAGTTGCTTGGTCAAACTGATTTCATAAGTCATCAATGACCCTAAGAGTTCTTCCATAGGTAGCTTAGTCAAATCTTTAGCTTCTTGAATAGCGGTGACCTTTGTATGCCACTTTGAAGGGAGAGACCTCAATATCTTCATCACCTTTTCGGATTCATTTATGACCCTTCCCAAAGCTTCAAGGCCATTGACAATTTCAGTGAACCTAGTGATCATCTCAACAATAGATTCATTTTCTTTCATTGAAAACAATTCATAACTATGAAAAAGTATATTAATTTTTGACTCTTTCACTTGATTAGTTCCTTCATGAGTTGTTTCAAGCAATCTCCAAATTTCCTTAGCTGATTTACGTTGACATATTCTATTATATTCATTCCTATCCATAGCACATTGCAAAGTAAAAACGACTTTAGCATTTAATTGAAAATTTCTTCTATTAAGCTCATTCCATTCTTGCTTGGGTTTTGGAACCAAAACTCCATCAACTAATTTAGTGGGAAAAGTTGGGCCATCTTCAATGACATCCCAAACATCTAAATCAGTTGATTGTAAGTACCAAGTCATTCTAGCTTTCCAATAGGGATAGTCGGTTCCCGTAAAGAATGGAGCTCTATGTTTTGAACAATTTTCAGTTTGAGATAAGCTTGATGGAACAACCATTTTCCTTTTAGACGATTAAGTCTTAAGCAAGAGGTCTAGCTCTGATACCAATTGATAAAACAAAAGCTATGAATAATTAAGGAAAATACCTAAAAGGGGGGGTGAATTGGGTTTTTCAAAATCTTTTTCCACACAATAATATATGCTCAAAATAAATAAAGGAAAGAGATAAGTTAGAGAAATCAAACTCGGGTTTATAGTGGTTCAGCACTCTCTTGCCTACGTCCACTCTCCTCAATCTCCTAACCGAGTGAGGGTTCCACTAACTTGAAGCTTCAATCAAGCTTTCAATCTTCTTACACTTGGATTCTGGCTCCAACGGGCTCTTACACAATCTCTTCAAGATTTGAACCACTTGAAGGCTTTCACACTCAGTTTACACATAGATGAATCTCTCAACCTAGCTTAAGGATGACTCAAATACAAGAGAAAGCTAGGATGATTTACAAGAGTGCACTAAGAATATGCAAGTGATGGATTAATGCACTGAGAAAGAAATGAGAGCTTTTTGATCAAGAACAGGTAGGTAAACAATTGATTGCAAAGGTTCTCTTAGTCATAAATGAAGTGGGGCTCTCAATTTATAGGTTTCTAAGCTCGGGAGACAAAAACAACAGAAAGTAGCCTCGACCGGACGAGCAAAGGGTCGACCGGATCACTAGCCATTGGAGCATTTAATGCATGACAGGTTACCGTTGCCTCGATTGGACCTCGACCGGACGAGGGTGAGGCTCGACCGGGAAGACAAGGCTACTGGGAGAGAGAGAAGATTTTTGTGCCTCCCTCGACCGTACCTCGACCGGACAAGGGCAACTGGTCGATTGGTTCCCCAACCGGTTGAGCCGGTTGGCCATAGCCTCGACCGGTTGAACCTTTTGGCCCCGAAAACCTTTCTTTTTTAATTTCTTTCTTTTCCAATACTTAGGTAAGGTCTTTAGGTGAGTTAATATGCCAATTTTGAATCAATTTGCCTAAGGTATATTTGATAAACCTCGGGTTTTAAAGAAAATCAAGTTTTAAAGAATAAACCGAGTTTTCTAAGATGCATGAAAATGTATGAACATCCTAAGTTCACTCATGCTATCATCTTACATTCATTTCCTATGATTACAAGTCTTCCATATGATCTCGATCCCATATTCGTTTGGTCCTTGATGAATTTTTGAGATTATGCCTGAGATTCTTAACAAGTCAAACAATTAGTCACTTAACCATGATTTGTTATCATCAAAACCCGATTAGGAGAACCCTTGGGCTAACAATTATCATCAATAAGTTGGCCAATAGATGGTAAATTCTTTTTTAACTTAGGAACAATTAGAATATTTTTTAAGGCTAGTTTACCATGTGGAGTATTAAGAGAGGCATTACCAGTATATGTAATTGGTAAGGCTTGTTCATTTCCAACAAAAATGTGATCAATGCCAAAATAAGGTCTTAGAGTTTTAATTTACCTCATTGGTTTGTCATGTGAGCCATTGCTCCTGAGTCAACATAAAACCTTGGATCATTGTTACCATTTAGGTTCATTACTGCTAAAGCCTTTTGTGTATTTTCCACTTTAGTGGTATAATCACATTTGTTGTAGCATGTTATGGTTGTATGATTTGTTTTACCACAAAGTTGACAACTTTCCTTGCCATAAACTTGTTGCTTTATTTGCCCTTTCGAATCATTGTTGAACTTCGAGTGAAATCCTAGGTTTAAGGTTTGGTTGTTACCATTATTGAAGAGAGGATGACTCAAGTTAAGACCCCATCCACGTCCTCTTCCTTTTACCCCACACATATTTCTTCCTCTTCCTCGTTGTTCGAATAAGGCCTGATTATGATCAATTGATGGTTTTCTTTTGCAAGATAAACCTATTCAAAATTTTGTAAAGACATGATAAATTGATTAAATGATGGATAAGGTGGTTTTGATAAAACAACAATTTGAAACTCTTTATATTTGTTTCCAAGTCCTTTTAGGACTTGAAACACTTTATCCACATCTGAAAGAGATTTTCCAATGGCTGTTAGTTTGTCACAGACTGCCTTGAATTTTCAGATTTATTCATCCAGTGATAGAGTTCCTTTTGTCAAGCTGTAGAGGCTATTTTTGAGTTGAGCTTCATTGTCCTTGGTGTTGGGCAACAACTAGTTGTGAATTGTCATCCATATTGAATATGTTGTATCCCTATGGTTTGTGGTATCCCTATGATACTTGTGATCTTTGGTTATTCCAATGCCAATTGGGCCAAAAATGTAAAGGATAGGAACACTTCAGAAGCATGCTTCTTTATCAATGCTTGTTAAGTTGCCTGGCTAAGTAAGAAGCAAAACTTGATATCCATGTCCACTATGGAAGTAAATTATATAGTTGCAGGGAGTTTTTGTATCTGACTCCTTTAGATGAACCAAATGCTTAATGATTATGACATTAAAAGATGTACTATATATGAATATTTTCTGTGACAACACTAGCACGATTAATATTTCCAAAAATCCAACTCTAGAGTTTAATGGATCGAGATGTCATGATACGACTACTTAAGGCTAACCTTATTCAAGCCCAAGCTAGAATGAAGATGTACGTAGACCAAAAAAAAGGTGAAAGGACATATGAAGTGGGAGATATGGTCTTTCTTCATCTTCAACCTTATAAACAAACTATTGTATCATTCAAAAGTAATAGGAAGTTGTCTCCTCAATTCTTTGGTCCATGTAAGATTATTCAACAAATTTGACAGGTTGCCTATCTATTGGAATTACCAGCGAAGTAAAAAATTCATCTTGTTTTTTTATGTTTCTTGCTTAAAGAAGAAAATTGGGAAGTCAATCACTCCTACCACCGTGTTACTAGCAATGTAAGAAGATGTCTAGTTGCAGCTTGAGCCCATTTCTATCTCAGATAAGTGAAGATGCATTTAAGCTACAAGGCAAATTTCCTTTATTTCAATCTTGAACAAGGCTTTTATGAAGGAAATGTAATGACCCTTTTAAATTGGGATTTCTAATTTTATTTTGAGTATTTCTGAATAAGCCAAGTTTGAAAATTGTTGTTTGATTTTAATAGGAGGTGACGTGGTCGATTTGATTTTTTGGTAGCTTTTCTTCTTTAGTAAGATATATATATATATATATATATATATATATTATTTTTCCATTTTAGTTTTTGCCTTTGTTGGTATCCTAAACATTCTTATTGCCCATGTTGATTAAGACTTGGAATTGACTGTATAAATGGAGCTTTTCCTAGGTGGCAAACGGATTGGTGGTTAATCAAAATCCGACGCCAATTTAAAAATAATTAAATCAAACTGAACCAAACTTTTGACTCGAGATATACTCAACCAAACGTGCTCGGGTTGAGGATTGGTTGATGAGATTTGTTAAATTATTTGAAAATTTAAATAATATGTTGGTGAAAGAAAATTTTAAGATAATAACAAAAATTGAAAATAAACTTTACATATCATTTTATTTTAATTTGATATTTTTTTGAAGGCTTAAAAAAATTAAGTATATAGCTGATATAAACTATAAATTTGATCAAAATATGATTGTTGGTTTGAATCAAGGAAATTGAATTAAAGATTAAAAAAAAACTTGATCCAAATCAAATATGAGTATTAAAAATAATTATACAAGCCGACCCAATATGGAGTTGGGTTCAAATTAGATCGAGTTAACCTGGCCAAATTGCACTCCTATCTTTTCAAGAGATTCATGTGCCCACATAAAAAGAGAAGAAATTACATATTGTCCCAAAATTTTCATATGTATATTATAGTTTTTCATCAAGAAATTTTGGCATACACCTTAGATAATTGGAAGTGCTTTTAGTGGAATTATTTTCTCTAAGAGTGTTTTTGAAAGAATAGTTTATTTTAAGTGTTTTTTTAGGAAATATTATAAATGATTTTTCTAATTTTTAAAAAATATTTTTAAAATTTTATTAAATATTTAATTTTTCTTTAAAAACATTTTATTTTTATTTTTATTTTTATTTTTTTTATGGAATTAGTGAGAATTGGATTCTTAGTCTACCTCATCCTTAGATGAAAAAAAAGAATGGATAGATCATATTGAGTATGAAAAAAGAATGAATACATCATATTGAGTATGATTGTTTCTTCATTAGCTATATCTCCCCGGCCCCATCCAAAAGTCATTTGTTGTATGATTGTTCCTTTTGTTGTCCTCTTGCTATAAAATTCCATCAAAGAATACCAACCAAGAGATAAAAGCAAGTAAAGATAACCCACTTTCTCACCATTTTGCAGGACACATCGAAAATTTAAGGGAAGAGCCAAAACGTATATGTAGTTCAAATCCATGTATTATACTGAAATATCATATTTGAAAGGTGAATCTTAATAATGGATTACACTTAGAGGGAGTGAATGAGTGTTGTTGAACTATAAATTTTTTTTTTTTTCAACAATGATTACTTAACCTTAGAATTTCTTAATGTTAATAAACTTCTCTTCTAACAACTTTTCAACAAAGTATTAAATTCACTAGTAAGTATGTATGCACCAACACTCTTCTAATAATTTATAAATGCAATTGATATGTAAATGCTTCAACATTCTTCAAAATTAATTTAAAAGAACAATTATTTTCTTAACTCATTTTAATTTACTACAAGATATCATTAATCAAAATGAATAGAAAAATTATTGAAGATATTACATGGATAATCACACTTATTTCAGCTCATGTATCTTCCATTCAACATATATGCCCAAATAACCAATGATATCAAAAATTAAAAATAAATCAAAGAGTAGAGTGAGATAAAAAAACAACTGACACCGGATTTTAACGTGGAAAACCTCTGAAGAGATAAAAACCATAAGTATGAAGAATAAAAATTGAATACAAGGTTTTACCTAACTAAAGTCAACCAATCCTTCCTGGACCGCTTGACTAGTACAGTTCACATTCAACTTCCTATATTTCTCTTTTGGAGCACACTTGGAGTCCATACCAAGCTAGATCTCGGCCTTTTCTTGAATCCACACAAGACGAAAATGAGTTTTTACACAAACCCAAGAGAATGAGAGATGAATGTTTTAAAAATCAATCCATTTTCCTTTTCAAAAAATCCATTTAAAAAGTTTTCTTGGAAAACTTGGACAAAATTTTCTTTGTAGGCAAACACTCTTAAAATGGTAATGAATGAGAAGCTCTCTCTCATGGTCGTTGCAATCTCTCTTTAACAGAAATGGGAGAAGTTTATATTTAAAAAGCAAAAGAAACCCTTAATATAATGGCTGAAATTTGATCTTAAAAACAGGTTAGTTTGATGGATCTACCTCTGCTCTTGGATCAATCCAGAAATAGGGGAACAAAAGCCTTCTAGCAAAAAACATTTCTTTAAGCTTTCTTAACTCTTAAAGATGAAAAACAGGGTTGATTCGCTTTATTCAACACACACTTTGTTACAAATCTCGGCCTCTAAGTAAAGTCTCAATCTTCAAAGGTCAAGTAATCTGAAAAGGAATTAGAAAACCGAGTTAGGATACGCTTAAAAATTTTGTTCAAAATTACCAACGTTGCCAAACACTCACAATATGAATTATGGTGCGTGGGGGTCTTCTAAAGCCATCTACTTCTTTATTTATTATTTATTATTTATTTACCTTATTTCAACCTTGGAGATAAGTGAGCCTGCAATGGATTCTTCATCACTACTGTGAACTCCAGCTTCTCCGATAGATCAACTTCATCTCCCTCCACTGCCTTCCAGTCAAAATTCCACACCAAATTCGCCACAAAATACTCCAAATGCAGCATTGCCAACCCATACCCGGGACATATCCTCCTCCCTGCACCAAATGGCATCATCTTTATCTCTCTGCTCCCAGTTATATCAAATGCTTCCCCTTCATCTCCATGAACTCCATCTCCATTGTTGTCCAAGAACCTCTCTGGCTTGAACTCCATTGGGTTTTCCCAAATCTTTGGGTTCCAATTCATCTCTGATACTATGAAATTCACAGTTGCGTTCTTGGGTATGTCATACCCTTCAAAGCTTACATCCTGGGTCACTGAATGAGGCAACACAAAGTGTCCCGGAGGATGCCGCCTCAGACCTTCCAAGACCACTGCCTTCAAGGATGGCATCTTCTGCAAATCCTCCTCCTTCACCTCTTCCTGTCCTTCCCCCACAACCCCACTGATCTCCTCGAAAAGCCTGGCCTGAATATGCGGGGACTTCACCAGGTTCGCCATGATCCACTGCAGTGCGGTGGAGGTAGTGTCAGTTCCGGCACTGAGAAACTCCGAGCACAGCGTCACTATCTCTCTTCCTCTTCTCCTCCGGCAACTGTAGATCCAGCAAAGTATCCACGTACGACAAGACATAGTCCTTTGAAGATGAAGATGAAGATGAACCCGGGTCGCTGCTGTCTTCTTCTCGTTTGCTTTGCGTTTCCTGCTTTAGCCGCTGTCTGGCTCTTATGTGCGGCAGCAGAATCTCTTCTTGATCTTTGCGCAAATTGAGCAACTCGTCCCACCGTTTTCGAAATAATACCTTCCCCATCCTCGGCAACAAATCTAGCCTATTGAAGCGAAGGAACCCCAACAACAACCTTCGCTATATCATCTCAATCTCCTGAATTTGCTTCTCCTCGAGCTTGTCCCCGAAACACATGAGCACCAGTAGGCAAAACATGGCGTATTGAAACTGATCCATTTTTCGGACGGGGACAAATCCGTCGGATTGGCCTCTAAGCCGAGAGACCAGAATCTCCAGCACCCACTTTCGTGCGTGGGAGTAGCTTCTTACCCGGGAAGGGTGGAGAATCTCGGCCGTGAGGTTGCGGCGGAGGAGACGCCAGGTCGGGCCATTGGGGCACGAATTGATGCTTCGCTGGTTACTGCTCATGACTCTATCGGCCGGACCCGCAGCAGGACGGTCGGAGAAAACGGCTCCGTTTTGCACCAAGGCCTGGTGGGCGAGGGAGTTGGAGGAGATGAAGATGGCCGGGTGAGAGCCGATTCGGAGAGTGAGGATTGCGCCGTACTTGGCGTGCAAATTTCGGAGGATGGGTTCGAGGTCGGCGGAGTATGTGCCGAGCCAGAGGAGGCTTCCGATGAGAGGAAAGGCGGCGGGTCCTGGTGGGAGATTGAGCTTTGGGAAGAAGAAATCATGGAGAGATTTGAGGAGAGAAGCAATACAGAGTGAGACGATGAAGAAGAAGACCCATATCTCCATTTTTTGCTGATCAAAATCCATTGAAAAGGTCTCTGGTTCTGGCTGATATAACTATATACTATGTATCTGGAAGTCTGGGAAATGTTGTGTGGTCAGAGTACTCACTTATCTTGGATGGTGACAGTGATATTTCTTTTTTATTTTATTTTATTGGAGTGTTTTTATTGTTTCTCAAAAGTAGTCAATCAAAATTATTAGCTAGCCTAGTATACGTAGAAATAGGGAATGAAAATAAATATTTTGTTTTTATTCTTATTTTTTAATGAATAAAAATGAATTTGATGATTCCATTTCTAGCATTTGGATGAACTTAGGAATGTAAGATTAGAATGATTATTTGTTTCTATTCCAATGTTTGATAATAATAAAAATAGAAATGAAAAAGAAATAAATTTACAATAATATCCTTACATATAATTTAAAATAATTTTTTATTTTTATTTTTATTTAAAATAAATAAATTTTGAGAGTTTTTTTATTATTAAATAATAAGACTAAAAAAATATATATACTTAATAAATAAAAAATTAATCATAAAAAATTTTCAACAAATATCATATCCGATAAAATTCATAACCTTAAAAAATTTTAAACATTCGTTTTTTTTTTTTATCAAAATTTTAAATAATTTGTCATGCAAAAAAAAAACTATAGAATTATATTTTACAAAGAAAAAAAAGGAGAAAAAAATATAATAACATATTTTTTTTCTAAATGTCATGGAAGGTTTGATTGATTAAGTTTGGGAGAATCACTTGTTGCAGATAAGTGGATGATGAATGAGTCTCTAACTTTGCAAATAAGATAAGTATCGGGCTTGAATGAGATAAGAGGGTAAAATAGTAAATTTAAGTTATTTTATATTATCAAATGGGTTTAATGAATCAGAATACTACTTACTTTTGATGAATTCAAATCCGACTTATAAGTTGAATTTAATTTCTACCTGAATAATTTTTTATTCAATTCCTGTCTTCTTAACATTTATCCAAACATATGATTAAGGGACAAAACGAATGAAATGTTTATTCCCACTCCCTATTTCCATGTACCAAACACCCCCTTAAAATTTATTATTTTAAATAAAAAAAATTTAGAATCACTTCTTACTCAAAATTATATTTATTTTATAAGATATAAAATTTTTTAAAAATTACATTTATATTATAAAATTATGAGAATTTATAATATTTTAAAAATCATGAATAATAATTAGTATTTATTTACTTCCTACCAAAGAGAGAACTCTACTTAAATATCATTTCAATTCCTTCTTCTTATATTTATTTTATTTTATTTTACAACATGTTATAAACACCAACCAACATTTGAAGGCTTCTCCTCAATAGAACAAGCAAGAAGATTTATTATCTACATTTAATATATTTGGATGAAATTTCACGAGAAATACTTTAAAACCTCCTACGTCAATTTCATGATAAGGTACAAGGTTATGTAAAAGAAAAAATAGCCAGTAAATTAATAAATGTCAAAATTTATATAACCACAAGCTATATGTTACAAATTAAAGTTATACATAATTAGAAACTTATTATTTATAACTAAAAGTTATGAAAATAATAATATTAATAATTTTTGCACAAACCAAAATTATGCGTATCTAGAAATTATATAATTATTATTCATAACTTGAAGTTATGAAAACAACAATATTAATATTTTTTTCTACAAATTAAAATTATACATAACAAGAAGCTATTTTTATTTTATACAAATATTCTAGCACAATTGGATTGCTATACAAAATCTTTTTATTTTCATGAATTTATAATTTTTATTTTCATAAATTTATAATTTATATTTTTAAAGATTTGCTTAAATCGTTATTTTGTCTCTTATCTTTACATACATTATGTGAATTTTAATAATCCTTTTTAGCTATTGATAAAATGAAAAGAGTGAAGAAAATGCCAATTTAGACCTCTTAAGAATTTGGGTTTAGTTAGTTGGACCCTAAATAAATAAAAAATAAAAAAGCATACTATTTGTATATTATCTATGTTATTTACTATTTAATTCACATCTTTTTATTTGAAATGGTGAATTTTATTAGTAAATAAAATAATCACTACAAGAAAAAAGTTAAACAATGATGCTTTTTAAGCGTCAAGAAAGGTAAAAGATGATGCTTCCCCAAAGCGTCATCTCCTAGCCTGTCAGTATATGTTATAGTCAACAATGACACTTTCAGGGAGTGTCATCTTTATTAATACTATCAATGGCACTTTAAAAAGTGTCATCCTTGAATAATATATACAATGACACTTGTGGAAGCGTTATCTTTGGATAGTTTTTTATTAAAATAATTTTTATAAAATTACCAATCTTGACACTTATACAAGTGTCATCGTTGATTAATTTATTGAAAATTTTCTATTAAAAATAATATTTTTATCATATTAATAAGATAATTGATTTCTTATATAATTAATAAAAAAAACAATAACAACCAATAAAATAAAATTGAATTTTTTAAATTAAAATATCTCAAAATATTGATATACATTAAACTAGCCTAAACTAAACAATTAATGTAACTACCTATATACATTAATGACACATAAACTTGTTAATTATATCAAAATATTTCAACAAGAATTTCTAATTCTTTCAACATAAGACTAAACATTGGTACCAAGACTACTAAAATAAATCATTATCTTTAAAAGCATAATTCAACTTCCTAATAAGTTCATTGATGTAATCTTCATGATTTTTGGCATCGCCTTCTTTAACACAATTATTTTGATCTCTTCTTTTAGCAAACAAGTATCCTTTGGAACCTGTAAATAAAAATAGGAAGAATAAATAATCTCTTAATTATGTATACAATAACTAATAAGTATAAATGAAATTATAACCTTCACAAAATTAATTTAGGTTATTGAAATTTACTTACATGAATCCCCTTAGTCTCTTACATGCACAGGTTGTGTTCCTTTCAATTCATTACAAGAAAAAAAATTACACTACAAAGTGTTTTCAAAATAAAATATAACAAATTATCTTAATGTAGACAAAAAAAACCTCTCCATTGCTAACTCTATGTTGCACCTTTAGAGCAATACTTCAAAAAAGGACCCGAGATAGAATTTATCAAACTAAAACAAGCCATACAAAATATCTCATCGAGGAGACCTAAGAGTTGAAACTAAATAAATAAATACTACTTTATCACCAAAATATCTTAACTACAATTCCAACTAACATACTATGTTTTTCCTAAAATAAGGAAAAATATGCTTAATTTTTTTTTTTTTTTAAAGTTTGTTTTTTCATTCAACAAAATAGAATGAATAAATTCTAGTTTTATGAGATAACATATTGCATCTTTATTATAAATTAACAATTAAATTAAATATTTAATAAACTCATAGGCACTAGGTAGAGTGAATAAATACACGTTAAGGCTTATTATGAGATATCCCTTCTAAATCGAATCAGTGTCCCTTGTGCATGAGTGTCCAATACCTTACCGAGGCAAGGAAGCATGTTGCCCTTGGAGTGGAGTGCTTTTTTCACCTTTACCATAATGCTCTTCAAGACGGGCAAACTATCACTTAAATTGATCAACACCACTAGATTGACATAAAAAGATAACATTAGGTTAGCAGTTGAGAATGCTTGGCATAGAGGATTGTATAATAGAAAGGGTGACTTTGCAACAAAGACATAGACACTAATAAAGCATGAGATTTCTATGATCTCAAAGGGAAAACTGAATATGCCAATTTGTAGACTTAACAAACTTCTTCAACCCCAAGAGAAGAAATAAATGATTTTAACTATAAGTCGGTTGTTTGAGTCACTAAGATCATGCAAATTATGTAAGTATAGAGTCACATAGGATGCAGTTCTTAGTAAGAATTTTGTTGTTCTAGAACTTCAATAAGAGGAAAATAATGTTTAGTAGAAAAACTGAAATAAATAAACGATACAATAATGTTTAATAGCTTGGAATTCCTCTTTTTTTTTTTTTTTTTTTTTTTTTTTTTTTTTTAATATAATAAGATTCCATTTAGATCTTAGAAGGTACTAGAGAAAGGAAAAAAATATCAAGGAATGCAATATTTTTTTTTTTGGTTCTCCATAGAAATTAAGAAGGAAAAAATGGAATATAATAAAATTATCTAAAACTACTATATTTTTTAATTCTTTGTTCTCTTTATCAAGAAAGGAATAATATTAGAGGAGCATGCCAAAAAAAAAAAAAACAAAAAAAAGGACGAGAAATGCTACAATATTTTCTCCATAGTGAAAAAAAAAAGCAAGTGGAAATTCTTTCGTTTTTGTTTAGAGCCATTAAGACATTTACTTGATTATATTATATTCCCTTTTTACCTTTTATAAACCTTGATATCTATTAAGATTTGTTTAAATCTCATGAATTAGAAAAAAAATTAATTATTTAAAAATATTACATATATTTGCCACCCAGGATAACCAAATATGAAATGCAGTAAGTAGAAAAATGACTTTTTTATTTTTTATTTATTTTTTTATATTGGGCCACTCTATGTTCTAGCTTCACCTAATATGTATATTGGGACACGTGATTTTGTAAATATATTTTTTTTTCCTTTTAAACAATAGAGATTTATATAAGAAAACTTGGATTCAAGTTAAATGAGCCTATGCATCAAAACCTACTGACAAGTGACCAAGAATAACAAGAATACTAGAATCTACTTTAATTTATCCTTACTCATTGCCACCATATCCCAACACATTGACATGGTTACTACGCATTTTCAATTAAAGGAAAAGAAAAGACATTTTACATTAATTAAAAATTCATCTATCAAGATAAACAAATACTTGGATAGAAAAACCCTATTTAGGGAAGTATCCCAAATGCTAAAAGTAGACATTAAACAATACCACAAAAGGTTTGGCGTATTCTACCTTTCCAAATGCCAACATCTTCAGGGAGCTACAGTTTAACTGGAATAACAACCACACAAAGGAACCATTAAGCCATGGGACATGGTTCAATTTTAAGAGAAGTTTACTATCTACGATTTTCCATTAAAATGAATTTCTTCATAAAAAAATAATCTTAAAAGAAACAAAGCAATTTGAGTCCAAAGCAGACATCACCTTCTATATGCCAATGAACCCTATAACATGTACACTAGACAATGTCAAGGGGAATGCAGCCTATTGGTTCCCATGATAGCTAAGCTTTAAATTTATTTTAATTAAATCAAATAAAAATTACACTCTCAAAATCTAGCAAAAGGATAATTAAAAAAACCACGACAATTATAATTCTCAAATAGAGATCAAACTGAATATGGAATTTAACATTTAAAACTCAAAGAAATTGCTATGGAATTTAATTAAATCATAGGAGTTTCTTTTAACTTGACTTGAGAGGTTTAATTAGTCATAGTAGTAATTGATATCAGAGCAATTGTTAAGGGAGATTCTCTATAAAGAATAAAAATACTAAAGAAGATAATGGTGAAGATGGATAGAAAATTCTGCTATTTAATGTGAAAGTTACTATTATGTCTATGAACTTACTGTTAGTGCCTTGTGGCAAGGGAATGATTGAACTCATATGTCAACACTTAAAAAGTTTTATTTTATAGCATCTTGGATGAGATGATTGTCTAGCATGGAAGGACCCACATTCCAGCACCTCACCTGCTAGCTAAAGAAGCTTTCTCTGTTTTTTTTTTTCTTTTTTCTCAAGAACTATTATCATTTTCTAACAAAAATCTATATGAAAAATTAGGATCAAGTTACTTGTTTTAGCATTGAAAAATCCACAATCCAAATTATCCAGATTTAATGATAAGAGAGCAAATACAATATCAACACCCATCTTCATGGACCCTCTTCTCCATGCGTCACATGCTACCCACTAGCATGTACACATCAGAACCATTTAATGGTTTTCATGCTTTGGATGGTTTAAAAAAGTTCTTGGTAAATAGACTAATGGATAAACCCTTAGTCATATGAGCACTGGCACTTTGCAAACTCTAAAAAACCCACTTGAGAAAAATCAAGTAAAAGAGAAATCCATCGCACCTTGCATTTCGCTAAAAATTTGCAACGCTTTACACAATCATAAAAAAAGTCCATCAATAAGTAGCAATTAAGGGTTTCCTCCCTTCGTCAAAGAAAATAGGGTTAGACCAAAAGGTAGATCAGAGAAAAAAAGACAAATTAGGGTTTAGCTTGGAAGAAAAAGAAACCCATTTGAATCTGTGCTTGTGCAACACTTACCCTCTTCCAATTGGGGAACTCCTTTATTCGACTGGTCCTCCAATCTAGCCTACATTGATCGAATCTCTCAACTTTTGAAATGAAAAACCTTAAATCTTGGCTTTCTGCTTGTTACTTCATGAGAAGAAGGCCAAATAGCTGCAGTTATTGACCACTGGTATGTCGTCGTGAGTGAAAGCTTAGAGTTTTTGTTGCTTTGATATCTTACCACTATGAGATTGCAAGGCTTGTGGAGGGAAATCGTGTTCAAATGGGTAGGAAATCGTGTGGAGGGGAATGAAAATTTTAGGTAAATATATATACTATACAAGATAACGACGCTTTTTAAAAGCACTAATAATGCCAAAAACGTATGTATATGATGACGCTTAATTTTAAGTGCCAAGATTTCCAATATTACCCGTTCAATGACACTTGTAGAAGCGCCATGGTTAACAAGCGCCAACATTTATTCATAAGAGACTAAATAATGGCGCTTTTTCTAAAGCGCCAAGAAAAAGAGCGTCATTGTTTCTGTTTTTTGTAGTAGTGAATAAGAGGATAAATTATTTTATAAAGATAAAAATGAAAGAGAAGTGTTTGAATAAGATTGGGCTTAGTTTTTAAACTCTACCCTATTATTCTTTTATAAAAGGGAATTTGACTTGTTTATCCATACCCATGAAGATAGTATAACCTATTATGCAAATTGTTATTTTGATAAGACAAATTTTCTCCTCATGGGGAGGAAGTTGATTCCAAGGGAATGACATGAAATTTCTTAGAAATTTTTTTATACAAATGTTAATGTAATAATTAACTAATATAGTAGTAGATGCTCACGCCTAAAGCATAGTAAAATAATTGAAGTAAACAATAATCTCTTAGTAGGATAGGTAGCTATTATAATGACAAATGAATGCATGGTTCACTTGAAATGTAGTAGATTTGTCGACTCAAATGATGTAATTTCTTGACAAAGAAAAATACATGAAAATTTTGATATTCTTAATGAGGTTATAAAATGACTATAGGCTATTGCCAAGATGACCGACATCATCTAAACCATTAAGATATGGAACATGAAACTTATCAAACATGTAAAAAAGAAAGTGGTCCCTTAATAAAGCTCTTAAACATAATTACAAGAACATGTGTACTAAGTTATCAAATAAATATAAATACTTAGGGTCAATTTGACCATGTTTTTGGAAAGTTATTTTAAAAGTTGTTTTTAATTAGGTTAAAGATAAAAAAAAAAATTAGTTTTATAGTATTTTATAAAAACAAGGGTGTTTGACAAGTTGTTTTTATTTATTTTTATTTTTTTATTTTAAAAGAGATTTAGAAAAATACATGTAATTTAAAGAAAGATCATATTTGAAAATTTTTGGTATTGGTATTGGATCGTGAAGAGAATGATATCATATTCATTTTTATTTATTTTTTATACGTTTTTTTTCTATATTTTCCTTTTGTTTTAAAAAAATTGATGAAAACAACTTCCGTTTATTTTCTAAAGTGTTCTATATTTCATTTTTGTTTTTAAAATCTATTTTAAAAAAATAATAGACAAACAATGTTAGTAATTTTTAAAAATAATTTTTTAATTTTTAAAAATAGAAAACTGCTTTTAAATCCCATCACAAATGCTCTTAACTTTTGTTTCTCATTTGATTTTGGCAAATCTATTAACTAATCATTTACTTAATCATTCCGAAGAAGGGTTCCAATTTTGTACAAGCACATGTATAGACTATATTGATGATGAAAGTTCAGAGTTTGTTGGTCTGCATTGCCATGGCTGTAAATCATTACACATTTTGCAAGGACAAACTCATGGTTCAAGAATATTGACATTTCTTAGCTGGTCTCCATGAGCACCGTATTTCAAATGGGGTCGAGCGCAGCTTTACAGATAAACCGATGGATGACCTATAATTTACCAAATGTGGAATGGCAGAATTCTAATAATTTGAATGTATTTGGTTCATTGAAGCATGTGATTTTCATCATGTTATGTCCATTCCGCATGCTACCCTTCTTTCAGCTTTGCAGTAGAGAGAACCGGACGGTTCGTCCGATTCAAGCGGTCTGACCCCGGTTCAATGCACTTCCGATCCAATTGGCTGAACTAGACCGGAACGGTGATCGGCCGACGATCCAAGGCTTCCCAACATGATGTCTTTCGCATGTAGTCTTCCCAAAACCAAGGCTTCCGCCGGGTCCTATTAGGGTTCCGCTGATCGGCAACTTCATATGGTTTGGCATATCGTTCTCAGACGTCGAGTCCACCCTCCGAAACGTACATGATAAATACGGCCCAATCATCGCCCTTCAATTCGGCTCTCGCCTCGCGGTCTTCATCTCCACCAACTCCCTCGCCCACCAAGCCCTAATCCAAAATGGTGCCATATTCTCTGATCGCCCTCATTCCCAGCCTACCTATGGAGTCATCAGCAGAAATGGACATAACGTTAGTTGTGCTCACTATGGCCCAACCTGGCGGCTCCTTCGCCGCAACCTCACCTTAGAAATCCTCCATCCCTCACGCATCAGATTGTACTCCCATTCTCGCATGTGGGCATTGGAAATTCTAAAGTCTCGGCTTCAATGCCACTCGGAACCTGTTCCGGTAATGGATCACTTCCTGTATACCATGTTTTGCTTAATGGTTTTCATGTGTTTTGGTTGCAAGCTTGATGAAAGCCATATCCAAGAAATTGGAAGCGTAGTGCATAGACTTAGGGCAAGTTTCATTAGCTTCCAGCCACTCAATTTCTGGCCAATGGTGGGAAAGATACTGTTTCGCAAGCGTTGGAGGGAGTTCTTACAGCTTTGCAAAGATGAGGAAGAAATACTGATCCCTCTCATAAGAGGCAGACAAAGGCTTAACCACGACATGCAAAGAAAACAAAAACAAGACAGTAACAACTTGTCTTCCTCCTCAAAGGACTATTTCATGTCGTATGTTGATACTTTGCTGGATCTGCAGCTGCCAGATGAGAAGAGGAAACTTAATGAAGGAGAGATAGTGAGTTTATGTTCCGAGTTTGTCGGTGCTGGGACTGATACTACATCAACAGCCCTGCAGTGGATCATGGCAAACCTGGTGAAGTACCCGCATATTCAGGTCAAGCTATTTGAGGAAATAATTGGGGTTGTGGGGGTAGGAGAGAAAGAGGTGAAGGAGGAAGATTTGAAGAAGATGCCATACTTGAAGGCAGTGATCTTGGAAGGTCTGAGACGTCATCCTCCGGGACACTTTGTGAGCCCTCACTCAGTGACCCAAGATGTAGTCTTAGATGGGTACATAATACCTAAGAATACTATTGTGAATTTCATGGTAGCAGAGATAGGTAGGAACCCAAATGTTTGGGAAGATCCAGTGGAGTTCAAGCCTGAGAGGCTCTTGAATAAAAATGGTGATGGGGATGGAGGCAAAGTATTCGATATAACCGGGAGCAGTGAGATCAAAATGTTGCCATTTGGGGCAGGTAGGAGGATGTGTCCTGGTTATGGTCTAGCCATGCTGCATTTGGAGTATTTTGTGGCGAATTTGGTGTGGAGTTTTGAATGGAAGGCTGTAGAGGGAGATGAAGTTGATCTATCAGAGAAGCAGGAGCTCTCAACAGTGATGAAGAATCCACTGAAGGCTCGGCTATCTCCAAGAGATTGAAATAAGATGTGGCTTGTATCTTCATTGTTAGCTTTGTGCCTTTAATTTCCCTTTTTCTTTTTCCTTTTTTCTCTTATGTGCATGAATGAACAGAAGAAAGTATGTGAGTGGCATTATGATGCATTTTTCTATCAGTAAAAGACATTTTGCTTTATGTTAGCACAAAAGAGAGCATACAATTGTCCTGTTCAAATAGCAGAAAATTGGATTTATGACATGTAAGATTTAAGCCACTTGGAGTTGAAAAAATAGTGTCAAAATTAATATGAAATTAACTTGACCATTTTTGTAAGTTAAGCTCTTGAATAAAATTGTTAATTAATTAGTAAAAAAAATCCAAATAAATTTAAAATTTATACTAATGGGTATTGTCATGTTGATTTATTATCTCTGAGTAGAAACACAAATCTAACTTCTTTTATAAGAAGCTTCTGCCATTGTTTCATGATCGATTTTAGGTCTATGCATGCCAATTATTGTGATCTTATAAATCATATTCAAAATAAATTCAATGATGGTACTTTTAAAAGACATAATCTCAAGATGACTATCCTTCCTAGTGTAACTAGCTAGATATACTATCAAAGATACATAAGAAACCCTAATGGGTGAGGAAAAAATCAACCATAAGATAAAAACATTTTTCTTCAGATATATGATAGCAATGAATCACACTCATAGCAAACTTTCACTCTCATTTGCTTTTATCCTCAACAATGAAACTGCCAATCTTTTTTCTTAAGTATTACAACCTCAGAAACGGAGGGGACGTATTCTTAAACTATAGTCTATCTTATTTTATTGCAAATGTGAAAGCCACTCTATTATTAACCTTGTATCTTATTTCAACCTAGAGATATGAGAGCCTGCAATGGATTCTTCATCACAGACATGAACTCTAGGTCCTTCTCTGATAGATCAATATCATCTCCATCCACAGCTCTCCTTGCAACTTTCCAGACCAAATTGGCCACGAAATACTCCAAATGAAGCATAGCTAAGCCAAACCCTGGACACATCCTTCTTCCTGCACCAAATGTCATCATTTTGATCTCCCTGCTCCCACTTATATCAGATACTTCTCCAGTCAGAAACCTCTCAGGCCTAAACTCCATTGGATCCTCCCACACCTCTGGGTTCCAACCTATATCCGCTCTCATGAAATACACCATAGCATTCTTGGGCATGACATACCCATTCAGGACTACCTCTTGAATCACTGAACGAGGGAAAGGAAGGTGTAAGGGTGGATGACGGCTCAGACCTTCCAAGACAATCGCCTTCAAGTATGATATCTTCTGCTAATCTTCCTCCCTCACCTCTTTCTCTGTGATCCAAAACTCCGCAGATCCCCTGGAAAAGCTTGGCCTGAATACGAGGATACTTCACCAAGTTTGCCATGATCCATTGCAATGCCAGGGCCGTTGTATCTGCCCCGGCAACAAGAAACTCAGAGGACAGACTAATTATCGCTCTTTCCTCAAGCTTCGTATTGTCTTCTGGTAGTTTCAGGTCCAGCAAAGTGTCTACATACGACAAGACATAGTCCAGCGGTTCGTTGCTGTCTTCTTCTTGTTTGCTTTCCATTTCCTGCTTTAGTCGTTGCCTAGCTCTTCTGAGAGGGATCATTGTGTCTGCCTGATCACTGTGAAGCGGCCATAACTCCTCCCAACGATTTCGGAACAATATCTTTCCCAAATTGACTATTTTGAAGCGAGGAAAACCCAATAATAGTTGAGTCTGTACCCTTCCAATCTCATGAATCTGGGATTCCTCTAGGTTGTCACCAAAACACATGACAGCCATTAAGAAAAACATGGCAAAGTTGAAGTGATCCAACACCAGGACCGGCTCTGAGTTACATCCAAGCCTAGAGATGAGAATCTCCAGGACCCACTTGCGGGCATGTGAGTATGACTTAACGCGTGAGGGGTGGAGGATTTCAGAAGTGAGGTTGCGGCGGAGGAGGCGCCATTTCGGCCCGTAAGAGGAGAAGTCGATACTGTGTTGGTTTCTGGTCAAGATTTTGCTGGTGAGCATGGCCGCAGGGCGGTCAGCAAAGAGGGCACTGTTTTGGAATAGGGCTCGGTGCGCGAGGGAGTTGCCGGTGGTAGATTGAGTTTTGGAAGGAAGAAATCATATAGAGATTTAAGGAAAATAGCAACACAAAGGGAGATGAAGAAAAAGGCCCATGCCTCCATTTTCCCAATTTCTCCAACTGAAAATGGTCTGCTAGCTTCGGAGATCTGATATAGACATATGGTTGATGGTGGCCATAAAATGGTCTCCCTGAAAATAAAGCAACCTGATTTTTGGAATTTTGTGGACTTCTACTAATCTAGATAGCCCAAAGTCAGCTTCTTAATATAGCATTGTAGTTTGGTCAAGAGTTGTTTAGGATATTATTAAGAAAAGGAAAACAATTATGGGAAAAGTTAAATATAATTAAAATTAGATAGTAACTTATTTATTTTTAAATTATTTAATTTTTATATAGAAGATGAATAATAAGTTAAATAAGTTTAAAGAAGCATAAAAATCGAATTTATTTACCTTAAATCTAATTTTTGTTTTTTGAAGAAGCATAATTCCTTATTGCACATATTGCAAGAAATCAAGTCACTCTCGAAGTAGATGTTTTATTGGACTTTTTGAGAGGTATTAATCCCATTTAGATAGAGTTATGAGTGATTCTAAATTCTTAAAGAATCAAATTCTAAATAGAAATAAGGAAAAGAAAGACAAGTCTAAGCCTAGGACTCTAAAAAGCTCATCTAGTTCCTTACCTAAGGTTAAACAAATTTGGCTTAGAAAAGATAAACCCAAGTGCAATGTAGTACTCACTGCAATTAGAGTTAGAACCCTTAGCGAGTGGTATTTTGATGGTGGGTACTCTAGGCATATGATGGGTGACAAGCCCTTTTTCACCTCTTTTGAAGATTTCAATAAAGGTAATGTCACTTTTGGTGATGGTAATATTGCCCATGTGAGAGGTGGGGTAGTGTTTCTATTCCTAGGTGTCCTGATTTAGATGAAGTTCTTTATGTTGATGGACTAAAGGCTAATCTCATAAGCTTTAGTACAATTTGTAATAGTGAGTATAGTGTTAACTTTTCCCAAAACATGTGTAAAGTGCTTAACAAGGAAGGATAAATCACTTTCACTAGGCATAGAATTGTGGATATATAATTGCTATACAATTAATCTTAGTTCTAAAACCTCTCTAGTATGTAGTAGATATCATTGAATTGTAGTATAAAAGGTTAGGATAGATTAAATATAGGGATCATGTTCACATAGCAAATAAAGATATTGTTCGAGGAATCCCTAAGTTAAGTGGTCAAACTAGTGCCATTTGTGGTGATTGAATGAACAGTAAGCAAGTTAGAGGGTCTCATAAGAAAATTCAAGGAGATAACATGTCTAGGTTTTTATATCTTCTTCATGGACCTTATGGGTCCTATGAGAACAAAAAACAAAGGTGAATGAGCACTTGAAGATTTTTTTTCACTAGGATTCAAATAGAGAAAGGGCATCCCATTGTTAGCATTAGGAGTGATAGGGAGAAAGAGTTTCATAATGTGGATATTGATATTAATTTTTGTAACTCTAAGAGGATTAAACATGAATTTTTAACCCTTAGAACTCACCAATAAAATGGAATGGCTGAAAGGAAGAATTGTGTTCTTCAAGAAGTGGCCCAAGTGATGCTTTACATACATGGCACTGCAATTTATTTTTAGGCTAAAGCCAATAACATGACTTGCTACATTGGAAATAAGGTCTTTTTTAGTCTTGTGATGAATAAAACTTCTTATGAATTGTGGTTAGAAAAGAAACCTAACTTGAAGTATTTTAGAATCGTTGACAATGAATGTTATATTCTCAAAGATGGGGAAAACCTAGGTAAATTTGATCCCAAATATGATTTAGGCATTTTCCTAAGTTATTTCTCCAAAAGCAAGGCATATAGGTTATAGAATCAAAATACTAAAGTTATCTACGAATCTTATAATGTGGTCATTAATGATTCTGGGCATAGTTAGGAAGATGTTAATTATGATGATTTGCTCTAGGAATCCATTAGGGATAGCCCTAAAATAATGGATGAGACTATGAATACCCCTAAAAACATCCCTTAAAAGTTGGTTGCCCCCAATATAGATAAAAAGTCTATTGAAGTTGCTAAGCCAAGTGAAGTGGGCAATAGGAATAAATCCAGAGTACCCAAAAATCACCTTATCTCAAATGTAATAGGAAATATGAATGATTCCATGGTAACAAGGAGACAATTAAGGCATAATGAGATAGACTTCTTGTTCTATACCCATCAATTAGAGCCAAAAAATGTGAAGGAAGCTTTAGGAGATGAATCTTAGACTAATGCGCTATATGAAGAGTTAAATCAGTTTGTTAGAAATGATGTGTAGTATTTAGTTTGTAGGCCTTGGGATAAACAATTGAAATGTACTAAGTGGATTTTCAAGAACAAACCAGATGAAAATGGGATCATTGTGAGGAATAAGGCTAGACTTGTAGCTCAAGAATACTCCTAAGTAGAGGGAATTGATTTTAAGGAAACCTTGGCTTAGAATCTATTTGAATCATGCTAGCTATAGCATGCTCATTAAGAATGAAATTATTGTAAATGGATGTTAAGAGTGCTTTCTTGAATAAAATATTTAGTGAAGAAGTATATGTTAAGCAACCTAAAGGCTTTGAGGATCTTAAACTCCCCGATCATGTATATAGTTTAAAGAAAGCTCTCTATGAACTTAAACAAGCTCCTAGAGCTTGGTATAAGAGAGTTACAACTTACCTTTTGGAAAAAGGATTTGAAAAAGGAGTTGATAGAACTCTATTCATCCATAGGACTAAATCTAGGCTTCTAGTGGCTCAAATTTATGTTGATGACATCATCTTTGGAGCCACTTCAAGTGATCATGCCCTTAGTTTTGTTGAGGAGATGAAAAAGGAATTTGAAATGATTGAGCATGGTAAGTGAACTCAACTTTTTCCAAGGATTACATATTGGATAACTTAAAAATGACATCTTTTTATCTTACTCCAAATATGTTAGGGAGTTAGTGAAGAAGTTCGTTCTAGAGTCTACTAAGCACCTTAGGACACCTATGAGTACTACTACTTAGCTTTGTAAGGACACATTTGGAAAGGATGTTGAACAAAAGTTTTATAGGAGTATGATAAGGAGTTTCTTGTGTCTCACTATGAGTTGCCTTGATATTTCTTATAGTATGGGAGCATGTAGTAGATACCAAGCTAATCCCAAAGAATTACTTTTAACTTTGATAAAACAAATTATTAAATATGTGAGTGGGACATTAGACTATGGTTTATGGTATCCTTATGATACTTCACTTGTGATCTTTGGTTATTCTGATGCCAATTGGGCCAAAAATGTAGAGGATAGCAAAAACACTTCATGAGCCTGCTTCTTTATCAATGATTGTTAAGTTGCTTGGCTAAGTAAGGAGCAAAACTTGATATACTTGTCCATTGTGGAAGCAAATTATATAGTTGTAGGGAGTTGTTGTACCCAACTCCTTTAGATGGAACAAATGCTTAGTGACTATGATATTAAGCAAGGTGCTATGAATATTAGTTGAAACAACTCCGATCAATATTTCCAAAAATCAAACTCCATAATTTAAGGGATTGGGAAATCAAACTCCATAAGTTAAGGGATTGGGATGTCATGCTCAAAGCTAATCTTATTCAAGCGCAAGCTAGAATGAAGATGTATGTAGACCAAAAAAGATGTGAAAAGACATTTAAAGTGGAAGATATGGTCTTCTTTCATCTACAACCTTATAAACAAAATATTGTGTCATTCAAAGGGAATAGGAAGTTGCCTCTTCAATTCTTTGGCCATATAAGATTATTCAATAAATTTGACAGGTTACCTACAAATTGAATTATCAACAAATTAAAAAATTCATCATATATTTCATGTTTCTTGCTTAAAGAAAAAAATTGGGAAGTCAATCACTCCTCCCATTGAGTTACCAGCAACGCAAGAAGATGTCCAGTACAACTTGAGCCCTTTTTTGTCTTGGATAAGAGAGGATGCATTTAAGCTACAAGATAAATTTCCTTTATATCAGGACAAGGCTTATCTGAAGGGGCAAGAAATGTAACCCTCTTAAATTGGGAATTTTGATTTTATTTTGGGTATTTCTGAATTGATTTATGTTTATTTTATTTTATTTCGTGATTTATGCTTTGATCAGTCAATAGCTCTTAGGTATAAGGGGACTGGTTCCTTCTGTAAGAGTTATAAAAAGCAAAAATTTGTGCTTTTTAATTCTTTCTGACCGTTGCACAAGCTCTGCGAAGGATTTAAGGAGCCATAGGAAGTTCCCTACTAAAGGAACCGTGGTGGGTCCTAGAGGGGGGTTCAGTTTTGGAAATATGAAATCACATAGAGACTCGAGTAAAGCGGAAACACAGAGGGAGATGATGATGCTGAAGACCCGTGTCTCCATCTTTGCTATGAAATCCAATCCAATCTCCCAGAATGAAGAAGAAGATGATCTGCTCTGGGTTGTGCTACTGTTGCCATCTGCATTAGATACATGGGTTGGTTGGTATAAAATTTAATAGAATGTGACGTGCATCAGATACATTGGGTGGTTGGGATAAAATTTAATAGAAGGTGACGTGGTTGCTTTTGCTTTGTTTTTTGGTAGTTTTCTTCTTTAGTAAGATATATATACATGTATTTTTTTCAAACGTAGACCTGAGAAATAATGGAAAACACACGTGGCCTATTTTTCTATATATATATATTTATCATGAATTTCATATTATATATTTTGCTTTCAATAGAATTATTTTTTTAAAAAAAGTTTTTGAAAGAATCACATATTTTAAGTGTGTTGTTAGAAAATATTATAAATAATTTTTTAAATTTTTTAAAAGTATTTTTGAAATTTTATCAATTATTTAATTTTTTTTAAAAATATTTTTTATATCTCATAAATACTTTTTAAAGTTAGTGAGAATTAGAGTATTAGAATTGGTTTGGTAGTAATTTTAGAAATTTTTTTTAATATTTAAAATTTTTTATCATATTAAAAACATTAAAAATACTTTTTAAAGTCCCTTTCTTCCTATCTTATCCTTAAATGAAAAACAAAATAAATATATCGTTGCTTCTTCATTAACTAAAACTACCCGGCCCTATCCAAAAGTCATTTGTGGTATGCCGAGGGTTCCGTCCTCTTGCTATAGAAACAAATAAAGATAACCCACAACCAAGACGTCCAAAAGTCATTTGTGGTATGCCGACGGTTCCTTTTGTTGTCCTCTTGCTATAAAATTCCCATCAAAATATATTAACCATGACGTAGAAACAAATAAAGATAACCCACTTTCTTACGATTTTGCAGACACATTGAGCCAACATTCCCTTTCTGCATATATGTTAATAGACTTGTAGAATATGTAGTTCAAATCCATACATTATACTGAAATATCATATGAATTATGGTGATAATGAAGTAGTAGTGGTGTAGTGGGGGTCTTCTAAAGACCTCTACTTCTTTATTTATTTATTTTCTATTTTTACCCTATTTCAACCTTGGAGATGAGCCTGCAATGGATTCTTCATTACTACTGTGAACTCCAGCTTCTCAGATAGATCAACTTCATCTCCCTCCACTGCCTTCCATTCAAAATTCCACACCAAATTCCCCACAAAATACTCCAAAAGCAGCATTGCCAACCCATACCCGGGACATATCCTCCTCCCTGCACCAAATGGCATCATCTTTATCTCTCTGCTCCCAGTTATATCAAATGCTTCCCCTTCAACTCCATGGTCTCCATCTACCAATCTCTTTGTTTTCTTATATTTGTTATTTATGATAAATTTGGGCATATATTCCAAATCTTACGTGGCTAATAATAAAATATATTATATCCATGTCACATTTTCTTGTTATACAAATTTTTATCTTTAATATTTTATTTCATGAATTTTTTCTTTTAGAGTCACTTTTTACTTTAGAAATGAATGGTTAACATTTATATCACATTTCTTTGACAAGTCACGGTCAAGCAATTGGCAGTATTTGGTTAATTAATTTCCTGTTCCAAAAAAAAAAATAAAAAACCAAAAACCAAAAACAAAAAACAAACAAAAAAAGAAAAAAAATAGAAGCCCGTATTTGGTCACCAATCACCCACATTAATCGAATTCAACTTCTGTTTGCGTCATTGTAGATGTAAGTTTTTGAACTGCAGTTCAACTCCTCAACCGCTTCTCACCCTTTTTATTAATACCTCCTCTCCCCCATAATTCTACTCAATCCCTTCATCACAACCCCCATTTCTTTGTCTCATTTCCTTTGCCAAAAATTCATCAATGGAGGAGATATGGTGGTTTATTTTCGTATTTTTTGCATCTCTTTTATTTGCGAGGTCTAAGTTCAAGTCCCGGCCTAAGTCCAATCTCCCTCCAGGGCCAACTACATTTCCGATTATTGGAAATTTATTATGGTTACGGAAATCTTTTTCGGAACTCGAGTATGTGGTAAAGAGTTTGCATGAGAAGCATGGTCCGATTGTGAGCCTTCCCATCGGGTTTAACCCGGCCATCTTTGTGGCTAGTAACTCCTTGGCTTACCAAGCTCTAGTCCAGAACGGAGCCGTTTTTGCCGACCGCCCTCCCCCACCCATCACCAGAAAGATCATGGGCAGCAACCAGTGCACCATCAGCTCCGCCCCCTACGGCCCCGCCTGGCGCCTCCTCCGCCGCAATCTCACCACCGAGATCCTCCACCCCTCGCGCGTGAGGCTATACTCCGGCGCCCGGAAGTGGGTCCTGGACATTCTCGTAGCCGGGCTCCGCCAGGAGGCCGAAGGCCGGGACAACGTGGTTTTAGTGGCGAAGCACTTCCACTTCGCCATGTCCTGCTTGCTGGTTCTCATGTGCTTCGGCGACGACCTTGGGGAAGCCAAGATCAGAGAGATTCAAGCCATGGAGGGTCGAGTCCTTCAGAGTTATCACAACTTTAAAATCCTCAATTTCTTCCCGGTTATCGGAAAATTCTTGTTCCACAAGCGGTGGGAGAAGTTCATGCAGCTGAGGAAGGATCATGAGGACGTGCTCATCCCTCTGATTAGAGCTCGGCAACCCTGCGAGAAGACGGAAACGGTGAGCAAACCAAATCCATCCATAACGTGCTACGTCGACACTTTACTGGACCTGCAACTCCCGGACGAGAAGAGGAAGCTCACAGAAGGGGAGATAGTGAGCTTGTGCTCGGAGTTTCTCAACGCCGGCACCCACACAACGGACGCTCCGCTGCAGTGGATCATGGCGAACCTGGTGAAGTACCCGCACATTCAGGCCAAGCTTTTCGAGGAAATTAGCGGGGTTGTGGGGGAAGGAGAGGACGAAGTGAAGGAGGAAGATTTGCAGAAGATGCCATACTTGAAGGCGGTGGTGTTAGAGGGTCTCCGGCGGTACACTCCGGCCCCCTTTCTGGTACCGCATGCAGTGACCAAAGACGTGATATTAGATGGGTATGTGATCCCAAAGGACGCCCAAGTATTCTTCATGGCAGCTGAAATGGCGTGCAATCCCAAGGTGTGGGAAGACCCAATGGAGTTCAAGCCGGAGAGGTTCTTGAACAGCCATAATAATGGTGAAACATTTGATATAACTGGTAGCAGAGAGATAAAGATGATGCCATTTGGTGCAGGGAGGAGGATATGTCCAGGGTATGGTTTAGGTATGCTGCATTTGGAGTATTTTGTGGCGAATTTGGTGTGGAAATTTGAATGGAAGGCTGTGGGTGAAGATGGAGTTGATCTTTCAAAAAGGCCTCTTATGTCTCTGCTACCAACCACCATGAAGAACCCGTTGCAGGCTCTCATTTCTCCAAGGTTATCAGCCAGCACTGCAATGGAGTAATTGCACACCTGTCCATATTCTGATGATGTACTACTACTAATAATAATTTAATAAGAATAATGATGATGATAATTCATGTGAGGTGCTTTGCATGAGTGGGTTATGATGCGTGTTTTTGGAGATATTCTATTTTTTTTCTTTAATTGTTGAATGTTAGTGCGTTTTATGGATATAAAAACCACATTGATTACCTAAATACCTTCAAAATCTCGTATTTTAACTTACTAAGTTAAAGGATTTATTTTGGCATCAAAATGTAATATTTAGTCATCAAGATGTAAGTCAAGTAGAAAAACCATAAGGAAAGACGTGGTAAATTTATCCAAGGGTCAAAGGAATATTTTAATGAATTGATGTAAAAAAAAAAAAAAAAAAAAAAAAAAAAAAAAACAAAAGACTTAATCTTATGGATCAAATTAGCCATGAATAAAAGGTATTTTTTGAAAAAAATTATATGTGAAATCACTATTGAAAAGCATGAGGGATATTGAAAAACTCCCTTAAAAGGAGTTAAGATGGTAAAAAGAATTTAAAAGTAAAGAAAGGAAAAGGGATATAATTTTAGAGGTAGCAAATATGTATTTTTTGTATATGAATATTTAGTAATTTTGTATTTTTTATATATGAATATTTTATTTAAAATCATGGTATTTTTCAAGTTTTTGATGGTGCTTATTAAGACATATCAAGTATTTCATTGGGAAGTATTCAAAACCTATTCTCACTTTCTAAAAACATTTTTTAAAATCTTTAGAAATGCTTAATTACTTTATATTAGTGAAAAAAAAAAGCTTCATTTACAAGGTTTAGTGTAAACTAGTTTGAACAAAAATGTCATTCATCATGGTCATGATTGACTTAAAGTTAGTGAAAGAAAAAAAAATTGTACCTTCCTAACTTTTTCTTTCATAATAAATCAAAGTAATTAAGTTAATTTATTTAGGATTTCAAAGGTAATAAAAATGATAATTCTAATATTTTAATCAAAGAAAGAGATTATCATTTTTGTCGGAGAAGACTTTTGTGCCAAATTTTTTCTTTTCTTAAATTGATTAGAATAGAGAGTATTATCTCTCTCTCTTTTTATATATATATATGAAACTAATTCTGGCTAGCTACAACATAAATATTTCATTTCTTGAATAACCTTTTTTAAATTTACCTACGAGTTGAATAACTTGATATAAATTAAGACTATTAGGTATATTTAGTTAGGGATGACAAAGTTTGATACGATTCACCAATACAACATGAATCTAACATTCTTTTTGTTGGTTTGGATTGAGTATAAATGATTTTGAATCAAATTTGTGTCGACTTGTATAATCCGTTTAATAAATAGGTAATTTTTAGGTAAACTTACATAACACAAATTTGATTCGAATGGACCCATTCAATAATCCTACTGTTAACCTAATAATATTTTAAAACTATTTAACCATATTTGACTCATTTTAAATTTGTTTTTAAATAAATAGGTCAATTGAGTCATAAACATACTTGGTTGAGACATTAATTATATAAACATATACACGATCTAACTCAACTTGATCATTAAATATAAGGACCTGATTAGTAAATGGGTTACACGACGTGTTATCTGTTTAACAATTAAGTAGCATTTGACTTTATATTTTTGACACGATTATTATTCATGTCGGGTTTAGGTTATGTAATAGAATACCTAAACTTTTAACACGACATAAACATAACCCACCAGTATGAATTACAACCCTATGTTTAACCTTATTAATCAAACAAATTGATGCAAGTTGCATGTAATTTTCAAAATATTCACACCATGCTTTGAAATTAGATTATGTGGCACAAAAAAGAAAAATGAAAAAAATCATGAATCACTTCATGTGCCTGTATGACTAACTTTGTTTTAATGCTCATCTTCCCTGCTCATTTCTTTATATTATACCTCATTCAACATATATAATAAATACAGTCAATTAATGCTTCTAGATTAGGAATGACAATTTTACGGGTAAATAGGGTCACTCGCCCCTACTGGGGTAGGTATGGGAATATCCTATTCGGGTATGTAACAGGTTTGGGGAGTATATAAAAACCCAAATTGGGTTCGGGGCGGGGATGGGTTTTGCAGTTAACATGTACCCCGTCCTGTATATGAATTACCAATTTACCCTTGTCTCATTACAAAATAACCAAAAATTCCTCCATATATATAATCATTTCTTCCTCAAGATCTAGGATTCTTTATCGTGTAAGATAGTAAGAAAGCTTTCGTGTTCTCATTTCTTCCTAAATTGCTTCTTCCTATTTCACCCCAAAAGCATAGTTTTTGCTCTAAAAATCAGAATGCCAAATTCGTAGACAACAAATTATTAGGGTTTCTATGGATTCCTCATTTCTAGGTAAGAAAACCCTAAGTTTTGAGGCTTTGTTAGAAATGTCTTGTTTTTCATATTTTTCTGATTTTAGTTGATGAATTTGAGATTTTTTGGGTTGTTTATTTGTAGATATGTGCAGTTTGTTCTTGTGTGTGCAATTTGCCATTTTGTTGCACAACAAATACTTGATTAAATGTGGATAAGGAGACAACATAATATGGGTGTTGTCGGAGTATGAATAATTTTGAAAGAGGTTCTTTGTAGCTTAAATATGAGAACCCAGATAGTGTTTGTTGGAATTCCAAAGACCTATGTTTTGTAAAAACATATTGTGTAAAAACATGATTCTTGAAAAGACATTTGGGACAGGAATGAGATTATCAGCTCTTTTGTAAATGGGCATGGGGGACACCAACTTGCCCCGCCCCGAGTTTGGGACGGGGATGGGAAAAAAATTATATAACCAGGACGGAAATGGGGTAGGGGTGGCCCATCCCATACCCGCCACGTTGCCATCCCTATTCCAGATGATGTTACCTCCCTAAAATATTAACCAACATTCCCAAGATGTCACCTTCTCAATCAATTTTTTCCTTCCAAGTTGATGCATGTTTCAACAAGGATATACGAGAGTCAACAAAACAATCCGATCAGCCCATTGATTTAAATTTTCCTGGCTTGAATTGTTGGTTTTCTCTCCATTGAAAAGCATGAATCTTTGATTTTTTTTTACCACAAAGTCCATCAACTTACGTCAACAAAAGAAACAGACATGCATATAAATCTATTCTGATTCTTACTTGTCTCCCCTCTAGAAATTAATATAAATAATATTAGTTTTTTTAGAAAGTATCTGGGACCTTGGATATAATTTAATAATTTAATGCCGGCTTGGATATATATATATATATATATATATATATATATTTTTTTTTTTTTAAATAAAAAACTTTCATATAAAAGTAAAATATATGATGTCAAAAAAATTTAGCTCAAGTATTTATAAATTACTTTAAAAAATTTTAGAATTTGAGACCAATTTTCAAAACTATTATTGTTTTTTTAATGTAAATCTTTAAGAATTTTTATATTTTATATAAAAATTATTATTATTTTTTAATTTAAAAATAAAAAAATGACATGTATTCAATAAGAGACTTAGAGTTTCGATGTTTTATCATTAATAATAGAAGAGAATTCTTATCTATCAATAATCCCTCCAAAATAAGAATCATATCTTCTTTGTAAATTATTTAATGTCACCAACTTCAGTCACATTTCAATACTGAAATAATTATAGTTTTTGTTAAGGTACTAATTACCTTCAAAATTTAAATGATTAGATAAAGGAAGACCAGCGGCATACTAAACTTATTTGAAGAATGCTCTATGTCATGGACAACCCTTTTTATGCTTGCACATGAATATACGATGAAGTTCGAATTCATCATGAACTTCCGCAAAACAAGGCTAGGATCACTCACGAGCCAGCTCCTCCTTTGAAAATGTGAAAAAAGAAAGTATTTTCTAATTTGAATGAGGAGATTCAAATCCTAAACCAAGAATGTCCCTTGTAAGCCATGCGAAAGTTTGATCACTGAGTTAAAATCCAATGTTAATCTAATTTAAGAAAAAATGTATAAGTACTAAATGTATCTACTATTAAAAGTTCCTCCCTTGAAGCAAAATACTGGCTTGGCCACGGGCCATGATACCGTATGTAAATGCATTTTGTATATTGATTTAGTGAAAATATGCATCAATCATAATGAATAGTTAAAGGGCAAAACTGTGCGGCTAGTGATATGCTGGACAACTTGGATTATAAGTTTCATTACAACCCATTCCATCTTGTTGAGGAAATCTATATGGCACAAGACATGCCTTGTATCCTTGTATGGAACTATGAGAGCAACATTTATACGAAAATTCCAGTTATTGTTGGGAAGAATATGCAGATAAGGTGTAATGGAAAACTGTACGTGGGCATTGAACTCGTGACACATAGCAAGCCTTCTTTCTTTATGCTTCATTGCTCGAGTCAAAGATGCAGCGTCACATTTAGCTACGGTCAAACACACTGTTTAAATCGTTGAATAATGTTTAGCGAAAAATAGATATTAAGTTTATATGAATTTCAACCCTTAGAAAAGCATGGAGATGACTTCCTTGTGCCATGACTAACATAAAGTGGGGCAAAAGAATGCGAAGATATTTACGTCATGTTTGTTGGAGAATTCATTATAATATATTTTTTTTCTATTTTAAAATTCTTGTAATTAGTTATAATTTTATATTTTTGAATTTTTGTTGTAATCCCCTGATTCTAGGATTATTTCCTATTTTTGTGTTTTGGATAGATTGTTTCCTATTTTTGTATTTTGGTTAGATTGTTTTCTATTTTTATGTTTTAGGTTTTGTGTATATATATTTATTTTTAATTAATGAAAATGAAAAAGTCAAGTCATTGTAAGATTGTTTATTATTTTTGTGTTTTAAATTTTGTGTATATATATTCATTCTTAATTAATGTAAAAAGTCAAGTCATTGTTTTTGAATAATTATCTCTCTACTTCAACGCTATTAACAAAAAGGACAAAAATATGTTTTGAGAATAAAAAATAATAATTGTTTTATGTTTTTATAAATGGAAAATAAGACGCTTTTAAAAAACATTTTTGAAATAGAGACTTAACCTTTGTTTGAGAAGTATTTTGAGAAACGGCTTTGAAAAATAGTTTTTGAAAATTATTTTTAATGTTTTGTACATTGAGAACCCATTTTCCATGTTTTAAATATTTTCAAAAATAACTTTTATATGTTGTTTATTTTATTTTATTTATTCTATTTTCAACCATTCTCTTATATTTGTGTATATAATTAATTTTTTTAAAACACCCATAAAAAATATGAAAATAACTAAAATATACTATCAAAATTTATTTTATATTTTTTAAAACAAAAAACTATTTTGTATTTTATGATTATCAAACATGTTTTTTTTTTTTAGGAAGTATTTTTTAAAACAATTTTAAAAGTAATCCTTAATAATCGTTTTTAACTGTCTTATAATATTTTATAAAACAAAAGACTTTTTCGTTATTAACCTATTTTTTATATTATTAAATACAGGTTTTTATTTTTATCTATAGTGCTTTATTTTCTATAATTGTCTATATTTATATAATTATTTTTTAAACTAAATCTCAATAAACAGGTGAAAATAATTAAAATATATTCTTATAAAACACCTTTGTATGTTTTTGAAAACAAATTTAAAAATTCTGTTTTTTATTTTTTAGTTGTGAAACACGTTTTTCTATTTTTTCTTATTTTTAAAAACATAAAACTGTTTTTTTCAAACGTACCCTTATATTTCCTTGTCTTTTTGTTTACTCTAATATTCAACATAAGGTAAACAAATTGACAAACAGGAACATTAGTCAAATGAATGGCTAACTCAAGAAGAAGATGCCACCTTTAGAATATTTAATGCCCATTTCTGGAAGATATTACCTTCCTAAATTAATGCATGATAACTTGGACCGGGCGTCATGATATATAATAATAATAATATATAATATAATCATTTTACAAATTATTGTTTGATTCTTATAGTTAAAAATATAAAGTTATTATATTTTTTATTACATAGATTTCATAAATCTTAAAATGTTTAAAATGTTTAATTGTAGAATGTAACAGTTAAAAAAATATTAAGATAAAAATATATGTTTTTATATTTTTTACTACATAGATTTCACTATTTATTTTACAATATAACCATTAAGAAAATTTTATAATTAAAAAGAATTTATAAATTTGAATTGTTTAAAAAAAAATTAAAAATTAAATTAAGTTATGCCTTAATGTATTATATACTTAAAATATTAATGTAGTATAATCAATGTATTTTTTTCATATTTATAATTTGGATATAATATTAGTTCTATTAATAATATAAAACTAATATCATAAATAATAATATAATGAGGTATTAATAATAATAGCCATAATAATTTAATTAGTCTTATTGTAGTATACAAAGCATAAAAGGCTAAAAAAGGAAAGAATAATTTTTTAAGAAAGCCTACAAGCCTTAAGAATTAAGAAAATGGAAATTATCCTCTAGGGTTTTTGTTTTTTAGTAGTAATAATAAAAATATAATAATATTATTTTAATATAATATTAAAAATATGAATATAATAATCATAAAAATAATAGATAATATTAATAAGACTAATATTAATAATAACATGAATAATGCAAAATACTAGTATCATAAATAATAATATTAATAGTTAATAATAGTAATGTATGAAAAATTACAAAAGAAAAGCAATAAAAATATAAAGTTAGATAAGTATAAAAGGAAAGAACAAAAAAGAAAAGTATAAATAGAATTTTGAAATAGTTAACTTTTCAAATTATGACTTAAGGACCGGCTAAGAATTTATAAATATGATGACTCTTTTGGTCATTACCACTCTTGGCCCATTGTATACAATGATTCTCCCAAGATTTATTGGAGAGGAGATGGAAACTTGAATAAGACTAATTCAATATTAGCGCAATAGGTCATTTCATCTATTAATTTATTAAGAACTTAATAATGACCTTTCAATTAATTATGATGCATGCATTTACTAATATGGATTCATAATTATGTTAAATTATACTCAAAATTTTATTCTGGAGAAGATCAAGTAATAATTAGTCAAGTGTGAGCAACTATACTTTATCTTGAATTTATTAATGATAAGTAGCTTTCCTCACTACCTTTGAAATTTTATTAAACTATATATATTTTTTGGATTGATATTGATCATGAATGGTTTAAAATCTTGATAGGTTAAACATGCTTTGATAATTTGAGTATAAAAAAAAGCATAATTTATTGTTGCAAAGTGTCTCAAATATTAATTTTTCTTGAGTCAACTTATTGGTTTATAAGATTTCCACTGGTTGAACAGGATGCTTGTTTTTGAATGTGTTGTCATGAACAACAATTTGGAGTAGTGGTTGCATGGTGTAGGGCCTGTCAATCCTCCAACTTGGGATTATTGATTAGTTATTTTCACGAAGTTAATTAGTTATTTCTAAGATTAGCAATATTAGGTGATGGGTTATTGGATCCTAGGATTTTTACATCTCAAAAAGACAGTGGAGAGTAGGAGCAAGAGCTATTGTTAGATTGTGGCATCATAGTGTTGTGATGCGTTAAACTATCTTCCATTGTTTGGCAACCAAGAAAAGAGAGACCTAGGAAGTAATTGGGTTAGTTTGGGCTCCATAATGATGTGTGAGCACCAAGTGAACACTTAATTAAGTACACTGTAAACCATATACTAGAGCTAGATAAATATTAGCAGGTGAAAGATAGCTTGATTAGTTGTAGGATCAAGAACTGTGTTAGCAAGTGAAACTATGGATATGATTGGTTAGTAAACCAACAAAGGAAAGGATTATAACCCACTCTGCAACTCATCTTTGTTATTGACCTCTCGAATCCAGAAGGACAAAATCTAATAATTAGAGAGGACCTTTACATACTTTTCCTACCACTCATGATCTTCAGTTTAGATGTTTATTTTTGTAGAATGCTTACTCCGATATGATTAGTAGTTTTATTTTCTGTATAACTTATACTATAGGTGGATCTGTATGAATATTGTTGTGGTTACTGGAAAGCTTCTTATGGTTGTTTAAATGATGTGGGTGCCTTGATCAGGTCTAGAACTAAATGTGAATAGGAAATTGCCGCATAAAACCAACTGTTGAGTTAAATAATCTCTCCCACTTTGTTCCGGAGTTGCTTCCCTACCAAATAGAATTAAAAATGTAGGTTGTATTTGGATTTCAGAAGTCGCCATGGAAAGGAAAGGGAAATGCTGAAGTTTGAAGTAAAGTAATTCTAGAAAGTGTTTTTAGTTTAAAAAGTGTTTTTTTATTTTTTATTTTAAATTAAGTGTTTAATAAAATTTAAAAAATACTTTCAAAATTTTGAAAATCACTTACAATGTTGAAAAATTACTTGTAGTATTTATGGAGAAACACTTGACAAGTGATTCTCCTAAAAATATTTACAGAGAAAACACTTCTATTAAAAATATTTTTATTAAAAATATTTTGAGTAAAAACACTAGTTAACTATAAAAATGAATTCCATTCTCCATGTCTTTTATGATTCTTGGTTCTTTGAAATTTGGTGAAATATGGAACCTAAACAATGGTTTGTGGGAATTTTTATATGTGAACTTACATAATCAATGTGATAATGCCATAAATCAATGTTACTTTAATTTTTGCATTGTGATCCATAATGGGGCTGGACACATTATTGCTTGATTTTTATGGGTTCACCCTAATTCACTTGATTGCCCATTAAGTCAAGTGGTCCAAATTGTGTATGTGTGATATGTGATATATATATATATAAGGGAAAAAGGTAGGGCTGTCTATTCTGTTCTGTTTTCTCTGAGGGCTAAAAAGTGCACATACTGCATGAATGAACTTTTCAAAACATACACACATAGATTGAATTTGGGGTAAAAAGGGAAGAGCCAATTGAACCCAGATTTTCATACCATCATGAACAGATCGTAGTCTTAAACATCAGTGCTACACAAAATGGCTTTCCATGGGATTAATCAAGGTATGCTTTTCATCAATTCCCAATTTTTACTGCATACTTTAATGTCTACATCTGATCATGTGTGGTTTAAATTTTTCAACATAGTTAACTATAAAAATTTTAGGATATGTTTGGAATTGTTTTTGAGAGCAGTTTTTTATTCTTTATAATAAAAAACACAAAAAAACATGTTTGAACCAAACTAAAAACTGTTTTCTATTTTTTGTTTTTAACAATGAAAAATATGATATTTTTGTTTTTAAAAATAACTATACAAATATGTAAAATAATTAAAAATAAAACATTAGATATAAAAATTATTTTAAAAATATTAAAAATAGATTAAAAACATTTTAGGTTTTCAAAAATACTTTTGTTTTACAAAGATTGGATAACAGTTTTCAAAAACCGTTCTTAAAAACTATTTTTAAGAATTGCTTTCAAAAATAGTTATCAAAGAGGCCTTGGTGGTTCACTTCTCACTCAGGAATCACACAGCAAGTTCTTTTCTATCGATGACCGAATTCCTTACAGCAGAGGATAGCTGCAACCACCATTTCAAGGGAGGCATGTAATGAATTCATATGGTATGCTTATTCGTTTGCCTACACAACTTCTGGCAACTTAAAATGGACATGAATTTGATGTAATTCAAAATGGATTTGACTACTCAATCCTTTGGGTATGGCAGGTTCCTTTACCAGAGGAACCAGACACAGAAGATGAAGCAGAAATCAGGAAATGGAAGTGGAAAGTCAGAGCTGTGAAAAAGGAAAATAGTGAGATGCATTCACAGTGGTGCGATATAGAACTTAAACTTGCTGTAAAGATGCTTCTTTATTAATTTCATAGTGCCGTAGAAAGATGAAGGATGAAATGGCTTCTTCTATCCTCACAACCTTGATTTTTTAAGCATTATTGTTTTCCTTGTGAAGCCCAATAGCCACTGCCCAGCCCCAAGAAGCCATGCTTTGCCCGCCGTCTATTTTGTTCGCATCTAAATTTTATAACACAATTCTCCTACTTGCAGCTACCGGAATTTGACTACAATTTTCCTACTTGCGGTGCCGGAATTTGACCGCTACTATAAACTTACTTTCTTGTAGTGAGAAATAAATAACAGAGAAAAAGAAAGCACGAGAAATAATGAGACTTCTAACTTGCAAGATATATATGTGACAAAATTATTAAATTCCATTCATAGTGTGGGGCTTCCCTCCATGTGTTCTTCTCATATTCAAGATCACTTGGTCGTCCAGGGCAAATGTATAATCCATCTGGGATCACTTCGTCTGGACCAAGATAAGCTCCGTCTAACACCAGAAGTCGAGAACGACACCAACACATAGAAGATATAAGGAAGCTCCCAAATTATTGAACTATCCCACCTATGAAAACCATTTTGAGAAGAAAAATGAAGTTGATTTCAAGGATACATGTTCAATATGTCTCAGGGAACATATGATTCATGAATATGTTTTTTTTATTAGTTATTCAAAGTCAGCATTGTGCGACCTTATTTCACATTGATGGCATTAATAATTTGAAGTCAACAGAATGAAATGCTGATTTATATAAAAATAAATAAAAAATTATATTATAATTTTCAATAAAAAAGTCAAATAATTTTTTTTTATTAAAATTTTCAAATAAAAATATTTGATATGAGATCTTATTTAATAATTTTAGCAGTCTTTTATTCAATGTGGAACAAAGTCTCCCATATGGTAGCTTGCCATTATATATCTTGTCAGCAACCAAAGAAGAAAAAAGGCCAACAATGGAGACCTGGTTCGGGGTCCTCGTCTCTCTTTGCATTGCTGCTTTCTTCTTCCCACTGCTCTTCTCCAAGCCCAAGAAGAAGCTCCCTCCTGGACCTTTTGCCTTTCCAATCATCAGCAGCTACCTATGGCTTCGGAAATCTTACACAGAACTTGAGCCAATCCTAAAAAACCTTCACGCTAAGCATGGTCCATGATAGACAATACCTAGCTGATCAACAAGAAAGAAACAAACTGGAGTCAGCTGCAACAAACCAAGATCAGCAGCAACAAACCGGGATCAGCTGCAACAAACTGAAGTCTGTTAAGAACGTCTTGAAGTAGGAAGTTAGTTAGTTAGGTTGTTGTAGATATAAATATAAAAACATCAGTGTACAAGCTATTATCATTTCTTTTCTGATATACAATGAGAAATATTCGTTCTCTAAAAACCATTTTCTGAAACACAGTTTCTAAAACCCATTTTCTGAAACCCAGTTTCTAAAACTTTCATGGTATCAAAGCTTTGGTATTTTCTTGACAAGACTTCTTCTTCTTTTTCTTCTTCATATTAGTTTTCAGTTCTTCTTAGACCACCTCCATTCTATTCATGATGAGTTCAATAGAGTCTTCAGGGTTACCTTCGTCCACTGGAGCTACTCAAACGATGCAGATGCTGAATCATGCATTGCTGATCAAACTTGATAGAAATAATTACGTTCTTTGGAGAACACAAATGGAGAACGTTATCTTTGCCAATGGCTTTGAAGATCATATTGAAGGTCTGAAAATTTGTCCACCTCAGAAAACAAGTTCTAGAGAAACAAACCCAGATTTTATCTTATGGCGACGATTCGATCGCATGATCCTTAGCTGGATCTACTCCTCACTCACTCCTGAAATTATGGGCCAAATAGTTGGCTATCAATCCTCTCATGCGGCCTGATTTGCTTTAGAATAAATCTTTTCGGCTTCTTCAAGGGCTAGGGTGATGCAACTACGCCTAGAGTTCCAAACCACAAGGAAAGGGTCATTGACAATGATGGAATATATTCTTAAACTAAATAGTTTGGCAGATAATTTGGCGGCCATTGGAGAACCTGTGACTGATAGAGATCAGATCATCCAACTTCTTGGGGGTCTTGGGGCAGACTACAACTCCATAGTAGCCTCTCTTACAGCACGTGAAGATGAGATGTCTCTCCACTCTGTACACAACATTCTACTCACCCATGAACAACGGCTTAGCTTTCAGAATTTAGTTGCAGAAGATAACATCATCTCTGCTAATCTTGCTACACCACAATATCAACATTTTAACAATAAAAGATCATCCAACACAAATCCCTATGGTCAAAATAGGCAGTCTGGATTCAACACAAGAAGAGGTACAAATGGTGGACGCTCACAATCATCTCAGCATTGACCACAGTGCCAGCTTTGTGGCAAGTTTGGCCACACCGTGGTTCGCTGCTACCACAGATTTGATATTAACTTCCAAGGCAACAACCCTAATATGGACACTAGTCAAACCAATAAACCAAATGCCAAGAATCAAGTGCAAGCTATGATAGCATCTCCTTCTACTATATCTGATGAAGCATGGTTTTTTTGACATTGGTGCTACACATCACCTATCACAAAGTGTTGATCCACTCTCAAATGTATAGCCATACATGGGTAATGACAAGGTGATCGTTGGGAATGGTAAGCACCTTCGTATTCTACATACAGGCACTACTTTCTTTCTTTCCTCTTCTAAAACCTTTCAACTAAGAAGAGTACTTCACGTTCCTGATATTGCTACTAATCTCATTAGTGTCTCACAGTTTTGTGCCGATAATAATACTTTCTTTGAGTTTCATCCTCGGTTCTTTTTTGTCAAAGATCAGGTCACCAAGAAGATACTTCTTCAAGGAAGTCTTGAACATGGCTTATATAGATTCCCTGCCAGATTTGTGCCTTCACCTGCAGCTTTTGTTTCTTCCAGTTATGACAGGTCTTCCAATCATTCTTTTACAACCACAACTACACTTTGGCATTCTCAGCTTGGACACCCTGCTGATAATATCTTGAAACACATTCTTACCTCTTGTAATATTTCACATAAATGCCATAAAAACAATGTCTGTTGTGCTTGTAATATTTCAATGTGTCTGTTTCCAGAGCTTCTCATCCTTTAACTTTACTTCATGCTGATCTTTGGGGTCCTGCTTCCATTCCATCCACAATTGGTGCACGCTACTTCATTTTGTTTGTTGATGATTTCTCTCATTTTTTTTGGATTTATCCATTACACAGCAAAGATCAAGCATTATCTATATTCATAAAGTTCAAAAGTCTAGTTGAAAATCAGTTTAATTCTTGGATGCAGTGTTTACGGTCTGATAATGGTGGTAAATTTAAAGCCTTCTCTTCATATCTTGCTACACATGGACTTAAAAGTCAATTTTCTTGTCCATACACACCTGAACAGAATGGTCAAGCAGAGCACAAACTACGACATATAGTTGAAACTGGTCTTGCTCGATTAGCCACTGCATCCTTACCTTTCAAGTTTTGGCTATATGCATTTCATACAGCTATTTTCCTTATAAATCGGTTACCTACTAAGGCTCTCAATTATCAATCTCCCTTTCAAATTCCTTTTGGCAAATCACCAAATTATCACATCATTAAAATTTTCGGTTGCTTATGCTACCCTTATATTCGACCATACAACAAAAATAAACTCTCTTATCGCTCCAATCAATATGTCTTCCTCCACTACTTTACCAGACCTGATACAAGTTCCTTTTGCTGACATCTCCACCTCTGAACCTCACTTTATTAATCAACATCCCATGGTCACACGTGCAAAGAATGGCATCAGCAAGAAGAATGCCTACTTATCATCACACACTTCTGAACCTACTACATTCACACAGGCTGTTAAAGATCCAAATTGGGTTCTTGCCATGAAAAAAGAATTTTCTGCTCTCCAAAGAAACAACACATGGCATCTTGTTCCACTGCCCTCCAATAGCAATATAATTGGCTGTAAATGGGTCTACAAACTCAAATATAAACCCGATGGAACAGTTGATCGCTATAAGGCCCGGTTAGTTGCACAAGGATTTACTCAAACTCTGGGTCTCGATTATTTTGAGACTTTTAGTCCAGTTGTCAAGGCTTCTACTATCCGCATTATACTTGCAGTTGCACTCTCATTTAACTGGTCAGTTCACCAACTTGATGTTCAGAATGCTTTTCTCCATGGAGATCTTGAAGAACATGTGTTCATGCATCAACCCCCGGGCTTTATCAATTCTCAGTTTCCTTCTCATGTTTGCAAGCTTAAAAAGGCTTTATATGGCCTTAAGCAGGCCTCCCCGAGCATGGTATACCAAACTCAGCACCTCACTTCTTGGTTGGGGATTTCAAGCTTCTCGAGCAGACAGCTCGATGTTTATTCATCATTCAACACAAGATGTCCTTATTTTACTCATTTATGTAGACGACATACTAGTAACTGATAGCAACTCAGCTCAGGTTTCCTCATTTATTACTCGGCTCAATTCTTCTTTTGCTCTTCATGACCTGGGCTATGTCAATTATTTTCTGGGCATTGAAGTAGTTCATTATGGTACTATGTTTCATCTCAGTCAACACAAGTACACACAAGACCTCTTAACTCGCACAGCCATGTTAGACTCCAAGCCTGCTACTACTCCGGGATTGTTAGGACAAATGCTATCTCATCTTGATGGTGAACCTCTCTCGGATGCCACCTTATATGGAAGCACGGTTGGTGCGCTTCAATACCTTACCCTTACCAGACTGGACATTTCCTTTGCCGTTAATAAAGCTTGTCAATTCATGGCTGCACCCACTACTACTCACTGGCTTGCTGTGAAACGAATTTTGCGATATCTCAAGGGCACTTTATCATATGACATTCAGATGCAGCAGTCCACCTTGTTGGATATTCATGGATATACTGATGCCAACTGGGCATCTTTTCCAGATGACAGAAGAAGCACTGGTGGCTAAGGCATCTTCCTTGGTCCGAATTTAGTGTCATGGTCCTCTAACAAACAGAAGGTTGTGTCTCGCAGTAGTGCAGAATCTGAGTATCGTGCACTTGCGTCTACTACTTCGGAGATTATTTGGATTCAATCTGTTCTACAGGAACTTTGTCTCTCTTCCTCCTCTCCACCCCTACTTTGGTGTGATAATAAAAGTGCAGCTCACTTGGCTGCTAATCTTGTGTTCCATGCTAGGACCAAACACATTGAGATGGATCTTCACTTTATACGGGATCACGTTCTTCGTAAACAGCTCATCATTCAGTATCTTTCTTCCTCCGAACAGGTTGCTGACATTTTCACTAAACATATTTCAAGCTCCCAGTTCCTTAGTTTTAGAATGAAGCTCTCTGTTATTCCCTCTCCTGTGAGCTTGCGGGGGGATGATAGACAATACCTAGCTGATCAACAAGAAAGAAACAAACTGGAGTCAGCTGCAACAAACCAAGATCAGCCGCAACAAACCGGGATCAGCTGCAACAAACTGAAGTCTGTTAAGAACGTCTTGAAGTAGGAAGTTAGTTAGTTAGGTTGTTGTAGATATAAATATAAAAACATCAATGTACAAGCTATTATCATTCTTTCTGATATACAATGAGAAATATTCGTTCTCTAAAAACCATTTTTTGAAACACAATTTTTAAAACCCATTTTCTAAAACCCAGTTTCTAAAACTTTCAGGAGCCGAGAGATTAGAATGTCCAAAACCCACCTTCGTGCGTGGGTATAGCTTCTCAAGCGTGAAGGGTGGAGGATCTTGGTGGTGGAGGAGGCGCCAGGTCGGGTCATAGACTGCTGAGCTGATGTTTTGCTTATTACCACTTAGAATTATTTTGGTCGGCGTGGCCTCAGGGCGATTAGCGAAGACGACACCATTTTGGACCAAGGCCTGGTGGCCGAGGGAGTTGGCGGAGACGAAGATGGCCAGGTTAGAGCCGATTTGGAAAGCGACGATTGGGCCATACTTGGTGTGTAGGTTCGGAGGATTGGTTCAAGCTCTGAGGATTTAAGGAGCCATAGTAGATTTCCAAGTAAAGGAACCTTGGTGGGTCCTGGAGGGAGGTTTAGTTTTGGAAACATGAAATCATAGAGAGACTTGAGGAAAGTAGCAACACAGAGGAAGATGATGATGGTGAAGACCAATGTCTCCATTTTAGTTCTCAAATCCAATTAATCCGATCTCTAAGATGAAGAAGAACATGCTTTGCTTCTTGGTTGTGCTACTGCTATGTGTCTGCATTAGAATTTAGAAATATTGGTTTGTTGGGAATATTCATAGGAGATGACACGATTGCTTGATTTTTCAGTACTCTTATTCTTTCCTAACAAATCGTAATCATTAATTTTTTCAAACATGTAGCCTATATTTCTTCACATCAATTCCATATTACATATTAGGTACTATCCTATGTTGGTTTTCGCCTCCTAAATATCCATGTGGGCCCATGTTGATTGGTTAAATTCTGTAAATTCAAAACCAATGTGTGCTTCAGTGATCCCCGGAGTTCTTCGTTTTTTACGCACAAGTGCGGCAACAATCAAAGGCTTAGATTTTCTATTCAAGTTTGCATTATCACTTGTGCTGCCAGATAGGTAATAAACCTCATCAAGATAATGGTTGGCAGGGTTGAGGTTTGATGGTTAACCCAAATCCAACACAAATCAAGAGCCCAAATTCAACATAATTTTTTATATTTAATCTGAGTGTATTCAATTCAAGTTCAATCCAATATCATGTATCCAATCTCAAATTTTGTTGGAGAGGCTGATTGGAGAAACCAATTTTGTAGGAGACATAGATTGCAAGATGTGAGATGAACTTAAAGGATGAGGATTGGTTCATACTTACCGTGTAGGTTTGGCGTTCAAACTTTGAGAACAATTTTAGATTGTCCTACTAAGTTGATCACCAATATCGAAAAACAGCTTAATTATTAAAAATCATTCTATTTAATACTAATTATCAAAAATGTTTTTTGAAGTTCATCTGTTTTCTATTCTAAAAATAAGTTTGAAGAATACTTCCCAATTAAACCATTAGTTTTGAGAAGGGGGAGTTGGGAGAGATATGAGGAGAGTAACCATATGCGAGGGAGATGAGGATGAAGACCCATATCTTAACCACTACATTCTAATCTCTGGACATGAAAATCAATTGTTGCTTTCTTCTAATGATGCATGGCTAGGGATGATAGTGTGACAAAAAATTGCACAAAATCGTACATGCAGACATGAGATTTATTTTTTGTTCTTTTAGATTGTAGAGTTTGATTATGGTCTACTAATCAACGTTCACATCGGGCAACATTCCAAGTAAGAAAACTGATAATTGATTTTTTTTTTTTTAACAGGCTCCGCACTAGGCAACATGAATGGTGGCAATGTTCCATAATACAATTGATAAGGCGAGCTATAGAAAAGCAAACTGTTCAAGCAGGGTGGCCATTGATTGAAAGTGCAGCACTAAATGGTATACATAGGGCTTGAGAAAGTATCTCCTCTATTCTACACCATATTATCATATTGATGGAGTACAACCTTCAATGAGTTTAAGCCATGTGCATCTGAGAAATTTGTCAATTTTTATTATTAAAGCATATTTTAGAAAAATATGATTTGAAGTTTCCTTGAATAAACCTAAATCATAATTCTCATTTTATTTTATTTTATTGACAAATTTCTAACTAGGACATTTTATGAATGTTCCCATTGGTCACTTTTTTTTTTTAATAAATATATTAGTAGAAGTAAAATTAAAATGAATTTAATAGAAACCTCCGTTGCAAGAAACCAACTTTGAGAAATCTACAAACTTATAAACTAGTATTATAGATTTTTTTTTTTTTTTGGAAAGGATTTAATTACTAAATAAAATAATTGTTAAAATAAAAAAGAGAATGATATAGAAAGGAAATGAGTGTTTTTCCTCAAAATTTCTTTCTCAATTATTGAAAATAACTAAACAAAAATGATTTTACTAATAGAAATTGTGATTGGATATAAGTAACTATTTGCATACCATATAGAGAGTAAACATAAAAGCAATACACATGAAAATTGCCTACATATATATGAGAAGAAGGTGCTTAGGAAATAATAGGCTAAAAAATTAAAGAAAACAATTATCAACATGGAAACAATTATCATTGAAAGCTCTTCCATTTCTTTCCTTCCATAAAGTTCATATTAAGCATAATGGGGTAGCCCTCCATGCCTTCTCTTTCTTTACCCATAAAAGAGCTGTACCAACTTAGCAAATTCCTCCTAACTGAGGAATGTATAACCCACTGCACATCGAAAAGAGAATAGATCAAATTTCACAACATTCTAGCCTTGCCACAAAACAGGATTATGTAGTCGGTGGTTTCCTCCTCTTCTATGCACAAAGAAAATAATATAAATAAAACACCAAAAAAGAAGCACCAAAGTACATAGGATGTATATAGCGGCCACTAGAAGGCATGAAAAAAAGGATAAGGGAAAACAAATAACTACTCTCCTCTTATAAGAACCTAACCAATCAATGAAGTCAATGAGGATGTACCAAAGTACACAAGATGTATATAGCGGCTGCCAGAAGACGTGAAAAAAAGGATAAAGGAAAACAAAAAACTACTCCCCCCCAATAAGAACTCAACCAATCAATGAAGTCAAATGAAGACATGGGGTCTTCAACTATATACAACTTGGTTCAAGATGAGAAGTTACAAAGAAACACATTTTTGAGCCTTTGGATTTAAAGTTTCTGGTTATCAAAGGATCTTCTATTTCTCTTCTTTCAAATTGTCCAAAAGAGGAACAAAGGGACTGCTCCTCATACTTTTTTCTCTTTTCTTCCAACAAAGGACCCATACCAACCTAGCAAAGTCTTCCTTACTGAGGAAGGTAACACCTAAGAGGCACCTAAAAGGGAAAACAAAACATGGCACAAAGACCTCGCCTTAACACAATGTTGTAGAATGTGGTCAATTGTCTCTTCCTGAGTATTTCAAAGGAAACATTTATTAACTAACTTCCAACCCCCCCTCTAAAGCTAATCTAGAGTCAAAGCTTTTCCCCAAGATGCCACTTAAGCAAAAAAAACTCACCTTAGGTAGAACCCACCCATTCCAAATAGCCCCTATTGAAAAAGGCACTAATCTTCCAGGCTCCAAAATAGAGTAGAGAGACTTAATGGAAAAAGTTTCACTTTTTGTCTCCAACCAAATCACCTTATTCACTTCTTCCCCATTCACCGCCTTAGCTTGTAGCCCCGAAAATAAATATTCCACAATCTCAATCTCCTAATCTGTTAGCCACCAAGAGAATCTAGGATTCTAAACACCCCTTTCATTGGATTAGAACCACAAATTCGTCACCCACGCCTCTTTTGAATTATGGCAAATAAAGAAGGAAAGCAAAAACTTAAGAGCTCATCCCCACACCAAATATCCTTCTAAAACTGTATCCTCTTTTTGTTGCCCACAAAGAAGAAGACTCTATAGTTGACTATCTCTCCCAATCTCCTTATGGCCTTCCATAGTCCCACTCCATACTTGTCTCTCACTTCCTTAGAAGACCAACCCCCTTCAACCTTTCCATATTTACCACTAATAATTTGCCTTCAGGAAACCTCTTGTTTTGTTGCAAAACGTCAGTTCCATTTACAATGAAAGACCTTATTGAGCGAGGAAAGATGCCTAACTCCCAAATCACCTTAACCTTATCTTCTCTCTTCACTAACTTATCTTGTCATTATGAAAAAAAGTCTCAACATTACTTAACTCCCAATCGTTTAAGTCTCTAGAGAAACACAAATTCCAATAACCACCTACAACTATCTTACCCCACAAATCCACCATCTAAGCCTATTTAGATGAGGTTAGAGGGTAAAAAGATGGGAAGGACACATACAAGAGTTCATTCCCACAACATTTGTCCTTCCAAAACCTCACCCTCCCACTACCTACTTCAAAGGATGGTCTACTATCAAAAATATCCCACCCATTTCTGATAGTTTTTCATATTCCAACCCCATATCCAATTCTCAGATTGCAAAAATGTCGACTCCCTTCTTCCTTTCAATACTTCCCCTATAACTTGTTTCTAGAAAGCTTTCCTTTTGGATGCAAATCGCCAACTCCACTTTCCAAAAAGAGCTTGATTAAGTGATGAAAGAGATCTAATGCCCAATCTTCTACTATTATCCATGCAAACAATTGTCCATTTCACTATACGCGATTTTTTTCTCCATTGCCTTACCTTTTTTATAGGAAATCTCTTTAGATCTTCTCAAGCCTCAATTTGAGCTCCTAGGAATTGCAAAGGACATATAATAGATGAGACACATCCAACCTCCTGCCTTGAAGCTTGATAGATAACCACTTTCCCTAGCCTCCTCTAGAAGACAACTCAATGCTTCCATCACCAACATAAGTAAAAGAACTGGGAGTTTGTCTTAAACCTTTGGAGCTTTGAGAAAATTCAAAAGGTGTGTCACTATAAGCATAAGAAACATTTTTGTGGATATGAACCATTTAATCCATCTAATCCATTTCTTGTTGAATCCCATTTTTTCAAGAATTGCTAACAAAAAGGCTTAGTTAACATGGTTATATGCCTTCCCAATTTAAAGTTTACAAATTACATTAGTGAAATTGCTCTTCAATGTGGTATCTATAGCCTTATCAGCTACAAGTGCTGCATTTGGAATTTGTTTGCCCTTTACAAAAGCATTTTGGAACTTGTAGACCACTTTCCCACCACTCTCTTTAGTCATTTTGCCAGCACCTTAGCTAAAAGTTTATGTAAACCACCCATCGGGCTTATGGGCTTGACATCTTTTAAGTCCTTTGCATCCCTTTTCTTTGGAATTAGCACAAAAATGTAACTTTTAGACTTCTTTCAAAGTGACATTGATCATAAAACTCCCTAAAGAAATGCTTTACCTTGCCTTTCATGAAGTCCCAATTGAAATGCCAAGAAGCCATAGAGAATCCATCTAGCCTTGGAGCTTCATCCTCACTTAAATTCAATAAAGCACTAAACACCTCCTCCATTGAGAATGACACTTCTAAACCTTGTATCTAAAGGAGTGATTTTTATTAGAATCCTCTACCAAGTAATTGTTTGAGAAAAATGACTTTTAAATGTATATTAAACACTTAATTTTTGTAAGGAAACAGTTTTAAGCATTAGGAAGCTCTTCTAGCTTTCTCAAAATTTCTCCCAAACAAGCTCTTAGTTTCAACTCTTCACTCTGGCTTTTGAACCTATCATGGCACCTCGGGGAGGCTGGAACATGTATTATGTATAGAAGAAAAGAGAGTATTAAAATTTTTTATAGACGCCAACTATAATTAAAAGGTCATGTAATGCATTAGGACCAGACTTGAGAGTGGATATAAAAAAGATGATTAAATATATTCTGATTAGTAAAATGATAGTCTTAGAATTGATTTAGCATATTAATTCTTCAAATTGTTCAAGATTATTTTGTTTAATAGTGGGTAACTAAATTAAACGGTAATGTTTTGTTTAATTACCAAGAAAAGGGGAATAAAGGAAAATTTGGAATTTGTGACAACCAACTACCAAGATTGTAGGATTAAGAGTTATTCTTCTGGTTCTTCATTTTCATGAGCCTTTAGTTTCTTGAAGGGTGGTGGAAAGAAAGAATAGGCTCTTTCAACCGCCATTTCAAACCTATATGGTTGTACCTTTCCAAAACTTCTCTTTCCATCTGACTTCTCAACAGTGAAGCAGAGCATAGAGTGGTGTGGAAGAATTATTAGGATTTCCATAAGCAAAACTATACAAAATTTGATGCACTGTATCGGTGACAGCGTGAAGTGTCTAAATTTGCCTGTATGTCTAAATGAAAATTTGGATGACATTTCTTATTGAAAAATGAGAAACTCAACTGAACTAAACCAAATAGTCATGTTGTCAGATCCTATAGAATGATACATTGAAGCAGCATCTAGTGAAACGAAGTTTCTTGCTTTTCTCTTTCCCTTTGTGCATTAAATCTCTTCAAATAAACAATATTCAGGGATTTAACTACTTGGAATTATTTCATCATTGGAGCAAAATATAGACTCAATCTTGGGGAAACATACAGATTCAATCTTGATACATATCAACAATAATTTGAATCCAAGCTGTGCTAGGACATTCTTATTTGAGATTCCTATGTTTTTGCCAGCATATTAGTCTAAAATTAAAATTTATGTCCCTAGACTGCCATTTTATTTTTGAATCAGTGTCTTAGGTTCATACATGGAAAATGGTTCTTGAGTTGTATAAATGAAGAATTGACACAACAATAATGGAGGATAACTGCAACATGGGCCCATTTAGAAGATTCTATGTGCTGCTACTGCTGAATTATTCTGAATGACTGATTTGATGATTTTGCTTGGGTTTCTGATTATCCTGCTTATTTATTATGTAGATTGCTTAGACTGGAGTTGTAGATCCTCTAGTTTCAAGGACTCAGTCTTCTCCTTGCTAGCTCAGGTGCATGATACATGTCATGTTTTAAAAAAATTTGAGTACTTAATATTTCTCTAATGTCTATCCTCTGTGTTTTGGAAAGCAACATTGCTTCTAAATGTTGTAGAGTTGGGATTAAACAACTAAGCTTATAAGTGTGGTTCACATAGTTTAGGTCCATTTGGTAGTATGATTAGATTCTGGACATGTGAATTTTCCAAATACAACCATCTGTTTTCTAAGGGAGTGAAATGAAATCTGAGATATTTGTAGGATACATTGATTGGTGAGTTTTTATTAAACAGGTATTATCTCATGATTCATATTCTGGTGTTTCAGTAAGGATTATTTGGAAATAAACTTTTAAATGTTGTAGAAGACAATAGTGCAGTTTTTCATTTCCAATGTTGCAAACCAATCCTAAGAAAGAAGGTATTCGTGCTTGATTTGGACTTCTACCAATCCCAAGAAATTTTAGATTTGCAGTCATCCTACATATAACTCATAAATCATTTGATTACATTTGATTTAACAAGAATATCATTTGATTATTTGATTTTGAGCCTCATGTGAGTTTGTTATTTTGTTTGGATATTGATAATGTTATTATGTTACATTATGCACAACTGTTTTCTACTTGGAATTTATTTTGTGGTTTTTGATTGCTTATAAGACATGATACTGAAGTTCTAGATATTGTAATGCAATGATGTTGTAAGTTTTCATTACATCTACATGATTCAAGCAACTTTATATCAATAACATTTTCCGCATTTCTTTTAATTGTGAAGCATTGCAGTTTATTTATTTTGTTATAATAATTCTAATCTTTTTACCTCTTAACTTGTTAGAAGTTTTAGGCATTACTTAGAGAAGTTTTTGTTCATGACAGCATCTTCTCTCTGGTTTCATGCTAGTGTATTCCATCATGGCAGGTGTATAGCTTCCATTTTACAAAGTTAATAATTTATTTAGTCCAAATATATTTTGCTTCAAGTTTCCAAATATTTTTGATCTTTAATATTTTCACTTCTTCTATTGTGTTTCTGAAATTCTTGTTAATACTTCTGAATCAGGGAAGTGGGAACACACTTGGAACAATTTGTGGATGCCCTTATTATTGAATGCACTACCATCATTTATTTTTGGTTGAGATAGGTTGGAACCAAATTTTTCTATCAAGCTTTGACCATGCAATTACTTGTATGCTGGACTGAGATGACACTGGGAGGATTTGTATGTACAAAGTATACCTAGAATTACATCCATTGTTTTGAGGGGGGAAAATGCATTGAGTTTGGTTTTGAATTTGTTATTCTTTGGCTTTGCACTCTTTTATTGTGGATATTCTTTCTTTTGTGGATTTTGTGTATAAGTTGAGTCATGGTGAAGTCTTCTCATCTTAGTGTGCTAACCTTGTAATTGTATTTTTTTTTTTTTTACATGGGTTGGCCCTCTTCTTTTTGGGTGTACTAGTGGGTTTCTTCTTTTCTATATGGCCTTGTTTAATGTAAATTATCCTTATTATTGGAAATAATTTTGTCAGATTTGAGAAAAAAAAAAAAAGAAATTTAAAGTTATAATTCGATGTGCTTTCGAAGCAGGTAGTATGGATGAATGTGACAACGAAAGAAACTTCTTAGACATAGATAATCAATTCTTTTATCTTATATTCTCAGGATGACCTTGATAAAATTTTTTAAAATGTTTGGATGACTTCTGGCCGAAGTAGAATGTGCATCATAGTCATTATAAGGGGGGAAAACCACGTTTATAGGTAAAAAAACCCCATGAGGTTCGCAAGATTCTATAAGATGGGCCCCCAAGTTGAAGCCGGAGTAGAAAAAAAAAACAGAAAGCACTGAAAGTCTTGTTGTTTTTGAATAGTAAATACAACAGGATTTATAGATTGACTCTACGATTCAAAAATCCTTGAACTGAGGAAATCAGAAACCTTATCCTAACAACCCTTTTTTGAATAAATAACTCCTAATTTGACAAGATTTAAAAACAAACAAATTAACTTGTGACTAATTCAAATCAACAAATATTTGAATTATTCGAACTTTCTGACAAAAGTTTCCTCTGTTGTCATTGTTGCATTGAAACATCATTTTGTTTTTGCAATCAACAAATAAATTATCTTTCCTTCCATGGAAAGATTTTGTTAGAGTTGAAAAAAAAAATATGAAAGATAAGTTATAATTCAATGTCTGTTCAAAGCAGATTGCTGTATGGATGAATGTGACGATGAAGAAACTTCTTAGACAGACAATAATTCTTTTATCTTATATTTTTAGGATGATCCTGCTGAAAATTTTCAAAATGTTTGAATGACTATCGGCTGTAGTAGGCTGTGCATCATTGACATTATAGGGAGAAAAAAAACCTATGAGGTTCATGAGATGGGACCTTAAAGTCGCTATCATCCAGTATTGATCGGTTCTTTGAATTGACTTTGTAGATTGAAGAGTAAATTGGGCTTCTCTGGTTGATGGAGTTAACACAGCTGTGGAAACAATCAAAAGCTATTACAACTGCTGCTTGACATCATTCTGCTTGCTTGTGGTGCCGAATGGGTAATAACTACATCTAGCTTTTGAAAATTTTCCACTTATTTGATATTTGAATTGCATTTTGTTCTGCTCCCCTATAATCCCGAACAGGTGTTTCATGTGCAAAGTGGATGAAAATTTGATTGATCACATCTTCTTTTAATGCCCAAACGCAAGCATTCTAAGGCAGCTAATTTTTTGGTGGGTTAATTTCATAAAGACCCCTCGAGGTTTGGTGTAAATATACCCAACCATTATTGATTTCAAATTTCCTCCATTAGCACCTCTATATATTTATTCTGTCTAACAAATGTATTTTTTAGAGAGATTTTGAATAAAAATATTTTATATAGGAGTGTCTAATAATTCTCTAAAAACTAAATTTTATTCTTTAAAAAATAAAATTTCTATATGAAATATATTTATAGAGTTGCTAACTTATGGAATTTGAAACCTGTCATGACTTAATATATGTACACTAAACCTCGGGGAGTCAGAGTCTCAATGAAATTAACCTTTTTTTTTGGCTGTTTGGAGTGGTTCGGGTGTTGTGAGAAAAACCCTTTCTCTTTGGCACAGATCCATTGTAGGAAAGATATGGAAAAAAAGTAGCTTCCTTGTATGTGTTTTGTGTTGTTTGGAAGGAAATAAATAGATCTTTCAAAGATGTGAAACAGTTGGACTAAGCATTCAAATCCAATTTCATGTGATTTTTGACATTTTTAGCTTGAACATTGTGGCTCATGCTTTAGAGCTTATGAATCAAGGCTTTGTAGACATATTCGGCATTTCCTAAGCCGTTAGCTCCCAGCAGAGAGAACTTGAACCTGGCATGGTAGAGGTTTGCCTCCTTACTGAGAATTTGATACACGTCCACACCTGGGGTCCCATCTCTGGAATTTTTAAGAGTAAGACTCAAGTATGGCTTTCATTTATTGAGATTTATTTATTTTTAAATTTAATAACTGAGTAATTCAAGGTATTCAACTAGAGGTAGGAATGAAACATGGGTTCATGTGCCTCTACTACACATTTCGGTATCGGTATTCGTTCTAACCAACTTGACACCATGACTGGCAGCTTTTCACATATACAATGTTATATGCTTCAGATCCAAACATTATAAGAGTACTCATTCTAACATTCAAAGTTGTTGTGACAGGCATATTATTGATGATGATAGTAAACTAGTGATGGACTTTAGTGCAGTGGTGGTCTCCTAAAGCCATATATTTTTATCTTATTTCCATCGTGGAGACAAGTGTACCTGCAATGGATTCTTCATCACTACCGTGAACTCCTGCTTCTTTGATAGATCAACTTCATCTCCCTCCATAGCCTTCCATTCAAAACTCCGTACTAAATTGGCCACAAAATACTCCAGATTCAGCATCGCTAGGCCATGGCCGGGACATTTCCTTCTTCCTGCACCAAACGACATCATCTTAATCTCCCTGCTCCCAGTAATATCAAACACTTCATCTACATTGCCTTTGCTGTTCAAGAACCTCTCTGGCTTGAACTCCATTGGATCTTCCCATATCTTAGGGTTCCAATTCATCTCTGATACCATGAAATTGAGAGAGGCGTTCTTGGGTATAACATACCCTTCAAAGGTTATATCTTGGGTCACTGAATGAGGCAACACAAAGTGTCCTGTGTCGAGGATCATGCTAAGGATCCTCAGCCTTAATTCAAGGCTTTCCATTTGCATTCTCTTTGACCCACAATTGTAGCTTCTAGTTTTATTTGATTGATTCTTTCTATACTTGTAATTACCATATTCACATATGTAACTGTGTATATATCTATGAAATTGACCCACCACTAGAAGGTGTGGTAGTTTTTCAAACACTCTCATGGTATCAGAGCCATACGGATTAACATCCCTCTCACGATCTTCTTTTTCAATGGTTGCCGAACCCTCCTCCACTTTTCTCCCCTTCAATACCCTCATCCACATGGTTACCATCAAACTATCCTCTTCCAACTACCTCCTATGGAAAAGCCAATTGCTTCCCCTTTTAGAGAGTCAAGAACTAATCGGCTATATGGATGGAACTGTAGAAATACCACCCCGTTTCACCTCTGAAAATTCTCAGACACCAAACATCAAACATGTGGCATGGAAACATACCGATCAACGCCTCCTTAGTCTTCTGTTATCCTCCCTTACCAAGGAGGCCATGGCTGAAGTTGTGGGACTCTCCACTTCATGTGAGGTGTGGGTTGCCTTGGAAAACACATTCAGCCACCGCTCCAAAGCCCGTGAAATCCGTCTCAAGGATGACTTGCAACTGATGAAATGAGGCATCAGATCTGTTTCGGAGTATGCCCGTGCCTTCAAGGCCCTCTGCGATCAACTCCATGCAATCGGACAACCCGTCGATGGCACTAACAAAGTGCACTGGTTTCTCCGAGGTTTTGGCTTGGAATTCTCGAGCTTCTCCACGACCCAAATGGCCTTCGCCCATTTGCCCTATTTTGCAGATCTTGTGCCAAAAGCAAAGAGCTTTGAGCTCTTCCAAAAATCTTTGGAGCCTGCTGCACCATCCCTTGTGGCGTTCACCGCCACCAATCGTAATTCAGCAAAGTCGAACCATGCAGCTCTTCTTCCCGCAATCAACCAACTCGCATTGGCGGCAACGAACTCGGACAAGGACGCTCCTCTGGCAGATGACTTCCACGCTGTCAAATCTTCCGCGTGGAGGGTCACTATGCGGACCGGTGCCAGCAACGGTATGACAGTCATGGTCATACCCTTGAAGCGCAACTCGCCGAAGCCCTCAATGCATCATGTTCCATTTCCGAAAATGAGGCTTCGACTTGGTTTTTAGACACAGGGGCCTCGGCCCATATGACTCCAGCCCAATCTTCCTTGGACCAATCCACTTTTTATACAGGTAAGGATTGTGTTATTGTCGGGAATGGTGCGTCTCTACCCATTACCCACACTGGTAAACTTTCCCATTCCCCTAATTTTCAACTATTAGACGTTCTGGTTGTCCCTCACATCACTAAAAATCTTTTATCCATTAGTAAATTAACAACTAACTTTCCATTATCCGTTACATTTACTAATAATTTTTTCACTGTTCAAAATCACCAAACGGGAAGGGTGGTGGCAATTGGTAAACGGGATGACGACCTATATGTGCTAGAACGCGAAAATTCAGCTTTTGTTTCTGTCCTAAAAAATAAATCTCTTCATGCTTTATATGCTTTATGGCATACTCATCTTGACATGTGAATTATTCTGTTATTTCTTTTCTGAATAAAAATGACAGATTTCTATTACTTCTTTATTGCCATCTCCTACATTATGTAGACATGCCAAATTGCAAAGAATCATCGTTTGCCTTATTCTCGTAGTGAACATCAATCTTCAAAGGTTTTAGATCTTATTCATTACAATCTATAGGGCCCTCTCCTGTACCATCCACTTCGGGTTTCACATACTATGCTTTATTTATTGACGATTATTCTCGTTTCACTTGGCTTTACCCATTGAAATTGAAATCTGACTTCTTTAATACTTTTCTTCAATTTCAAAAATTTGTTGAAAATCAACATTCTGCTCGTATCAAAATTTTTCAAAGTGACGGTGGTGTAGAATTCACTAGCACTTGCTTTAAAGCCCACCTTAGTATCTCTAGCATTCATCATCAAATCTCTTGTCCTTATACACCCGCACAAAATGGTCGCACCAAAAGGAAACACCGCCATGTGACTGAAATAGGTTTGGCTCTCCATTTTCATTCTCACATTCCTACTCACTTCTGGGTTGATGCTTTAGCATTGCGGCTTATATCCTCAATCGTTTGCCTACACTGCTTCTCAAAGGTAAGTCACCTTCCCAACTCCTATATGGTTCCTTTCCCAATTACGAAATTTTTCATCCATTTGGTTGTCGTGTTTATCCTTGTTTAGTGATTACATGACTAACAAGTTTTCCCCTCGAAGCATCCCTTGCATTTTTATGGGTTATCATTCATCTTATAAAGGTTTTCACTGTCTTGACCCCACCACCTCCAAACTCTATATTACCCGCCATGCTCAATTTGATGAAAACCACTTTCGTTTTCACCATACTTCCCAAGCCCAACCCATATCCTCTCTCCAAATCTCAATTTTTTTGGAACGGAGTCTCCCTCCCACAGACATGCCCCTGCCTTCCCCTGCATCAAACTCCCGACATATTCCTCAATCCGAATCCACCTCGTGTATTATTTGTACTGATCCAATGGATGAGTCTTTGCAGGCAATTGATTCTCATACACGTCCTTTTCCATCACACTTAGACTTCAGATTGGCTTCTTCGGAGCCTATTATTGAGTTACACATGGTTGATCGCCCTTCCATTGTAGTTGCTCCCTTGGGTTCTCATCCTATGCTCACACGAGCCAAAGCCAGCATCTTTAAAACGTGCCACCCGACACATCTCGGACTAGTGGGTTCCTCTAGACTTCTTTCCGCTCTTCTTGCATCCACTGAGCCTAAAGGATTCAAATCTGTTGCTAAGAATCCTGCTTGGCTCGCTGCTATGGATGATGAAGTTCAAGCCTTGCAAAACAATCGTACTTGGATTTTGGTTCCTCGACCAACCAACACCAACATTGTGGGTTCCAAATGGGTGTTTTGAACCAAATATTTGCCCGACGGATCTATTGAAAGTTTCAAAGCCTGTCTTGTTGCCAAGGGCTACACACAGGTACCTGGTCTTGACTACACTGACACTTTTAGCCCTGTCATCAAGGCCACTACAGTTCGTGTTGTCCTCTCTCTTGTTGTGACCAACAAATGGCCCCTTCACTAACTTGATGTCAAAAATGCGTTTCTTAATGGCCATCTCAGTGAACATGTTTATATGGAGCAGCCCCCTAGATACGTTGACCCTCACTTTCCCAATCATGTCTATCAATTGCAGCAAGCCCTCTATGGTCTAAAGCAAACTCCTCGTGCTTAGTTCCAGCGCCTCAGCTCTTTTCTCATTCAACTTGGTTTTTATTGCAATCGTGCAAACACGTCACTATTTGTTTTTCATAAGCACTCTGACATAATCTATTTGCTTCTCTATGTTGATGACATCATAATTACAGGCAACAACTCATCTCTTCTTGACAGTTTTACTTGCAAACTCAATTTTGAATTTGCCACTAAGGATTTGGGTCCTCTCAGTTACTTCCTTGGTCTTGAAGCCACGACCACCTCTAATAGCCTCTTCATCAACCAATTGAAATATGCACGGGATATTCTCACACGAGCTAAGCTACTCAACAGCAAACCTATTCACACTCTCATGGTTGTTTCACAGCACCTATCTGCTGATGGTCCTTTGTTCTCGGATCCTACACTTTACAAATCTCTTGTTGGTGCTCTCTAGTATCTAACCATCACCCGTCCGAATATGTCTCATGTTGTCAACTCTGTCAGTCAATTTCTCCACTCCCCAACTGAAGACCACTTTCTTACTGTCAAACGCATTCTTCGCTATGTTAAAGGCACGCTACACTTTGGCCTCACATTTCATCCCTCTGCTACTCTTGGTGCTTTAGTTGCTTACTTAGACGCAGGTTGGGCAGGTTGCCCTGATACTTGCCGCTCTACCTCTGGTTACTCTATTTATCTTAGCAGTAACTTGGTTTCTTGGAGTGCCAAGAAGCAACCTACTGTTTCTCGTTCTAGTTGTAAATCTGAGTATCGTGCTTTGGCGCTCACTACCGTCGAACTTCTTTGGCTCACACATCTCCTCGGTGACCTCAAAGTTTCAATTCCACAGCAGCCTCTCCTCCTATGTGACAACAAGAATGCCATCTTCTTGAGCTCCAATCCGGTTTCTCATAAACGGGCTAAGCATGTTGAGCTCGACTATCACTTTCTTCGTGAACTTGTTCTCGCTGGCAAGCTTCTCACTCAGTATGTGCCTTCTCACTTGCAAGTTGCCGACATCTTCACCAAAAGTGTGTCAAAACATCTCTTTGAACTCTTCCAATCCAAGCTTCACATCCGCTCAAATCCAACGCTCAGCTTGCGAGGGGGTGTCGAGGATCATGCTAAGGATCCTCAGCCTTAATTCAAGGCTTTCCATTTGCATTCTCTTTGACCCACAATTGTAGCTTCTAGTTTTATTTGATTGATTCTTTCTATACTTGTAATTACCATATTCACATATGTAACTATATATATATATATATATATATATATATATATATGAAATTGACCCACCACTAAAAGGTATAGTAGTTTTTCAAACACTCTCATCCTGGAGGATGCCGCCTAAGACCTTCCAAGATGACTGCCTTCAAGTATGGCATCTTCTGCAAATCTTCCTCCTCTATCTCTTCCTTCCCTTCCCCCATAACCCCTCTAATCTCCTCCAAAAGCTTGGCCTGAATATGCGGGTGCTTCACCAGGTTCGCCATGATCCACTGCAGTGCAGTGGATGTGGTATCAGTCCCACCATTGAGAAACTCTGAGCACAAACTCACCATCTCTCCATCATTTAGTTTCCTGCTTTCTTCTGGTAGCTGCAGATCCAGCAAAGTATCGACATACGACAAGACATAGTTCTTTGAGGAGGAAGACGAATCTGATTCCTGGCCGTCATGGTGCTGTTTGCTTTGGATTTCTTGCTTTAGCTGCTGCCTCGCTCTTATGTATGGGAGCAGAATGTCTTCCTGTTTCTTGCGAAGCTGGAACAACTCATCCCAACGATGTCGGAACAATACATTTCCCACCCTAGGCCAGAAGTTTAATATATTGAAGGGAGAAAAACCCAACAACAATATTCTTTGAATCGTCTCAATCTCTTGAATCTGCTTCTCCTCAAGCTTGTCCCCAAAACACATGTGAACCAGCAAGCAAAACATATTATACTGAAAGTGATCCACAGCCTGGACTGCCTCACCTGACTCTGAGCGGGCTTGGAGCCGAGAGATTAGAATCTCCAAGACCCATCTTCGCGCCTGAGAATAGCTTCTCACCCGTGAAGGATGGAGGATCTCGGAGGTGAGGTTGCGGCGGAGGAGGCGCCAAGTCGGGCCATAGACCGCGGAGCTGATGTTATGCTGATTACTGCTTAAAATTTTGTTGGTGGGCAGGGCCCTGGGGCGATTAGCGAAAACGGCACCATTTTGGACCAAGGCCTGGTGGGCGAGGGAGTTGGCGGAGACGAAGATGGCCGGACGAGAGCCGATTTGGAGGGTGACGATGGGGCCATACTTGGTGTGGAGGTTTCGGAGGATTGGTTCAAGCTCTGAGAAGGATTTAAGGAGCCATAGCAGGTTCCCCACAAAAGGAACCGTGGTGGGTCCTGGAGGGAGGTTCAGTTTTGGAAAGACGAAATCATAAAGAGACTTGAGCAAAGCAGCAACGCAGAGGGAGATGATGATGGGGAAGACCCATGTCTCCATTTTCGTTATGGAACCAATCCAATCTCTCAGGATGAAGAAGAAGAAAGATATGCTTCTGGGTTGTGCTAATGCTGCTATCTGCATTAGATATATAGGGTGGTAGGCAGTAAATTTCCTGGAAGATGACGTGGTTTTTTGGTAGCTTTTCTTCTTTAGAAAGAAACTATTGTTATATATATATCAATTTCATGTTATTTAGACTGTAGTTTGTCAGTATCCTAAAGCCTGTATTGCTCACGTTGATTGGCTGTTGCAATTGACACCGTAAATGGATATTTTGATGGTTATCCCAATCCAAGTCAGAATTTAAAAATAATTAATTTGAAACCCAATCAAACCCTTGATCTGATCTGGGTATACTTCAAAATAATTAATTTCAAACCTAATCAAGTCTTTGGTCTGAGGTCTACTCAAGTCAACATGCTCATCATGCTAGGTTTGGACGGTTAGATTAGATTAGCTTCTTCATGTTGTGTGATTTAAAATTTATTTAATTTTTAAAATTTTTTTATATGTTTATATGGAAATTTAAATAATAGATAAAAAAAATTAATATTATTACGTGAGACCATATAAATTACAAATATGATCAAAAGTATGAACCTTGTTTGCAACCAATTCAAATTGAGTTAAAAGATTGAAAAAACTTGATCCAACTCAAAATCTGACCAAAGGTGAAGTTGGATTCAGACTAGCTTCGGGCTAACCCGACCCAATAATATTTCTCACCTTTCCACTTAGATGACAGATAAATTATATCTCGTTCTAACCCAATGCCAATATTGTGCTTCTTGATGCTTAATGACAGGGATGGAAGAAAGTAATTATCGTTGAACATAAAAACCGAAGAAACTACACATTGAATGGAAATTTTTATATGAGAGTTATTGGTCAAGAACTCTAGGCATAGATCTTAGTATTGATTGCACTTTCTTGCTTTTTTATGGCTCATCTCTCCCGAGAATGTGGGATTTAGTCTACCTCATCCCTAGATGAAAAAAATAATGAATATATATGATTTGAGTTTGATTGTTTCTTCATTAGCTATAACTTCCCGGCCCCATCAAATAGTCATTTGTTGTATGACTCATGGAAAGGAGGATTCCTTTTGTTATCCTCTTGCGATAAAATTCCCACCAAACCAACCAAGAGGTAGCTAGAAACAAGGAAAGATAACCCACTTTCTAACGATTTTGCATACACATCGAGCCAACTCTCCCTTTAATATTCTGCATATATGTTATAGACTTATAGTATATGTAGATCAAATCCATACATTATACTGAAATATCATATGAATTATGGTGATGATGAAGTAGTAGTGGTGTAGTAGTGGTCTTCTAAAGCCATCTACTTCTTTATTTATTATTTATTTACCTTATTTCAACCTTGGAGATAACTGAGCCTGCAATGGATTCTTCATCACTACTGTGAACTCCAGCTTCTCAGATAGATCAACTTCATCTCCCTCCACTGCCTTCCAGTCAAAATTCCACACCAAATTCGCCACAAAATACTCCAAATGCAGCATTGCCAACCCATACCCGGGACATATCCTCCTCCCTGCACCAAATGGCATCATCTTTATCTCTCTGCTCCCACTTAAATCAAATGCCTCCCCTTCATCTCCATGATCTCCATCTCCATTGTTGTCCAAGAACCTCTCTGGATTGAACTCCATTGGGTTTTCCCAAATCTTTGGGTTCCAATTCATCTCTGATACTATGAAATTCACAGTTGCGTTCTTGGGTATGTCATACCCTTCAAAGCTTACATCTTGGGTCACTGAATGAGGCACCACAAAGTGTCCCGGAGGATGCCGCCTCAGACCTTCCAAGACCACTGCCTTCAAGTATGGCATCTTCTGCAAATCCTCCTCCTTCACCTCTTCCTCTCCTTCCCCCACAACCCCACTGATCTCCTCGAAAAGCCTGGCCTGAATATGCGGGGACTTCACCAGGTTCGCCATGATCCACTGCAGTGCAGTGGAGGTGGTGTCAGTTCCGGCACTGAGAAACTCCGAGCACAGCGTCACTATCTCTCCTTCATTAAGCTTCCTCTTGTCCTCCGGCAACTGTAGATCCAGCAAAGTATCGACGTACGACAAGACATAGTCCTTCGAAGATGAAGATGAACCCGGGTCGCTGTTGTCTTCTTCTCGTTTGCTTTGCGTTTCCTGCTTTAGCCGCTGTCTGGCTCTTATGTGCGGCAGCAGAATCTCTTCTTGATCTTTGCGCAAATTGAGCAACTCGTCCCACCTTTTTCGAAATAATATCTTCCCCATCCTCGGCAACAAATCTAGCCTATTGAAGCGACGGAACCCCAACAACAACCTTCGCTCCATCATCTCAATCTCCTGAATTTGCTTCTCCTCGAGCTTGTCCCCGAAACACATGAGCACCAGTAGGCAAAACATGGCGTATTGAAAGTGATCCATTACTCGGACAGGGACAAATCCGTCGGAGTGGATTCTAAGCCGAGAGACCAGAATCTCCAGCACCCACTTTCGTGCGTGGGAGTAGCTTCTTACCCGGGAAGGGTGGAGAATCTCGGCCGTGAGGTTGCGGCGGAGGAGACGCCAGGTCGGGCCATAAGGGCACGAATTGATGCTTCGCTGGTTACTACTCATGACTCTACCGGCCGGACGCTCAGCAGGACGGTCGGAGAAAACGGCTCCGTTTTGCACCAAGGCCTGGTGGGCGAGGGAGTTGGAGGAGATGAAGATGGCCGGGCGAGAGCCGATTCGGAGAGTGAGGATTGGGCCGTACTTGGCGTGTAAATTTCGGAGGATGGGTTCGAGGTCGGCAAAGGATGTGCCGAGCCAGAGGAGGCTTCCGATGAGAGGAAAGGAGGCGGGTCCTGGTGGGAGATTGAGCTTTGGGAAGAAGAAATCATGGAGAGATTTGAGGAGAGCAGCAATACAGAGTGAGACGATGAAGAAGAAGACCCATATCTCCATTTTTTGCTGATCAAAATCCATTGAAAAAGTCTCTGGTTCTGGCTGATATAACTATATATTATCTATCTGGAAGTCTGGGAAATGTTGTGTGGTCAGAAGTGCTCACTTATCTTGGATGGTGACAGTGATATTTCTTTTTTATTTTATTTTATTAGAGTGTTTTTATTGTTTCTCAAAAAGTAGTCAATCACAACTATTAGAGTTTATTATTTTAAATAAAAAAAAATTAGAATCACTTCTTACTCAAAATTATATTTATTTTATAAAATATAAAAATTTATAAAAAATACATTTCTATTATAAAATTATGAGAATTTATAATATTTTAAAAATCATGAATAATAATTAGTATTTGTTTACTTAAATATAATTTTAATTCCTTCTTCTTATATTTTATTTTATTTTATTTTACAACATATTATAAACACCAACCAACATTTGAAGACTTCTACTCAATAAAACAAGCAAGAAGATTTATTATCTACATTTAATATGTTTGGATGAAATTTCACGATAAATACTTTAAAAGCTCCTACATCAATTTCATGATAAGGTACAAGGTTATGTAAAAGAAAAAATAGCTAATAAATTAATAAATGTCAAAACTTATATAACCTTAGAAACTTATTATTTATAACTATAAGTTATGAAAATAATAATATTAATAATCTTTGTACAAACCAAAATTATACGTATCTAGAAATTATATAATTATTATTCATAACTTGAAGGTATGAAAACAACAATATTAATATTTTTTTTTGCAAATTAAAATTATACATAACAAGAAGCTATTTTTATTTTATACAAATATTCTAGCACAATTGGATTGCTATACAAAATCTTTTTATTTTCATGAATTTATAAATTTTATTTTCATAAATTTATAATTTATATTTTTTAAGATTTGATTAAATCGTTATTTTGTCCCTTATCTTTACATACATTATGTGAATTTTAATAATCCTTTTTAGTTATTGATAAAATGAAAAGAGTGAAGAAAATGCCAATTTGGACCTCTTAAGAATTTGGGTTTAGTTAGTTGGACCCTAAAATAAAAAAAATAAAAAAAGCATACTATTTATATATTATTATGTTATTTACTATTTAATTCACATCTTTTTATTTGAAATGGTGAATTTTATTAGTAAATAAAATAATAAGAGGATAAATTATTTTATAAAGATAAAAATGAAAGAGAAGTGTTTGAATAAGATTGGGCTTAGTTTTTAAACTCTACCCTATTATTCTTTTATAAAAAGGAATTTGACTTGTTTATCTATACCCTGCATGAAGCATAGTATGACCTATTATGCAAATTGTTATTTTGATAAGACAAATTTTCTCCTCACAGGGAGGAAGTTGATTCCAAGGGAATGACATGAAATTTCTTGGAAATTCTTTTATACAAATTTTAATGTAATAATTAACAAATATAGTAGTAGATGCACGCCTAAAGCATAGTAAAATAATTGAAGTAAAAAATAATGTCATAGTAGGACAAGTAGCTATTATAATGACAAATGAATGCATGGTTCACTTGAAATGTAGTAGATTTGTCGACACAAATGATGTAATTTCTTGAAAAAGAAAAATACATGAAAATTTTGATACTTTCAATGAGGTTATAAAATGACTATGGGCTATTGCCAAGATGACCGACATCACCTAAACTATTAAGATATGGAACATGAAACTTATCAAACATGCAAAAAAGAAAGTGTTCCCTTAATAAAACTCTTAAACATAATTACAAGAACATGTGTACTGAGTTATCAAATAGATATAAATACTTAGGGTCAGTTTGACCATGTTTTTTTAAAGTTGTTTTTAAAAACTGTTTTTGATTAAGTTAAAGATAAAAAAATTAGTTTTATAGTATTTTACAAAAACAAGGGTGTTTGACAAGTTGTTTTTATTTATTTTTAAAGAGATTTAGAAAAATACATATAATTTAAAGAAAGATCATATTTGAAATTTTTGGGTAGTGGTATTAGATCGTGAAAAGAATGATATCATATTCAATTTTATTTGCATTTTGTGGTTTTTTTTTTTTCTATATTTTCCTTTTGTTTTAAAAAATTGATGAAAACAACTTCCGTTTATTTTCTAAAGTGTTCTCTATTTCATTTTTGTTTTTAAAATCCTTTTTTTAAAAAAATAATAGACAAACAATGTTAGTAATTTTAAAAAATAATTTTTAAATTTTTGAAAATAGAAAACTGTTTTTAAATCCCATCACAAATGCTCTTAACTTTTGTTTCTCATTTGATTTTGGCAAATCTATTAACTAATCATTTACTAAATCATTCCAAAGAAGGGTTCCAATTTTGTACAAGCACATGTATAGATTATATTTATTAGAGAATTCATTACAATAGATTTTCTTTCTATTTTTAAATTCTTCTAATTAGTTGTAATTTCTTTTTTTTTTTGTAATCCCCTAATTTTAGGATTATTTCCTATTTTTGTGTTTTGGGCAAATTGTTTCCTATTTTTGTGTTTTAGGTTTGTGTATATATATTCATTTTTAATTAATGAAAAAGTCAAGTCATTGTTTCTCAATAATTCTCTCTCTACTCCAATATGGTATCAGAGCCTAATCTTCTTGGGTGTATTTCGTTTTTTTTTTTCCCCCGAAAAACTAGAAGAACTCTACAACCACTTTCCTCAATGGCTTCACTCCCAAGATCCTCACCATCCCTTCCTTACAATCAATCTCTCCAATATCACCAAATTGTCATCCACCAATTATCTCACATGGAGCCTTCAAATCCAATCTCTTCTTGAAGGTTATGATCTTCATCACTTCATTGATGACACTCATACTCCACCACCACCCATCGTTACCATCACTAGTGTTGCATCCCCAAATCCGACATATACAACTTGGAAGCATCAGGATCGTCTCATCTTTAGCACTCTCCTTGGTGCTACCTTCGTTTCATTATAATCGCTTATTGCCCGTACCACCACTTCCCTTAATGCATAGCAAACCTTAGCCAATACCTATGCCAAACCATCTTGTAGTCATATTAAACAATTGAAGGAACAATTACAGCGGTGTACCAAGGGCTTTCTAACTTATTGGACTTACACCTTTGCCACTGCTGTATATCTCATCAACCGTATGGCCACACCCACACTACATCTCTCATTTCCTTTTGACAAACTCTTTGAGTCTCCACCCGACTACACTAAACTTTGGGTGTTCGATTGCTTATGTTATCCATGGTTTCGTCCTTATTCTCAACATAAACTGGACTCTTGTTCCACTCCTTGTAATTTTCTTGGGTACTCTTTAACACAAAGTGCCTATATTGTCTATCTTGGTCGTCATCCAATTTCCTCAGCAGATCAACTTACCGATGCTGTTACTAAACTGCTTCCACAAAGCCACTTCCAAGAATTACAGGTCAAGATTGGTGTCTCCTCCGGGGCTCCATCTTGAGAGGGCATATTAGAGAATTCATTACAATAGATTTTCTTTCTATTTTTAAATTCTTCTAATTAGTTGTAACTTCCTATTTTTGTTGTAATCCCCTAATTTTAGGATTGTTTCCTATTTTTGTGTTTTGGGCTAATTCTAGAATTATTTCCTATTTTTGTGTTTTAGGTTTGTTATATATATTCATTCTTAATCAATGAAAAAGTCAAGTCATTGTTTCTTAATAATTCTCTCTCTACTTCAACAATATTGATGATGAAAGTTCAGAGTTTGTTGGTCTGCATTGCCATGGCTGTAAATCATTACACATTTTGCAAGGACAAACTCATGGCTCAAGAATATTGACATTTCTTAGTTGGTCTCCATGGGAACTGTATTTCAAATAGGGTCAAGAGCACAACTTTACAGATAAATCGATGAATGACCCATAATTTACGAAATGTGGAATGGCAGAATTCTAATAATTTGAATGTATTTGGTTCATTGAAGCATGTGATTTTCATCATGTTTGGTCGATTCCACATGCTACCCCTCTTTCAGCTTTGTAGTAGGGAATCTATATATGATTTTTTTTTTTTTTTTTTCAGCCACATCTATTTATATGTATATAAAAAAGGGAACCTTGACAGAGGCACTTACGAGTTACGACACGTAGGGCAATCAACTCTAGGATGCACACATTGATCTACTTCTAGCTAGGTCCAAAGTTAGTGTGATCGTATCAATATTTTCATAATCAGACTAGTCATTGAACCGGAAAAGTTACCAATTCATGGTTCCCTGGTCGGACCGGCAGTCGAACCGCGGTCAAATCGGTGACATCATAAATATATATTTTATATATTATTAAAATTTTAAAAAATTAATAAATAAAAATAATAAATTCTATCTAAATTTTGACATCTATTATGTTTGTTGAGTTTTTTCACAAAATTTTTTAGTTGTAGATATCAATCAACCTAATATTTTCAATCATTTCAATAAATTAAAATTTCAATGTGTAATAAATAAAACAAAAATAAAAAAATTAAATATTAAACATATCACTACAATTATAATCAATTAAAAATTAAGAAATTAAATATAAAGCATCAAAATTAAATTTAAAAAAAAACAAAAATGGAAGGCAAGGCTATTTGGAAGGTTTCAAAATTAAATTTTAAAAAACAAAAAATGGAAGGCAAGACTATTTGGAAGGTTTCAAAATTAAATTTTAAAAAACAAAAATGCTTCGGGCAAGGCTCTATGGAAGGTTCTAGCCTATGGGAGGGCTCTTTGCCGCCGGGAGGGGGGAAGCTTTCCAATGCATCGTCGGGGATGGGAGAAGACGAGGCTTTGCCGTGAGGCGAGAAGGGATGGGGGACTTTCTTGCGCCCGGCTAAGGAGGGGAGGGTGTTCCCAGCGCTAGGGAGGCGCTGTTGATGGGACGATGAGATTTGCAAGGACGGTTGCTAGCTTGTAACGGCCGCCGGTGGAAGCTCTGGGTGTCGTTGGCCGCGACGCATCGAGGTTGGGGGCAGGCGAAGCGGTAGGCTGACAGATGGTGCGGGGAAGGACTGAGGCGGGAGGGTTTTGCAATCGTGATTTTCCTTATATACCATCCAAAACGGTGTTGTTTTGATGCTATTTAAAATAAATAAATAATTTAATCAAACCAGCCGGTTCAGAGAGAACTGAACGGTTCATCCGGTTCAAGCGGTCCAACCCTGATTCAATACACTTCCAATCCAATTGGCCAGATTGGCCTAGAACAATGATCGGCCGACGATCCAGCCAGTCCGGTCCAGTTTTTAAAACCATGGATAACATCACAAATTTGTTTTGTTTTTTATTCCATCCTGTTCCAATTATGATGATGTGACAATATTGTTTTGTTTGCTTTAATTTGTTGTTGTGCCCGACATGATAATATTATGATGTTACATCTATGTTTGCTTTATCTTATTTTCTTTATGTATTTTTATTCCATTCATATATATATATTCTTCGTCCTTCTCCTTTAAGCATATGTTGGATTGTGCAATTGAATTAATTTTATTTTGTTTGGCTCATGATATCCAAATCAAATTGTTCGATTAACTCGTGGGGTTAAAGAGTACATCGTCTATATGATGATTAATGAGTTTGCTTTTATTATTTATTTAGCATTTTCATTTAGGGTTTTGTTTTTTTATAGAGTGTACAATCATTTTTTATTTTTTAGAGCTTTACTATTATAACTTTTCTTATTTATTTTAATTAATGGATTATTGGTTGTTATTGTACCATGTGGATATGGAGATCACATTTATCCAATCGAACCACAATAAAAATTTGTCCTTTTTTTATAATTTATTTTTCATTGGTTTGGGTAAGTGGTTTGGTTAAATGGATAAGATAGAAGAGCCTTTTATATGAGGTTACATTTGATTTATTGATCACGAAAATGGAGGTCTGGATCTTCGTCTTTATCTCCATCTTTGTTGCTACTCTCCTTATATCTCTTTCCCATGTAGTCTTCCCAAAACCAAGGCTTCCTCCGGGTCCTATTAGGGTTCCGCTGATCGGCAACTTCATATGGTTTGGCATATCGTTCTCAGACGTCGAGTCCACCCTCCCAAACGTACATGATAAATACGGCCCGATCATCGCCCTTCAATTCGGCTCTCGCCTCGCGGTCTTCATCTCCACCAACTCCCTCGCCCACCAAGCCCTAATCCAAAATGGTGCCATATTCTCTGATCGCCCTCATTCCCAGCCTACCTATGGAGTCATCAGCAGAAATGGACATAACGTTAGTTGTGCTCACTATGGCCCAACCTGGCGGCTCCTTTGCCGCAACCTCACCTTAGAAATCCTCCATCCCTCACGCATCAGATTGTACTCCCATTCTCGCAAGTGGGCGTTGGAAATTCTAAAGTCTCGGCTTCAATGCCAATCGGAACCTGTTCCGGTGATAGATCACTTCCTGTATACCATGTTTTGCTTAATGGTTTTCATGTGTGTTGGTTGCAAGCTTGATGAAAGCCATATCCAAGAAATTGGAAGCGTAGTGCATAGACTTATGGCAAGTTTCATTAGCTTCCAGCCACTCAATTTCTGGCCAATGGTGGGAAAGTTACTGTTTCGCAACCGTTGGAGGGAGTTCTTACAGCTTGGCAAAGATGAGGAAGAAATACTGATCCCTCTCATAAGAGGCAGACAAAGACTTAACCACGACATGCAAAGAAAACAAAATCAAGACAGTAACAACTTGTCTTCCTTCTCAAAGGACTATTTCATGTCGTATGTTGATACTTTGCTGCAGCTGCCAGATGAGAAGAGGAAACTTAATGAAGGAGAGATAGTGAGTTTATGTTCCGAGTTTCTCAGTGCTGGGACTGATACTACATCAACAGCCCTGCAGTGGATCATGGCAAACCTGGTGAAGTACCCGCATATTCAGGTCAAGCTATTCGAAGAAATAATTGGGGTTGTGGGGGTAGGAGAGAAAGAGGTGGAGGAAGATTTGCAGAAGATGCCATACTTGGAGGCAGTGATCTTGGAAGGTCTGAGACGTCATCCTCCGGGACACTTTGTGCGCCCTCACTCAGTGACCCAAGATGTAGTCTTAGATGGGTACATAACACCCAAGAATACTATTGTGAATTTCATGGTAGCAGAGATAGGTAGGAACCCAAATGTTTGGGAAGATCCAATGGAGTTCAAGCCTGAGAGGTTCTTGAATAAAAATGGTGATGGGGATGGAGGCGAAGTATTTGATATAACCGGGAGCAGTGAGATCAAAATGATGCCATTTGGTGCAGGTAGGAGGATGTGTCCTGGTTATGGTCTAGCCATGCTGCATTTGGAGTATTTTGTGGCGAATTTGGTCTGGAGTTTTGAATGGAAGGCTGCAGAGGGAGATGAAGTTGATCTATCAGAGAAGCAGGAGCTCTCAACAGTGATGAAGAATCCACTGAAGGCTCGCCCATCTCCAAGAGATTGAAATAAGATGTGGCTTGTATCTTCATTGTTAGCTTTGTGCCTTTAATTTCCCTTTTTCTTTTTCCTTTTTTCTCTTCTGTGCATGAATGAACAGAAGAAAGTATGTGAGTGGCATTATGATGTATTTTTCTATTAGTAAAAGACATTTTGCTTTATGTTAGCACAAAAGAGAGCATACAATTGTCCTGTTCATATAGCAGAAAATTGGATTTATGATATGTAAGATTTAAGCCACTTGGAGTTGAAAAAATAGTGTCAAAATTAATATGAAATTAACTTGACCATTTTTGTAAGTTAAGCTCTTGAATAAAATTGTTAATTAATTAGTAAAAAAAATCCAAACAAATTTAAAATTTATACTAATGGGTATTGTCATTCTGATTTATTATCTCGAGTAAAAACACAAATCTAACTTCTTTTATAAGAAGCTTTTGCCATTGTTTCATGATCGATTTTAGGTCTATGCATGCCAATTATTGTGATCTTATAAATCATATTCAAAATAAATTCAATGATGGTACTTTTAAGAAACATAATCTCAAGATGACTATCCTTCCTAGTGTAACTAGCTAGATATACTATCAAAGATACATAAGAAACCCTAATGGGTGAGGAAAAAATCAACCATAAGATAAAAACAATTTTCTTCAGATATATGATAGCAATGAATCACACTCATAGCAAACTTTCACTCTCATTTGCTTTTATCCTCAACAATGAAACTGCCAATCTTTTTTCTTAAGTATTACAACCTCAAAAACGGAGGGGACATATTCTTAAACTATAGTCTTATCTTATTTTATTGCAATTGTGAAAGCCACTCCATTATTAACCTTGTATCTTATTTCAACCTGGGAGATATGAGAGCCTGCAATGTATTCTTCATCACTGACATGAACTCTAGGTCCTTCTCTGATAGATCAATATCATCTCCATCCACAGCTCTCCTTTCAACTTTCCAGACCAAATTGGCCACGAAATACTCCAAATGAAGCATAGCTAAGCCATACCCTGGACACATCCTTCTTCCTGCACCAAATGGCATCATTTTGATCTCCCTGCTCCCAGTTATATCGAATACTTCTCCAGCCAGAAACCTCTCAGGCCTGAACTCCATTGGATCCTCCCACACCTCTGGGTTCCAACCTATATCCGCTCTCATGAAATACACCATAGCATTCTTGGGTATGACATACCCATTCAGGACTACCTCTCGAATCACTGAACGAGGGAAAGGAAGGTGTGAGGGTGGATGACGCCTCAGACCTTCCAAAACAATCGCCTTCAAGTATGATATCTTCTGCAAATCTTCCTCCTTCACCTCTCTCTCTGTGATCCAAAACCCCGCAGATCTCCTGGAAAAGCTTGGCCTGAATACGAGGATACTTCACCAAGTTTGCCATGATCCATTGCAATGCCAGGGCTGTTGTATCTGCCCCGGCAACAAGAAACTCAGAGGACAGACTAATTATCGCTCCTTCCTCAAGCTTCGTATTGTCTTCTGGTAGTCTCAGGTCCAGCACAGTGTCTACATACGACAAGACATATTCCAGCGGTTCGTTGTTGTCTTCTTCTTGTTTGCTTTCCATTTCCTGCTTTAGTCGTTGCCTAGATCTTATGAGAGAGATCATTGTGAAGCCGCCTTAACTCCTCCCAACGACTTCGGAACAATATCTTTCCCACACTAGGCCAGAAATTGACTATTTGAAGCAAGCAAAACCCAATAATAGTTGAGTCCGTACCCTTCCAATCTCATGAATCTGGGATTCCTCTAGGTTGTCACCAAAACACATGACAGCCATTAAGCAAAACATGGCAAAGTTGAAGTGATCCAACACCTGGACCAGCTCTGAGTTACACCCAGGCCTAGAGATGAGAATCTCCAGGACCTACTTGCGGGCATGAGAGTATGACTTAACGCGTGAGGGGTGGAGGATTTTAGATGTGAGGTTGCAGCCGAGGAGGCGGCATTTGGGCCCGTAAGAGGAGAAGCCGATGCTGTGTTGGTTTCTGGTCAAGATTTTGCTGGTGAGCAAGGCCGCAGGGCGGTCAGCAAAGAGGGCACTGTTTTGGAATAGGGATTGGTGCGCGAGGGAGTTGCTGGTGGTAGATTGAGTTTCGGAAAGAAGAAATCATATAGAGATTTAAGGAAAATAGCAACACAGAGGGAGATGATGAAAAAGGCCCATGCCTCCATTTTCCCAATTTCTCCAACTGAAAATGGTCTGCTAGCTTCGGAGATCTGATATAGACATATGGTTGATGGTGGCCATAAAATGGTCTCCCTGAAAATTAGGCAACCTGATTTTTGGAATTTTGTGGACTTCTACTAATCTAGATAGCCCAAAGTCAGCTTCTTAATTTAGCATTGTAGTTTGGTCAAGAGTTGTTTAGGATATTATTAAGAAAAGGAAAAAAATTATGGGAAAAGTTAAATATAATTAAAATTGGATAGAAATTTATTTATTTTTAAATTATTTAATTTTTATATAGAAGATGAATAATAAGTTAAATAAGTTTAAAAAAGCATAAAAATCGAATTTTTTTAACCTTAAATCTATTTTTTGTTTTTTGAAGAAGCATAATTCTTTATTGCACATACTGCAAGAAATCAAGTCACTCTTGAAGTAGATGCTTTACCGGACTTTTTGAGAGGTATTAATCCCATTTAGATAGAGTTATGAGTGATTCTAAATTTCTAAAGAATCAAATTCTGAATATAAATAAGGGAAAGAAAGAGTCTAAGCCTAGGACTCTAAAAAGCTCATCTAGTTCCTTACCTAAGGTTAAACAAATTTGGCTTAGAAAGGATAAACCCAAGTACAATATGGTACTCACCGCAATTAGAGTTAGAACCTTAGTGAGTGGTATTTTGATAGTGGGTACTCTAGGCATATGATGGGTGATGGGTGACAAGTCCTTCTTCACCTCTTTTGAAGACTTCAATAAAGGTAATGTCATTTTTGGTGATGGTAATATTACCCATGTGAGAGGTGGGGTAGTGTTTCTATTCCTAGGTGCCCTAATTTAGATGGAGTTCTTTATGTTGATGGACTAAAGGCTAATCTTGTAAGCTTTAGTCAAATTTGTAATAGTGAGTATAGTGTTAACTTCTCCCAAAACATGTGTAAAGTGCTTAACAAGGAAGGATAAATCACTTTCATTGGGCATAGAATTGTGGATATATAATTGCTATACAATTAATCCTAATTCTAAAACCTCTCTAGTATGTAGTAGGTTCAGGCTTGATATCATTGAATTGTAGTATAAAAGGTTAGGATAGATTAATTGTAGGAATTGTGTTCACATAGCAAATAAAGATATTGTTCGAGGAATGCCTAAGTTAAGTGGTCAAACTAGTGCCATTTGTGGTGATTGAATGAACAGTAAGCAAGTTAGAGGGTCTCATAAGAAAATTCAAGGAGATAACATGTCTAGGTCTTTATATCTTCTTCACATGGACCATATGGGTCCTATGAGAACAAAAAGCAAAGGTGAATGAGCACTTGAAGATTTTTTTCACTAGGATTCAAATAGAAAAAGGGCATCCCATTGTTAGCATTAGGAGTGATAGGGAGAAAGAGTTTCATAATGTGGATACTGATATTAATTTTTGTAGCTCTAAGGGGATTAAACATGAATTTTTAACCCTTAGAACTTGCCAATAAAATGGAATGGCTGAAAGAAAGAATTGTGTTCTTCAAGAAGTGGCCCAAGTGATGCTTTACATGCATGGCATTGCAATTTATTTTTAGGCTAAAGCCAATAACATGACTTGCTACATTGGAAATAAAGTCTTTTTTAGGCTTGTGATGAATAAAATTTCCTATGAATTGTGGTTAGGAAGAAACCTAACTTAAAGTATTTTAGAACCTTCGACAGTGAATGTTATATTCTCAGAAATGGGGAAAACCTAGGTAAATTTGATCCCAAATCTGATTTAGGCATTTTCCTAAGTTATTTCTCCAAAAGCAAGGCATATCGAGTATAGAATCAAACTACTAAAGTTATCTAGGAATCTTATAATGTGGTCATTAATGCTTCTGGGCATAGTTAGGAAGATTTTAATTTTGATGATTTACTCTAGGAATCAATTAAGGATAGCCTTGAAATGATGGATGAGACTATGAATGCCCCTAAAAACATCCCTTAAAGGTGGTTGCCCCCAATATGGATAAAAAGTCTCTTGAAGTTGCTAAGCCAATTGAAGTGGGCAATAGGAATAAATCTAGAGTACCCAAAAATCACCTTATCTCAAATGTAATAGGATGAATGATTCCATGGTAACAAGGAGACAATTAAGGCATAATGAGATAGGCTTCTTGTTATATACCCATCAATTAGAGCCAAAAAATGTGGAGGAAGCTTTAGGAGATGAATCTTAGACTATTGCACTATATGAAGAGTTAAATCGGTTTGTTAGAAATGATGTGTGGTATTTAGTTTGTAGACCTTAGGATAAACAATCGATATGTACAAAGTGGATTTTCAAGAACAAACATGATGAAAATGGGATCATTGTGAGGAATAAGGCTAGACTTATAGCTCAAGGATACTCCTAAATAGAGGGAATTGATTTTAAGGAAACCTTGGCTTAGAATCTATTAGAATCCTACTAGCTCATGCTCGTTAAGAATGAAATTATTCCAAATGGATGTTAAGAGTGCTTTCTTGAATGAAATAGTTAGTGAAGAAGTATATGTTAAGGAACTTAAAGGCTTTGAGGATCTTAAACTCCCTAATCATGTATATAGTTTAAAGAAAGCTCTCTATGAACTTAAACAAGCTCCTGGAGCTTGGTATAAGAGAGTTACAACTTACCTTTTGGAAAAAGGATTTGAGAAAGAAGAAGTTGATAGTACTCTTTATATTCATCCATAGGACTAAATCTAGGCTTCTAGCGGCTGAATTTATGTTGATGACATCATCTTTAGAGCCACTTCAAGTAATCATGCCCTTAGTTTTGTTGAGGAGATGAAAAAAGAATTTGAAATGATAGAGCATGGTAAGTGAACTTAAATTTTTCCTAGGATTAAAGATTGGATAACTTAAAAATGACATTTTTCTTACTCCAGATATGTTAGGAAGTTAGTGAAGAAGTTTGTTCTAGAGTCTGCTAAGCACTTTAGGACACCTATGAGTACTACTACTTAGCTTTGTAAGGACACATTTGGAAAGGATGTTGAACAAAAGTTTTATAGGAGTATGATAGGGAGTCTCTTGTGTCTCACTATGAGTCGTCTTGATATTTCTTATAGTATGGGAGCATGTAGTAGATACTAAGCTAAGCCCAAAGAATTACATTTAACTTTGATAAAACAAATTATTAGATATGTGAGTGGGACATTCAACTATGGTTTATGTTATCCTTATGATACTCCACTTGTGATCTCTGGTTATTCTGATGCCAATTGGGCCAAAAATGTAGAGGATAGCAAAAACACTTCATGAGCATGCTTCTTTATCGGTGATTGTTAAGTTGCTTGGCTAAGTAAGGAGCAAAACTTGATGTCCTTGTTCATTGTGGAAGCGAAGTATATAGTCATAGGGAGTTGTTGTACCCAACTCCTTTAGATGAAATAAATGCTTAGTGACTATGACATTAAGCAAGGTGATATGAATATTAGATGAAACAACTCCAGTACGAATAATATTTCCAAAAATCAAACTCCATAATTTAAGGGATTGGGAAATCAAACTCCATAAGTTAAGGGATTGGGATGTCATGCTCAAAGCTAATCTTATTCAAGCCCAACCTAGAATGAAGATGTATGTAGACCAAAAAAGATGTGAAAGGACATTTAAAGTGGGAGATATGGTCTTCTTTCATCTACAACCATATAAACAAAATATTGTGTCATTCAAAGGGAATAGGAAGTTGCCTCTTCAATTCTATGGTCATATAAGATTATTCAATGAATTTGACAGGTTACCTACAAATTGAATTATCAACAAATTAAAAAAATTCATCATATATTTCATGTTTCTTGCTTAAAGAAAAAAATTGGGAAGTCAATCACTCCTCCCATTGAGTTACCAGCAACGCAAGATGTCCAGTACAACTTGAGCCTTTTTTTATCTTGGATAAGAGAGGATGCATTTAAGCTACATGATAAATTTCCTTTATATCAGGACAAGGCTTATCTGAAGGGGCAAGAAATGTAACAACTCTCTTAAATTGGGATTTTTGATTTTATTTTGGGTATTTCTGAATAAGCAAAGTTTGGTAATTATTCCTTGATTTTATTAAGTGATTTATGTTTATTTTATTTTATTTCGTGATTTATGCTTTGCTCAGTCAATAGCTCTTAGGTATAGGGGACTGGTTCCTTCTGTAAGAGTTATAAAAAGTAAAAATTTGTGCTTTTTAATTCTTTCTGACTGTTGCACAAGCTCTGCGAAGGATTTAAGGAGCCATAGGAAGTTCCCTACCAAAGGAACCGTGGTGGGTCCTAGAGGGGGATTAAGTTTTGGAAATATGAAATCACATAGAGACTCGAGTAAAGCGGAAACACAGAGGGAGATGATGATGCTGAAGACCCATGTCTCCATCTTTGCTATGAAATCCAATCCAATCTCCCAGAATGAAGAAGAAGATGATCTGCTCTGGGTTGTGCTACTGTTGCCATCTGCATTAGATACATTGGGTGGTTGGGATAAAATTTAATACAAGGTGATGTGGTTGCTTTTGCTTTGTTTTTTGGTAGTTTTCTTCTTTAGTAAGATATATATGCATATATTTTTTTCAAACGTAGACCTGAGAAATAATGGAAAACACACGTGGCCTATTTTTCTATATATATATATATATATATATTATGAATTTCATATTATATATTTTGCTTTCAATAGAATTATTTTTTTTAAAAAGTTCTTGAAAGAATCACTTATTTTAAGTCTATTTTTAGAAAATATTATAAATAATTTTTCTAATTTTTTAAAAGTATTTTTGAAATTTTATCAATTATTTAATTTTTTTTTTAAAAAAAAATTTATATCTCATAAATACTTTTTAAAGTTAGTGAGAATTAGAGTCTTAGAATTGGTTTGATAGTAATTTTAGAAAATCTTTTTAATATTTTTAATGTTTAAAATTTTTTATCATTCAAGTATTAAAAATGTTAAAAATATTACTTGCTAATATATCTTATCCTTAAATGTAAAACAAAATGAATATATCGTTGCTTCTTCATTAACTAAAACTACCCGGCCCTATCCAAAAGCCATTTATGGTATGCCGAGGGTTCCGTCCTCTTGCTATACTATTCCCATCAAAATATATCAACCAAAATGTGGAAACAAATAAAGATAACGCACAACCAAGACGTAGAAGTTTCTTCATTTACTAAAACTACCCGGCCATATCCGAAAGTCATTTGTGGTATGCCGAGGGTTCCTTTTGTTGTCCTCTTGCTGTAAAATTCCCGTCAAAATATATTAACCATGACGTAGAAACAAATAAAGATAACCCACAACCAAGACGTAGAAACAAATAAAGATAACCCACTTTCTTACGATTTTGCAGACACATCGAGCCAACATTCCCTTTCTGCATATATGTTATAGACTTATAGAATATGTAGTTCAAATCCTTACATTATACTGAAATATCATATGAATTATGGTGATAATGAAGTAGTAGTGGTGCAGTGGGGGTCTTCTAAAGACCTCTACTTCTTTATTTATTTATTTTCTATTTTTACCCTATTTCAACCTTGGAGATAAGCGAGCCTGCAATGGACTCTTCATTACTACTGTGAACTCCAGCTTCTCAGATAGATCAACTTCATCTCCCTCCACTGCCTTCCATTCAAAATTCCACACCAAATTCCCCACAAAATACTCCAAAAGCAGCATTGCCAACCCATACCCGGGACATATCCTCCTCCCTGCACCAAATGGCATCATCTTTATCTCTCTGCTCCCAGTTATATCAAATGCTTCCCCTTCAACTCCATGGTCTCCATCTCCATTGTTGTCCAAGAACCTCTCTGGCTTGAACTCCATTGGGTTTTCCCAAATCGTTGGGTTCCAATTCATCTCTGATATCATGAAATTCACAGTTGCGTTCTTGGGTATGTCATACCCTTCAAAGCTTACATCTTGGGTCACTGAATGAGGCAACACGAAGTGTCCCGGAGGATGCCGCCTCAAACCTTCCAAGACCACTGCCTTCAAGTATGGCATCTTCTGCAAATCCTCCTCCTTCACCTCCTCCTCTTCTTCCCCCACAACCCCACTAATCTCCTCGAAAAGCCTGGCCTGAATATTGGGGGACTTCACCAGGTTCGCCATGATCCACTGCAGTGCAGTGGAGGTAGTGTCAGTTCCGGCACTGAGAAACTCCGAGCACAGCGTCACCATCTCTCCTTCATTAAGCTTCCTCTTCTCCTCCGGCAACTGCAGATCCAGCAAAGTATCGACGTACGACAAGACATCTTCCTTTGAGGATGAAGATGAAACCGAGTCGCCGTTGTCTTCTTCTCGTTTGCTTTGCGTTTCCTGCTTTAACCACTGTCTAGCTCTTATGTGCGGCAGCAGAATCGCGTCTTGATCCTTGCGCAAATTGAGCAACTCCTCCCACCTTTTTCGAAATAATACCTTCCCTATCCTCGGCAACAAATCGAGCCTATTGAATCGACGGAACCCCAACAACAACCTTCGATGAATCATCTCAATCTCCTGAATTTGCTTCTCCTCGAGCTTGTCCCCGAAACACATGAGCACCAGTAGGCAAAACATGGCGTATTGAAAGTGATCTATTACTCCGACGGGGACAAATCCGTCGGAGTGGCTTCTAAGCCGAGAGACCAGAATCTCCAGCACCCACTTCCGTGCGTGGGAGTAGCTTCTCACCCGGGAAGGGTGGAGAATCTCGGCCGTGAGGTTGCGGCGTAGGAGACGCCAGGTCGGGCCATAGGGACACGAATTGATGTTTCGCTGGTTACTGCTTATGACTCTACTGGCCGGAAGCGCCGCAGGACGGTCGGAGAAAACGGCTCCGTTTTGCACCAAGGCCTGGTGGGCGAGGGAGTTGGAGGAGATGAAGATGGCCGGGCGAGAGCGGATTCGGACAGTGAAGATTGGGCCGTACTTGGCGTGTAAATTTCGGAGGATGGGTTCGAGATCGGAGAAGGATGTGCCGAGCCAGAGGAGGTTTCCGATGAGAGGAAATGCGGCGGGTCCTGGTGGGAGATTGAACTTTGGGAAGAAGAAATCATGGAGAGATTTGAGGAGAGAAGCAATACAAAGGGAGACGATGAAGAGGAAGACCCATATCAAGAGGAAGACCCATATCAAGAGGAAAACCCGTATCAAGTGGAAGACGCGTATCAAGAGGAAGACCCATATCTCCATTTCTTGCTGATCAAAATCCATTGAAAGGGTCTCTGGCTCTGGCTGTTATAACTATGTATTATCTGAGAAGTAAATATTGTGTCGTGGCGGAGATATGGAAGTAATCACTTGAAGGTGACAGTGAGAGAGAAGTAATCACTTGCAGGTGACAGCGAGGGAGATATAAAAGTAATCGGTCACAGTGATATTTCTTTTTTTATTTTTATTGGAGTGTTTTTGTTTATATACTTATTTTTAATTTTTATTTTTATGAAATGAGACTATAAAGTATAATATTTACAAAAAGATGAGTCACTTTCAAAACTAAACTTCATAACATTTTTTGAAAAATTTGATCACCAAATTATTGATTCTAAATTACAAATACATTTCTTAACTAAACAATTTACTACTTCTTTCCTATAAATATGACGACATTCATAAATGTTGAGATCGTGAGATAACTTCCAAATATCTTCCATTAATAATATAATAGATCTAGGAATATTACTCTTTTTATTATTACAATCTATAATTATTCTCGAGTCATGCTCAACCTCTAAGTTTAAGAACCTATTGTTCTTGACAATTAACATGTCATCTCTTAAAGTTATATATTCTGTAATAATTATTAAAACATTACCTATATGCTTGGTTGCAACCATTTTTGTAGTACCATTAGAGTTTCTAATTATCCATCTTGAAACACTTTTATCTTTTATCATTGAACCATCAAAATTTTATTTGAATCTTCTATTAATTGTAAGAACCAATAAATCCATTTTTCAACCATTTGAGGGACATTGCCTCTTTCGGTTTGAAGATAGGAGCCAATCATATAATCCTAAAGATTTTGAAAGTTTAAAATAGTTTTCTCAATAATGAGAAAGAGGTTGGGTTGGATCTTCTTAAAAAAATATTTAATTTCTATGAATCCATATATTCTATAAGATAATGAAAATTTTTTATGCTTGTAAATTTTCCATGAGTTTTTTTCCCCAAATTGACATTGGTCTAATCTTGAAACTCAGGTTTTTGAGTGAAGGTATCATTGTTTGATCGTCCAATAGGTGAAAAACTACGACCTTGTTATTGAAATCTTCCTCCTCCATGATTTCCACGATGTCTACCTCTTTGTCCAAAGAAGGCTTGTGCATGATCAATAAACTACTTTTGTTCCACCTTAGCCATTAGAATCTACTTATGACTTTGATGAGATATGATGAACTAATTAAATGTGGGATAAAGGGGATTGGAAAGCATGACTATACGAAAATCTTGATATTTTGGGCCAAGATCCCTTACAAGTTGAAAAACTTTATATGTAACAACAATAGGTTTATTAATAGCAACTAAGTTTTCAAAAAGAAATCTAAATTTTCGAATATACTCATCAAGAGTTGATTGACCCTTCTTCAATGTAAAAGAACTATCCTTTCGTTGGACTTTTTTATCATTGGTGTTGGGTAGTAACGGTTCTTCTAAGGATTTCCAAAGTTGTGTTGTTTTTTCCATCCCAACAACAAATCCACGAACTTCTTCTAACATGACACTGTATGCACAAATTTCGTAAAATTTTAGTCCTACAAAAATTAGCAAAACAAATAGGAAAATAATGCAAACAAAATATTTATTGAAATTTAAAATATTGCGGGTACAATCTCAAAAATAATATTCTTTCCAAAAGAATATTTTCCCTCTAATTCTTTTACCTTGATCACACTTTGAAAGATGATGATGACGTTTTCTTGATTTCGAAGATCAATCGAGGGTCACAAGTGGCTTATTCCCGAATAACCTTGTTGAATGACAAAGAACGTGTGTAGCAATTCTTTTACCGTTTATCGAACTTGCAGGGAGATTTGATGAAGCTCTTTCTTTTGTTGTGAAACCCCTTTTCCCGTATGAAGTTACCTTTAGATTTTCTCCTTAGGATTTTCTTTTCTGATTTTTGAATTTTCTCTCCCTCTTCTTGATAGAAGACACCTCTATTTATAGGTGAAGATAAGGAATTTGACTTTCAAATTCCCGAATTTTAGTTACTTAATTTAAGAGATTTAGTTTATTGATTTTAGCAATTTTTTTTCTTCTCCCAAAGGTTTTACCAACAAGATAATAATAATAATAATTTTCTTATTATTATTATTATCCTTTTTTATAATTGGAGATTAGGGAAACTTATCCATGAGAGGATTTTTTTTTTTTAATTTATTCATTTTGAAGACCAAATTAGTGGTAATTTAATCCACTAATTTTTTTTATGTCCAGGCAATTTGGGTATTCTCAAGACCTTTCAGGGGGTTTGCCAGAGATTTTTCGCACTAGAACTTTAGAGGCGGTGTATCAACATTGGGAGTCATGTACCAGGCTTGATACCTACTCCAAAGTTACTATACCAGATTATCATAGTCTTGAAGAGTTTTCAGTCACCAAAGCTTATGCAGATTGGTGGATCAGAGTGCATAATTCTGGTAAGGAAATTCTTACTACTACTTGTATAGAGCCCCCTCCTAATTTTTCTCGGAAAATACCCTTAAAATCTTTATAGAGTAGAACAAGCAAGGATGACTCAAGTGTTTAATGGGTAGACATTGAACTAATACCTCTACACACTCAAAGCATGAGGAAACTATTTTCAATGGTGGTAGTACTCACTGTCACAAGACTTTTAAGCAACATAACAATGCACAGAGTCTTTATGTATCAAATGACGACTCTGAAAACACAAGTGAATGTCACTTCAAACGCCGAAAGATTAGACCCAACCCTGTGTACTATGATGAGACCAACTCTCATCCTCTTGATGTAGATGTCGTCTTTGCTGACGTCCCAACTTCTATTCAACCGATAGAACTTGATGGTGAAGAGGTACCTTTTTTTTTTTCTTTTTTTTTTTTAGCATTGATAATAACAAAAATAAATATTTGCCTTAGGTGGCGGGTGACAACCAATTTTTCGATGAAGAGGATGAGTCTTCTCCTAAGGATCGGTTTAAAAATATTGTTGCTACTAGGGAGTCAACACCCTTTACATTGACTATGCAACAAGATAATCACTCTATCATTCCATTACCTTTGTCTCATTCCCGTTTAGGTGATGAAGGTATTACTAACATCTTAAGTGATATTCTGATTGAATCTCAAGGTCAAAAGACCACAATTGGAGATACAACATATGATGAATTGACACTTTTAGCAGTTGCAGGTTTAATTACTGAACAACAATCTCCATGCCCTACTGTGGTTGCTCCTTCTACTTTCACTCACACATTTGACGTTGAACAAATCATCCTTAATGCCCAACACCAAGTAGCACTTATGATAAGAAAAGGCATTAAGGAAATGATTATCAAAACTTCCATTAAGTGTCTCTCATTATTGAGAAGAAAAATTGATGAGCTTTTCAATGCTATCACAAAGATTGGAGTGGACCCTTCACCAGTGAAGTCTCAGATTGAGAAATACATGGAAAGTGTTGATCACCTTGATGTAGTGTAACGCACCCATTCTATGAAGATATCTTCGGAAGTACAAAGCGAATGTTTAGCTATTGTTGCGTCTCAAATTGTGGATGCTCTAAACTCTAAAGGTGTACAGGAAAACCGTCGTCAATCATTAAAGGTTGACTTAGATACTTTTGATGCTAAACATGAAGCACTTAAGAAGGAATTGGAGCAACTATGTATACAAAATGAGCACCTTCAAAACTTAATCTTGGAGATCAATGAGATTGTAGCCTATAAACAGAGTGATGTTTCTCGCTTGAGGAAAGAACACATCATTATCGCCCAAACCCTCGTGTTTACTGATGTCGATGTCAAGACTTTAGAGACACTTCAAGAAGCCTTATGGACTCAACATGACGAGCTTGCATGCTTGGTGTGGATGTGATCGTTGTACTTACTTAGTTTTAGCTCTCATTCTTTTCTTTCATTCATTATTTTATTTTTCTTAAGATGTAATAAAGTCTAACATTTGTTAGCCAGATTTATTTATTAATAAAAATGAGACTTTTTTTTTTGGTAGTGACTGAACTTAAGTGGTTTCCCCGAGTTGCCTACGTACCCTTCAAATAGAGGGGATAAAGTCAAACGTAGTTCCATGTTTTTTTTCAAGCTCTAACTTTTGCCAAGACTAAAAGAAAAATTTAATCTTGCGAGCATATATTATAACTTTTGCCTAAGTCGTCTTTTCAAATTTTCAACTTAGCAGACTTTTTTTTTTTTTTTTTTTTTTTTTTTAACGTTTTAAATTTTGTCAAGACTAAAAGAAAAATTTAATCTTGCAAGCATATATCATAACTTTTGCCTAAGTCGTCTTTTCAAATTTTCAACTTAGCAGACCTTTTTTTTTTTTTTTTTTTTTTTTTTTAAACGCTTTAACTTTTGTCAAGACTAAAAGAAAAATTTAATCTCGCAAGCGTATGTTCTAACTTTTTCCTAAGTCGCCTTTTCAAGTTTTCAACTTAGCGGACTTTTTTTTTGTTTTTTTTTTAACCCTCTAACTTTTGCTAAGACTAAAAGAAAAATTTAATCTTGCAAGCGTATGCCCTAACTTTTGCCTAAGTCACTTTTTCAGGTTTTCAACTTAGCGGATTATTTATTTATTTATTAATTTTTAACCCTCTAACTTTTGCCAAGACTAAAAGAAAATTTTAATCTTGCGAGCATATGTCCTAACTTTTGCCTAAGTCTCCTTTTCAAGTTTTCAACTTAGCAGACTTTTTTTTTTTTTTTTTTTTCGTGAAACGTACGCAATTTATGCTCATGCGGGCCAAGAGCATCACTTGTCTTGAGTTTGATCGAAGGATGATAAATTCACGTCCTTGGAGCAAAGTTTAATTGAGGGTCAAAGATGACTTATTCTCAACCAAACTTAGGAAAACTTTTCTTAAGCATTTTGGAGAACAAAAGAAGTCCTTTTAATCCATCTTGATTTTTTTTCAACCTTAAAGTAGATGAATGACACGTTTGTATTGTGTTTGATATTCTTCCACGAGTTTGTTGAAGAATGTGTCAAGCTTGGACTTGACTTTAATTCAAGGAGGGTAAACACATGTTCTTGGAGCAAAATTTAATTGAGGGTCAATGATGACTTGATCTCAAGTAAACTTATTAACAATTTTATCTAGGGTTTTGAAAAACCCAACCTTGTCTTCTTTAGCTTTGAAGGTAGATGAATGACACTTTTGTTTGTGTTTGATATTCTTCCACGAGCTTGTTGAAGAATGTTTGGAGTTTTATTTTGATTTTTGAAGCTTCATTTTTGGATTTAGCTTCTAGATTGCATCGCCCTTTTGAGAACGCGTCATGCTGAAAGAAAAGAACACTTGTATGTAGAGAAGTTGGAGATTTTAGTTTGGAATCTCCGAATTTGACTTCTTTAATACAAAGATTTTGTTTCTCGATTTAAGAAGTTTGCCAAGAATGATGTTTTTTTTTTTTTTTTTTACTACAGTTTAAGCTCTTGTAGGATAGGAGCAATATGCAGTTTAGGCTCATGCTTTAAGGAGCATCACTAGAATGCCGAGGTTTGAAAACAATTGTGGTAAAATTTGATGTCACGCAATTTTTATCGCTGCTGGTGTAGGTGATGTTTGCACAACATGTTGCACAATTGTAGCATTTGTTCTCAAATTGTTTTGCCCTCTTTATTTTTGTGGCATAGAGTGATGGATTCCTATGTATCTGGATCAATGCAATTTGTGTTTCCTTAGAAAGTTGCAACATTTCATAGATACCAAAGAATGAGAGTAAGCATTGTAGATTTGCTACTACCACATTCCCTTCCTTGGTTTTGCTCGACTCTATACCAAGAGTGTTTTCTTCATCTTCACTTAGTTCATCTTCATTCGAATTTTCATGACAGGAGACCATATTGGTTGATGTCACCATCCCTCTATTGAAGAACTCTAGAGGGAAGTATTCTCCTAAGGTGATAAGGGTGATGAGCTTTTGTACCCAGAGGTCATCAACCTATACAATCACTTGTTTTCTTTTAGGTTTCTTTTCTTCTTTCTTCTTCGCATGTTAATGAATATTTTGCTTATGTTGTTCATTCCTAGGAAGATTTGGGTATGGATGAGATCCTTGCTTTTTACAAGGTTTTCTTTGTGTCACTAATGTCCAGCTTCCTTCGTTATACGACATTAATTCATTATAAGTGAAGAAGGGTGTCTTGACATGACACTTGTGTTTGCTTTGGTTTTGGTGACTTGCATTGGATAATACTGGCGCATGCCTCCAGTGTCTTAGATGGAATATGTAATGAAACAGGATTGAGGGACCCAAATGTGACTGTAGCATGATTTGACTCTACTACTTCATCCAGATCCAGATGAATTCTTCCTTGTTTTGCAAGTTTCATTATGAGATCTTTTAAGATGAAACATTTTTCCATCGGGTGATTGACAATTCAATGGTAATGACAATAGTTTGGATCATTAACACAACCCATTTCTTCTGGACACTTACACTCAGGTAGCTCAATAACCTTTTTTTGGAGCAAGTCTTCCAACATGCTAGGCACATCAAAGTCAGGAAAATGATACTTCTTCTCCTCTAATTCCTTCAAGATGAACCGACGCCTCTCATTTTCCTGGGTTGGTCCAGCCTCTTTTACTTTCTTCTTTTTATCTCTTGCTGAGATTTTGACGGGAGCCGTATTTATCGTCATTGACTCCTGGATAGGTTTCTTTGAGGTCTTGTCACTCATTTTCCCGTCATGTCCCTCTCTTTGATGATTAATGGTAAGGTCCTTCTTAGAACCATGGTTGGCTATGCTAAGTTCCATGTCATGTGCTCGAGTAGCTAATTCTTCAAAGGTACGAGGTCGTATCCCTTGAAGAATGTATAGAAAACCCCAATACATTCCTTGTATGCACATCTCCATGGCCAATACCTTAGATAATCTATCTTTGCAGTCAAGGCTTAAGGAACGCCAACGGTTGATATAATCTACAACCAGCTCGTCTTTCCATTGCTTAGTGTTAGTAAGTTCTATCATACTTACAGTTCGTCGGGTGCTATAGAAACGGTTGAGGAATTCACGTTCCATTTGGTCCTAACTATCGATACACTCAGGTGTAAGGTCTATGTACCAATCGAAAGCATTCCCTCGGAGAGAACGGACTAATTGTTTAACTAATAAGTCACCATCTGTACCTGCATTGTTACAAGTTTCAACGAAATGGGCAACATGTTGTTTTGGATTTCCTTTCCTATCAAATGATTGAAATTTTGGAGGTTGATAACCCATAGGCATACGTAGGTTATCAATCCTCTTAGTGTAAGGTTTAGAGTACATGAGCGTACTTTGTGAGGATCCATTGTACTGCGCTCTAATGGTGTTAGTTATCATGTCCTGAAGTTGTTGAACAGATAATGACACTACTGAGGCAAATTCCGCTGTTTGTCTCTCAACTTGCATTGTCCTATACATATGTGGTGCATCATCGAGAGGAGTTGCAACATTTGGAAGGTGGTTGAGTCCTTGACTTGACTCACTAGTATTTTGTACTTGTGCCTCAACCTTGTTTATGAGGGAGGCTATTTGCATATCCTTCTCCTCAACCGTCTTGGTGAGTTTGGCGATGGCATGAGCCATCTTTGCTAATTGTTCCTCTACGGATGTAGTGCTAGTTGCCATTACCAGCATAGTCATCGAGAAAAGAGAAGTAAAAGAGTCAGAACGATTGGAGTAGTTTTCCTCCTTTGACATTCCAGTTGGCGATCCGGAGTGTGAGCCGGTGCTAGAGTTGGCATCGATGACAAAGCAAAGAGATTTATCCCCAAACTCCTATAGTGTTGAAGGGAGTTTTCCTCAACTATGAGGACTATAGCTCTTGGCCCCCAGAGAGACCAAGGTGATGAGTGGTTGGTGCTCATCACATGTTCTTACCTGTTTTAGCAAACAAGCAAACTCACTTGTTTGTGAGATTGAAGATGCTGATTTTGCTTTGCTACGAGTCATGGGGCCTGTAGCGGTGTCATGTGTTGATTGTGCAATGACGCTCTTGTCATTGCCCTTGTTGACATGCACAACTTGAGTTCTTTTGGGTATCATCGACGTAGTAGAGATCAATCTTCTAACAAAAGAGATGAAAGGTAGAGATGTCCCACCGGGCGTGCCAAAAATTTATACGCACAAATTTCGTAAAATTTTAGTCCTGCAAAAATTAGCAAAACAAATAGGAAAATAATGCGAACAAAATATTTATTGAAATTTAAAATATTTCAGGTGCAATCTCAAAAATAATATTCTTTCCAAAAGAATATTTTCCCTCTTATTCTTTTGCCTTAATCACACTTTGGAAGACGATGATGATGTTTTCTTGATTTCGAAGATCAATCGAGGATCACAAGTGGCTTATTCCTAAATGACCTTGTTGTATGGTGAAGAATGTGTGTAGTAGTTCTTTTGTCGTTTATCGAACTTGCAAGGAGATTTTCCTTTCTGAATTTTTTCTGATTTTTGAATTTTCTCTACCCATTCTTGATAGAAGACACTTCTATTTATAGGTGAAGATAGTGAATTTGAATTTCAAATTCCCGAATTTTAGTTGCTTAATTCAAGGGATTTAATTCCTTGATTTTAGCAATTTTTTTTCTTCTCCCGGAGGTTTTACCAAAAAGATAATAATAATAATTTTCTTCTTCTTATTATTATCCTTTTTTATAATTGGAGATAAGGGAAACTTATCCATAAGAGGATATATTTTTTTTTTAATTTATTCATTTTGAAGAGCAAATTCCACTAATTTTTTTATGTCTACAGACACCAAGTAAACAAGAAGTGAGTAGACCACTGTTGCTCCACACTTCATATTCAAGATTTGTTATGTTATTTCCATCTTTTTCTCCAAGGGTTTAAGGCTTCAAATCAAAAGGCATGACTTGAGACTGTCAAAGTAATTGGAGGAATTAAATTTAATGGAAATGAGACTTGACCATTGATATAGAGTGTTTGTTGTCAATTTTGGTTCTTCACGTTTGGTAGTTTCGAAAACAATAGAGAATATTACTTTGATACCATAAAGAATGAATTGAAACTAGAAAACATTTTGACAGAATGTTGCTCCGTGAACGGTGTTGATGAATAATGTAAATATATACATTATTTCTTGAGCCTCCCCATTGTATTGATGACAGAAGACCTACAAATTTGCTATCACCAAAACATACATGAGAAGATAAAAGGAAAAGAGTTATGGTTTTGGAATTTGTCAATGCTAATATTAAGCCTCCAACAGTAATCTCCCAAAGGTTTAAAATTAACATACTTATTAGCTAACAAATTTCTTGCTTGAATTAATGTTTTCCATACCAGGTGCTTCATCATAGAGATGGCGAAGGTTCAGAATTTGTCAAGTTGTATAGCCATGGCTGTCGTAAATCATTAAATTTTTTTTGAGGGCAAACGTATATATATGTAGTTCAAGAATGTAATATTACTTAGTGGGTCTCCATGAGCACAGTCTTTCAAATGGAGTAATGAGCTTTTGTGAATGGCTGTAGATATAGTGCCCCATACATGGGTATTGCATTATGTATTTCTCTCGGCGTTAAACTCCTATACATAGATTCACACTACTAATTTGAATGAATTTGGTTCATTAATGGAGAATTGATCATGGTAAAGAGTCCTCTCTGAGATACATTTGGTTCGAAGAGCATGTGATTTTCATCTTGTTGGGTCCATTCCACATGCTACTATCGTGGGCAGGAAAAAGGAACATGAAACCCCATTCTCTCAATTTTGCTGTAGGGAATGGTTGATTTTCTTCAACCACATCTGCTTGTAAGTATATAAATAGAAGAAGGAATCTGTAGAGAGTCACTTAAACGACAGGTAGGGCATTCAACTCTAGGAACCACACATGATCGACTTCTAGCAATGTCCAAAGTTAGTGTGGTAATTAATCTTACAGATTTATTCTATTTATGGTAATGTGATATTGTTTTTGTTGCTTTTGTTGTTCCCTCCGACATGATAATAATGTGATGTTACATATGTCACTGTGTGCTCTCTCTTATCTTCACACTTGCTTTCTAAGAAAAATGGAGATCTGGATCTTCATATTCATCTCCATCTGTATTGCTACTCTCCTTATATCTCTTTCCCATGTTATCTTCCCAAAATCAAGGCTTCCTTAGGGTTCCACTGATCAGCAACTTCGAATAGTTTGGTAAATCATTCTCAGACGTCGAGTCCACCCTTCGAAACCTACATTATAAGTTTAAATGTATTTTGCAGTTATAATAAATATTGTGTAGTTATTTTGTGCATTTGTAATATTTTAAATATAGATGTTTTATAAATAAATTTATTGCTTAAAATTAATGAAAATAAATGAGTAAAAATCAATAATAATAATAAAAAAAAAAATAGTTAAAATTAATAAGGGTAAATGCGTTAATTTAATAAATTTAAAATTAATTTTATCAAATAACTTTATTAAAATAAAAATAAAGTACGGATGTTTGGTAAAACTGCTCCTTACAAGGAAGAAAACCTTAGGTTCACGAGATGATATAAGATGGACCTGAAAAGTCGTTGTTCTCCATTATTGATTGATGGAGTTGGTGCAGTGGTGGGCCGGTGGCCTCCTTAAGCCATCTACTTTCACCTAATTTCAACCTTGGAGATAAGTGAGCCTGCAATGGATTCTTCATCACTATTGTGAACTCCTGCTTCTCTGATAGATCAACTTCATCTCCCTCCACAGCCTTCCATTCAAAACTCCATACCAAATTAGCCACAAAATACTCCAGATGCAGCATTGCTAAGCCAAGCCCAGGACGTATCCTCCTTCCTGCACCAAACGGCATCGTCTTAATCTCCCTGCTCCCAGTTATATCAAACACTTCATCTCCATCGCCCTTGCTGTTCAAGAACCTCTCTGGCTTGAACTCCATTGGATCTTCCCATTTATTGGGGTTCCTACCCATCTCTGATACCATGAAATTGAGAGAAGCATTCTTAGGTATAACATACCCTTCAAAGGTAACATCTTGGGTGAATGAATGAGGCAACACAAAGTGTCCCAACGGGTGTTCTTCATATTTTCAAAGGTAATAATTAAGACCAGTTAAATCAAACTCCCAAGAGTTCTCTCCTTCTCTGTGCTCTCTCATTCTCCTGAGCCTTCCCTCATTCTCTATTCTGCCTTCAGAGACTTCTCTCGCTGATCTGCTACATATCCCTGCCTGTTCGTAGATCATAGAAAGACTTGAGGAAAGCAGCAACACAGAGGGAGATGATGATGGTGAAGACCCATGTCTCCATTTTAGTTCTCAAATCCAATCCAATCTCTAATATGAAGAAGAACAGGCTCTACTTCAGGGTTGTGCTACTGCTACGTATCTGCATTAGAATTTAGATATATTGGGTTGTTGGGCTCTTTTTCTTTCCTAACGAATCTTGTCATTAATTTTTTCAGACATGTAGCCTATTTTTCTTCACATCAATTCTAGATTACATATAAGGTAGTAGCCTATGTTGTTTTTTGCCTCCTAAATATCCTTGTGCCCATGTTGATTGGTTAAATTCTGTAGATTCAAAACCAGTGTGCGCTTCAGTGATCCACGGAGTTCTTCGTTTTTTACCCACAAGTGTGGCAACAATCAAAGGCTTGGATTTTCTATTCAAGCTAGTTTGCATTATCACTTGTGCTGCCAGATAGGTAATAAACCCCATCAAGATAATGGTTGGCAGGGTTGAGGTCTGGTGGTTAACCCAAATCCAACACAAATCAAGAGCCCGATTTCAACATAATTTTCTATATTTAACCCGAGGTATTTAATTCAAGTTCAATCCAATATCATTTATCCAATCTCAAATTTTGTTGGAGAGGCTGATTGGAAGGTGTGAAACCAATTTTGTTCGAAAGATAGATTGCAAGATGTGAGATGAACTTATAGGATGAGGATTGGTTCATACTTACCGTGTAGGTTTGGCATTCAAACTTTGAGAACAATTTTAGATTGTACTACTAAGGTAGTGTTTGTTTTTTTGGCTTTATACTTAAAGCAATTTAGTTTTAGAATTTAGGTTGTTTGTTTTTCTACTTTTTCACGACTTATTATAAACTTTTTACTAAATAGAAAAAGTCAAAATATATAACTTTTTCTAAATATAAAAAATAACATATTGATTTTTTTTACTTTTTAATACTTAATAGAAATAAAATACTACAAAATAAACAACATAATATTTAACACTATTACGTATTAAAGTTTTATTTAGAATTAAGTAAAAAAACAAACATCACCTAAGTTGATTACCAATATCGAAAAGCAGCTTAATTATTAAAAATCATTCTATTTAATACTAATTATCAAAAATGTATTTTGAAGTTCATTTGTTTTCTATTCTAAAAATAAGTTTGAAGAATACTTCCTAATTAAACCTTTAGTTTTGAGAAGGGGTTGGGAGAGATATGACGAGAGTAACCATGGGCGAGGGAGATGAGGATGAAGACCCATATCTTAACCACTATATTCTAATCTCTTGACATGAAAATCAATTGTTGCTTCCTTCTAATGATGCATGGCTAGTGATGATAGTGTGGCAAAAAATTATACGAAATCATACATGCAGACATGAGCTTTCTTTTAATCGGGCAACATTCCAATTAAGAAAACTAATAATTGATTTTTTTTTTTTTTTTTTTTAAAGGCTCCGCACTAGGCAACGTGAGTGGGGGCAATGTTCCATAATACAATTGATAAGGCAAGCAAGCTATCGAAAAGCAAACTGTACGAGCAGGGAGGCCATTGTTTGAAAGTGCAGCACTAAATGGTATACGTAGGGCTTGAGAAAATATCTCCTGTGTTACATCTATTCTACACCATATTATCATATTGATGGAGTACACCCTTGAATGAGTTTAAGCCATGTGCATCTGAGAAATTTGCCAATTTTTATTATTAAAGCATATTTTAGAAAAATATGATTTGAAGTTTCCTTGAATAAACCTAAATCATAATTCTCATTTTATTTTATTTTATTTTATTTTACTTTTTGACAAATTTCCAACTAAGACATTTTATGAATGTTCCCATTGGTCACTTTTTTAAAAAAAAAATAAATATATTAGTAGAAGTAAAATTAAAATGAATTTAATAGAAACCTCCATTGCAAGAAACTACCTTTGAGAAATCTACAAACTTATAAACTAGTATATGTTCATATAGATTTTATTTTTTTTTTGGAAAGGATTTAATTACTAAATAAAATAAAAAGGAGAAAATGATATAGAAAGGGAATGAGTGTTTTTCCTCAAATTTTCTTTCTCAATTATTGAAAATAACTAAACAAAAATGATTTTACTAATAGAAATTGTGATTGGATATAAATAACTATTTGCATACCATATAGAGAGTAAATATAAAAGCAATACACATGAAAATTGCTCACATATATATATATAAGAAGGTGCTTAGGAAATAATAGGCTAAAAAATTAGGGAAAACAATTATCAACATGGAAAGAATCTCAATTACAATAAACTATTATCCATAAAGAAAATATCCAAAGAGAATAATCCCAAGAAAAGAAATATTTCAATGCAATCAAACATAAGACATATTTTTCCAAATTTAATATATGGTCCATCCATGGTACCCATTATTTCCTTTCCCTCCATAAGGTAATTTTAGAACATAGAAATACAAAAAATTCACGTTTCTCTTGTAGAAGCATTCAAATCAACGAATACATAAGGAATAATTCTAGGATAACCATCCTATTGCTTAAAATCCCTTATGTTGCAGTTACCTTGCTCCTTGTGCCCATCAATCTGAAAACAGATGAAAGGAACTATATGTATTAACTGTAAGGTTCAGAGTGAATGAAACCCTAATGAACATACAGAAAACCTAATGAACTTTACCTCATGTGCAGATTCTTCACATACCTTATTTTAACCTTGGAGATATGAGAGCCTGCAATGGGCTCTTCATCATTATTGCAAACTCTTCCTTCTCTGACAGATCAATATCATCTCCTTCCACAGCCTTCCATTCAAATTTCCATACCAAATTGGCCACATAATACTCCAAATGCAGCAACCCTAAATTATACCCAGGGCAAATCCTTCGTCCTGCACCAAATGGCATCATCTTAATCTCCCTAGTCCCAGTTATATCAAATGCTTCTTCTCTCTCTCCCCCACCATTACTGCTCAAGAACCTCTCGGGCCTGAAATCTTTTGGATCTTCCCATATTTTTGAGTCTAGACTGATCTCCATAACCCTGAAATTCACAGTAGCATTTTTGGGTATGAGGTAACCGTCCAAGACTGTATCTTGGGTCACTGAATGAGGCAGCACAAAGTGTCCTGGAGGATGACGCCTCAGACCTTCCAAAATCACGGCCTTCAAGTATGGCATCTTCTGCAAATCTTCCCCCCTTACCATTTCCGCTCCATCCTTCACAACCCCTCTAATCTCTTCATACAACTTGGCTTGAATATGCGGGTATTTCACCAGATTCGCCATAATCCACTGCATTGTAGTGCTTGTCGAATGAGTTGCAGCGTTGAGAAACTCCGAGCACAAACTAACCATCTCTCCATAGGTAAGCTTCCGCTTCTCTTCCGGCAGTTGCAGGTCTAGCAAAGTGTCAGCATACGACAAGACATAGTCCTCTGATTGCCCTTGTTTTCCTTGCATTTCTTCCTTTAGCAGTTGTCTGGCTCTGATGAGGGGAATCAGTACGGCCTCCTGATCCTTGCGAAGTTGTAGCAACTCCTCCCAACGTTTTTTGAACAAAATTTTCCCCAATCTACCCCAGAAATTAAGCGAATTGAAGCGAGCATAGCTGAACAAAACTTTCCGCTCAACCACTTCAATCTCTTGAATCTGCTTCTCTCCAAGCTTGTCCCCGAAGCACATAAGAACCAGTAAGCAAAACATGGCGTATCCAAAGTGATCAAACACAGGGATCGGTCCGGAATGGTTTTGAAGGCGAGAGAGGAGAATGTCCAAGACCCACTTGCGTGCGCGAGAATACGATTTGATGCGCAAGGGACTGAGGATTTCGTAGGTAAGGTTGCGGCGCAAGAGGCGCCAGTTCGGGCCATAGACCCCGGCGCTGATGTTCTGCTGGTTGCAACTGATAACTCTGTAGGTGAGCGGTGAGGGAGGGCGGTCGGCGAAGACCGCGCCGTTCTGGACTAGGGCTTGGTGGACAAGAGATTTGGTGGAGATGAAGATGGTCGGGCGAGAGCCCATTCGGATGGTGATGATGGGGCCATACTTAGCGTGTAGATCTGGAAGGACGGATTCGAGTTCTGAGTATGATTTCCGAAGCCATAGAAAGTTTCCAATGAATGGAACTGTAATGGGTCCCGGAGGGAGCCTTTTTTTTGTGAAGACAAGATCATAAAGAACCTTGAGAAGAGCCGCAACACAGAGGGAGACGATGATGAAGAACCACTTCTCCATATCCTAAAAACAGAAAAGTCTTCTGCAGAGGTGCGGAAAGTCATACATAGCTATATATATATACATATATGGCATATATACCATCTAGATAGACATCTGATTAGGGTTTTCCCGATCATATTGACATAAAAATCTTATTAGAATAAATAATATTTTTCTTTTTGGTATGTTTCCATCTAGCTTTATAAATTTATATTTGCCCATATATTCCAAATAATTTCCTATCTTATTTTTCCCTTTTTTGGCTAAATTATTCCATTTACCCAAAAGGATTGGCTAAACTATAAATGGTAAAGGGTATAATTTTGAGGGAAAAATTTTAAAAATTTTTTCAAATTTGGGTTGAGGCAATGCATTAAATTATCTTGTTATAGAACAAATTTATGTACACCATCTTATCCCTTGTTTGGTTTTCCAGTTTTAACATAAAGGGATGGTCAAAAAATGTAAATAAAATACTTTTAAAAACTCATTTAGGGCATATGGGTAATATTGCTTTCCGAATTTTGGATATTTTAATTATTATTATATTACTAAAATAGAGAAAACTTTATATATTTGCAAAATATGGAGAGACCACAAATAATACCAAACACGATAAATCTTTCTCAGGTGAAAAAAAGGTACATTGGATGGATTATGCATTGTATTTCCATTTTTGGCCCTTACATAAATCAGTAATTATATGATATTCTAGGAATAATATTTAAAAATAATAATTTAGAATACACATATCAAGTCAATTAAACCCCACTTACGGAATTGAGGGCATATAATTTATATTTTATTTCTCATTGTCGGGATTTTATTCTATCTATACTCTATTCTAGAGTCGGGATTTTATTGAGGGCATGATTCAACTCTGTTGATTTCCCATAAATTAAAATTAAAGGGATTTTCATTAATGCAATGTCATATAGGTTTGTACAGTTCATTCCCACATAGGTTTTAGCTTATTTGACGAAAGAGCCATAACAAATAGGATGATAGTTTTTCGCACAACACAAAAATATATGTGACTATACAGTACCACACAAATTTTAAAGAGTAAGGATTAAGTATAATCATATTTACGTTATAATCATTTCAATCAATATAACCCATTTCATAAATAGATCATGCGTAGGTTTGATTGCTCAACTAGTCTAACATGTTTACTTAACTACATCAAAATGAGCCATTTACAATCCAACCCGTTTATAACTCGTGGATATAAATATATTAACTTTATATATTTAAAAATTATGAAAATTTAAAATATGTTTTTTAATTATAAATATCATAAAGTTAAAAATTAAATACTAATTGAAATTTTATATATTTCATCAGAAAGATTAAAATAATTTTTCAATTAAAATATTAAATAAATAATAAAAATGCAAAATGAAATTAAATTTAAATTTATTTTTAAATTTAAATTTGTAAGCTAGCCAAACAAATCTTAGCAAGTATGGGGCAAGTGGGCAAAAAGTCATTGCAACCATTGTGACTAGTGCATGAGTAGAGGCAAGCAGTGCAGCTGCTAGACAAGTAATAATAACAGGCCTGAAAGAAACCATTACCCAGATATGGGTAGGGTTAGTATGCTGATTCCTAGAATGCGGGTAGTGTTTGATGCCTATATATAGTGTGTCTTATTAGGCTTTATCCACATGAACTCACCATGGAAAGTTGTGGGAGTCTCATTTCAAAAAAGGCCTTGACTCTTTCTTGCAGGGTTGTTACAAGTTTAATTTTCCTTGTAAATTGTATGTATTTCTCGAGTACTCTTCTTATAATTATTTAGAGTGTTAATGTAAATTCAAGGGTTTTTCCTTGTAAATTGTATGTCTCGAGTACTCTTTCATTGTGCATCTTCTAGGGTTTGAAAAGGTTTTTTCATTGTGCATCTCCTCAGGGTTGAAAAGCAGGCTATAGTTTGGAGGGCTTAAGGGTTTCATAAGGTAAAAAGTTTAGGATTATTTCATGCTTGTGATCCTCTAGGGAATAAGGAAAAAGGAGCCCTAATCTCTCAATTATACATGTAGTGGGGACTCGTTTTTCTTCAGCCATATCAATGTTTGTGGGCACATTATGATGATGTGGTCAAGGGCTTGCCACCAAGGGAATCCCATAATGCACTTGTTAATTTTCATATTTTTCTTCATTTAAATGTGGAGATATTATCACCACTGCCACATATCCCACCACTCCACCACACAAAAATAGATGCTGTTGAGAGATTAGACTGGACTTGATTTCATAAGCAACGTGGACAAATGGTTTTTCGTCTTCATCTCTCTGCATGACAGCTTTTATCAGTATCACTCCAATCTTCTCTTTATCCTCCTACTGATCGGCTTCATCCCATTGGTTACCAAATATTTTTAGGTCGAGCTTGTTTGGAATCATTCATTATTATTTTAAACAACGTGCTAGACATGAGGGAAAATTGAGAGTGCATTTGATTATAAAATAAGAAAGAGAAAAAGAACACACACACAAACACGCTACAAATAGCAGGAGCAGATCATTTCAATACAAAGACTAGATTGGATTGGTGAAGAAAAATGGAGATGTGGCTCTTCATCCTCATCTTTATCTGTGTTGCTACTCCTCTGAAATATTTCTATGGTATTCTCGTCCCAAAACTAAGACTTCCTCCTGGACCTATTACCCTTCCACTGCTGGTGATCAACTTCCTGTGGCTTCGCAAATCATTCTCAGATTTCGAATCCATACTCAGAAACCTACACGCTAAGTATGGTCCAATAATCACCCTCCAATTCGGCTCTCGGCCGGCCATTTACGTCTCCAGCAACTCCCTAGCCCACCAGGCCTTAATTCAGAATAGTGCCGTGTTTGCGGACCGCCCACCTCTGCCCACAAACATAGTCATGAGCTGCAACCAATACAGCATCAGCTCCGCATCCTATGGCCCCAGGTGGCGGCTCCTCCGCCACAACCTCACCGCCGAGATCCTCCATCCCTCACGCGTGAAAAGCTACTCTCAGTCGCGAAAATGGGTCTTGGAGATTCTAATCTCTAGGCTTCAAGGGTGCTTGGAATCAGGTGAATCAGTCAGGGTGGTGGATCATTTCCAGTATGCTATGTTTTGCTTACTGGTTCTCATGTGTTTTGGGGACAAGCTCGAGGAGAGTCAGATCCAGGAGATTGAAACGACATATCGTAGGTTGTTTTGCAGTTTTGTCCGTTTCAGTATCCTCAATTTCTGGCCGAGAGTGGGGAAGATATTGTTTCGCAGGCGGTGGGAGGAGTTCCAAGAACTTCTCAAGGAACAGGAAGAGATACTGATCCCTCACATAAGAGCTAGACAACAGCTAAAGTCATCTTCCTCCTCAAAAGACAGTGTCTTGTGCTATGTCGATACTTTGCTGGACCTGCAACTATCGGAAGAGAAGAGGAAGCTTAATGATGGAGAGATAGTGAGTTTATGCTCGGAGTTTTTCATTGGAGGGACTGACACTACATCCTCGGTACTGCAGTGGATCATGGCAAACCTGGTGAAGTACCCTCGCATTCAGGCCAGGCTTTTCAAAGAGATTAGTGGGGTTGTGGGGGCGGGAGAAGAAGAGGTGAAGGAGGAGGATTTGCGTAAGATGCCATACTTGAAGGCTGTGGTTTTGGAAGGTCTGAGGCGTCATCCTCCAGGACACTTTTTGCTGCCTCATGCAGTGACCCAAGACATAACCTTAGATGGATATGTTATACCCAAGAATGCTACTGTGAATTTCATGGTAGCTGAGATAGGTTGGGACCCAAAAGTTTGGAAAGATCCAATGGAGTTCAAGCCTGAGAGGTTCTTGAATGAGGAGGGTGACTGGAGCAGAGAGATCAAAATGATGCCATTTGGTGCAGGAAGGAGGACGTGTCCTGGGCATGGCTTAGCGATGCTGCATCTGGAGTATTTTGTGGCCAATTTGGTATGGAGTTTTGAATGGAAGGCTGTGGAGGGAGATGAAGTTGATCTATCAGAGAAGCAGGAGTTCACAATAGTGATGAAGAATCCATTGCAGGCTCACCTATCTCCAAGGTTGAATTAAGGTACCTCAAAATCATGTTTGCCAAAAATAAAAGAACAACAGCAACAACATATGAATGAAAGAGAATGAATGATGTAACAATTGTTCACATGTTTTCAGATTGTTCATTATTAGAAGTACTTCTCTGTGCGATAGTGTATAATAATGATATAATGCATTAAGATTTTGGAAGGATGGTTGTTAAAGATTAATAGTTCTTCCCTTAATGCTTATGTGCTATTATCTACTGGATTTTAGTGTCTTTTTTCTTTTTTTAGCCTTTTGACCAGTTTATTCCTATATGTGGCCAAGGCTTCAAATGAATTGGAAATTGACGGTAAAATGTTTAGGAAAAAAAAATTAACTGGGATAATTAGATTTATTTGAATGTTACTTGGTACTTAACAATACAATTTTAGTTTATACAATAAAATTGTAGTTGGTAAAATTTAATATAGTATATTAAGAGTGTGTTTGACAATGATTTTAAGAAATATTTCTAATTTTTTAATTTTTATAAATTTCTATGTTTTAAGTATTAAAAAGATTAGAAAAACTTCTTAAAATCATTATCAAACACAATCTAACATAGAATTAATATTAAAAACCTTATTGTGATGGCAGGAATTCTTCATTTGGGCTATATTTGTGGCCAATTTCATCCGGCAATTTAAATGGCCTACTGTGGATAGAGAGATATGTTGATCTCCAATGTTAATTTAATATGATAATTCTTAGAATATCTCTTCCCCTGCGTGGTACAAGTTTTGATTAATAATTGATTTGATTTGAAGAAAATGAATATATATTGCAGTTATGGGCCACAAGTGTCAGTTCAATTTTGATTATAAAAGATTTGCTTTTAAAGTCTTTATTTTTTTTGGTGCTGTGGGCAGACAGGAATTGTTAATCTTGATTTTTCCTGAATTCGTAAATAAAAATGTATAGGATAACTGAAAGCGTTTAATCTTTATTTATTTATTTTTTGTCTTTTTGTTGTGCCAGTAGAAGCTTTAATATAAAAATAGTAATTAAAATATATAAAGATAAAATAATTCACACAAAGGTACACAATGGTTTAATGGAGTTTGACCAATTATGTCTACATTTATCATAAAAAAATTCATTTCACTATATAATAGAGAATATTAGAAAAAATAGAAACCAAATAAAATTATTGGGTTCGAAAAATATCCCATGTTTCCCCATATTTTATATCTACACTTTGAACCATAATTTAGCTCCCTTCATTAGTTATCTTCAATTCATAACTTTTTTCCTCGTGACTTAGAATATTTATTTTTAATAATTTTTTTATTTTATAAAAAAATATAATATTATAATAACATATCAACTTAGAAAATATTCTGTATCATATATACATAAGTGTGAGATAGTAAAAAAAATATGTTAGGAAGTTTACATAATAGCTAGGAGGGTGGAAATTTACATAACAGGAGGCTACCTATGTGGGAGTTTCACATAATGGTAAGGAGCTATAATAGGAATATAGTTATTCTGTAATAGCTATGGTTGACCTTGGACAACCTCCCTTGATATTACCGCAATCAGAGGAGTTTATTTCTTGGTAGGATAATCTCCCTGGATAGATTCAAGGCCTTGTTTTTAATCTGCTTCTGCTTCGTCAATCACCCTAGGAGCTAAGTGAGCCTTCAATGGATTCTTCATCAGTACCGGCATCAGAGCTAAAACTGTTTTCTCAGATAGATCATCATCATCTCCATCAATGGCTGTCCATTTAAATTTCCAAATTAAATTAGCCACTGTGAGTGTTTAGCTAGGTTGGCAATTCCGGACAAAATTCCTAAGTGTCCCCTAACTCGGCTTTCCTATTCCTATTCGGACTACTTGACTTTGAAGACTAAGACTTTGCTAAGAGGCCGAGGTATGTAGCCGAGTGTGTGGTGATTGGATGTGAATCAACCCGGTTTTTAAGCTTTAAATGTGTTAAAAAATTAGGAGAAATGGTTTTTGGTGTAAGGTTGTCATTTCCCTGTTTCTGGATCGATCCAAGTGTAGGGGTGGATCGATCCAACTTATGTTTTCTTGATCAAATCTCAGCCATTAGATTAAGGGCTTCTTTTTACACTTTAAAAACCAATCTTCTCTCATTTTCTGGAGAGAGTGACTGCAGAAACGTGGAGAGAGCAGCCACACTCCTTGTGTTCTTCATCTTCTCATTTTGTTTTCCCAATTTGGGGTTTTTGATTGCAAGGAAAATCCATTTCTCTTAATATTTTCCAAACTGGTTTTTAATGGATTTTCTTGAGCAACAAATGGGCTGATTCCTTCTTTTCTTCATATCTCAATCTCTCATTCTATTTGGGTTTGTGCAAAAACCCATTTTCTTCTTGTGTGGATTCAAGAAGAGGCCGAGATTGAGCTTGGTGCGGATTCCAAGTGTGCTCCGAAAGAAGAAGGTGAGAAGCTGAAAATGAAGGTACTAGTCAAGTATTCCGAAAAGGATTGGTTGGCTTGAGCTAGGTAAAACCTTGTACTCAGTTTTTATTCTTCATAGTGGAGTCTTCAATCGGCAATAGGCCCGTGGTTTTTGATCTCTTCGGAGGTTTTCCACGTTAAAAATTTGGTGTTCATTGTCTCTTTCTCTCATTCTATATTTTGATTTATTTTTGAGGAGTGTTGAAGCATTTGCATGTGTTTTGCATTTATAAATTGTTGGGAGAGTGTTGATGCATACATTATTGCTTGTGGATGTTATGCTTTGTTGAAAGAAAATTTTCTTGACATTAAGATAGGTAATTTTTGTTGGGAGAATTTTTAAATTGTTCTACAACACCTATTCACCCCCCTCTAGGTGTAGTTCATTATTGAGATTCACATTTTCAGCCACAAAAAACTCCAAATAAAGAATTCCTAATCCATAACCAGGACAAATCCTCCTTCCTGCACCGAAAGGCATCATTTTGATCTCCTTACTCCCAGTCACATCAAATGCTTCAACTCCATCTCCATTCAAGAACCTCTTTGGCTTGAACTCCATTGGATCTTCCCACAGGTTCGAGTTCCACCCGATCTCAGCTTCCATGAAATAGATACTAGCGTTTTGGGGGATAGCATGGCCACCCAGAGCTACATCTTGGCTCACTCCATGAGGCATCCCAAAGTGAGCGGGAGGATGACGCCTCAGACCTTCCAGTATCACAGCCTTCAAGTATGGCAGCTTCTGCAAATCTTCCTCCTTGACCTCATCCCGTCTTTCTCCCATAGCCCCACTAATCTCTTCAAAGACTCTGGCTTGAATATGCGGGTACTTCACTAGATTTCCCATGATCCACTGCAATGCTGCGTATGTAGCATGGGTACCGGCATTGAGAAACTCTGGGCACAAACTAACCACCTCTCCATCCTCAAGCTTTCTCTTGTCGTCTGGGAGTTGCAGATCCAACAAAGTATCTACGTAAGGGGCTGGGAACCCACACTCTTTTTGCATTAGTTTGCTTTGCATTTCCTGCTTCATCTGTCGTCTAGCTCTTTTAAGAGGGGCGAATACATCTTCCTGATCCTTGCGAAGCTTGATGAACTTCTCCCAACGCTTCCGAAACAAAATCTTCCCCACCATTGGAAAGAAACTGAGCATAATGAAGGTACCAAAACCTGCAAACACTCCCCATTGAATAGATTCAATCTCTGCAACTTTCCTTTCCTTAAGATCATCCCCGACGCACATGAGAGCTAGTAAGTAAAACATGGTGTGTTGGATTAAGGGTATGAAAACAAAGAACTAACTCAAAAGACAAACAAAGAACAGAATGAATAAGAAGAAAAACTTATCGGCTGAGGCGTGACAAACGTTGTCCTTAAAATATATTTACCCTTCTCGAAGAGGAACTCGGTGCACTAGGGTATCAGTGGTCTACCTCCAGTATTCAACAGCAAGAGAATCTCACATTTGGTGCACTCTGTAAGTGAGATGTGTATAGCTCGAGTTCTGAAAAATTAAAAACTCTCTAAAAAACTCTTTAAAAAAAATTGGTATTTGTTTTTTTAGAGAGAGAGGGGCGACCTACTTTTATAGGCCACTAATACAATCCCAATAGGACTCTACTCATAAGCGGAATAAGACTGAAAGAGAAACAGGATTCTAGTTGTAAGTGAAACGAGAGCACAATCCCAATAGGACTCTTCCTAAAGTGATTGAGGCAAATTTGTATGAAACAACATGGTCAAGCCAATTTCTATAATATATCGGTGCTTCCATTTAGCCACCCCATTTTCCTCAAGGGTTCTTGGCCAAGACATATGTTCAATCCCACAATTCCTTATGTGAGCAAGAAAATCATTCAAGTTGAATTCACTACCACCATCACATTGAAAAATCCTAATCCATTGGTCAAATTGATTTCTACCAATTTTTGAAACTTCAAATAACACTAAAAAATTTTGGTTTTTCTTCTTAATGGGTACAACCATGTGAACGAATGATGAAAATGTCGTGATATATTGACGATATTTGTGTATTGACAGCCTCCGACATGATAAATGTGGGAGAAGTATCGAAGGTACAATATTTCCATAAAATCGACCATTTTTCACCAATATCCATTTCCTTTTTTTTCTTTTTTCAAAATTCTTGCAATAGGCCCAATTACCAACCCAATCCATATTCTCGCACCAACCCAACAAGCTTTACACATTGGGAAATCTTCCAAGATTGGCTTAAATACACCTTTTTGGTGCCAACAAGTGTGGATTTGAACCCATAAACTCACGCTTACAAAAAATCCCCCACCACCAACTGACCAACCATGCTTAACATTATAAAATGTATATACATACATTATCAGTATTAAATATATAAACTATATATATATATATATATATATATATATATATATATATATATATATATATATATATATATATATATTATAAATTAAATTAAATAAAATTATTATAAATTAATTAATTTTGGGTATTGTGACTTTTATATAATAACTAAATAAAAAATAAATATAAATTTATGAATAAATTATCAAAATTTTAAATTAAAAAATGCTTATACAAATTATCATCATTTCTTTTATATCCAAATTAGATGAATACATATAAAGTATGTTTTTAAGTTCTAAACATTATTGTTAAATATCACAACATAACTTATATTATACATATATCAATTTTTTTAACAAAACAACCTTAATATTTCCATTATTATTTTTATATCATTTTTTTTAATTTTTAACAATATTTCCATGAGTTTTGATCAATTTTTGACTCATCGATATTTTATGTCAAAATATCCATCGATATATCCCCAATATATTCCTAAAATCAAAATCTTTGGTTTGAAGCTATAAGGGCAGGTCCCTAAAGATCATAATGAATTTTTTCAAAGAGGAAAATTTGAAATTTTATTTTGAGACTAAAAAGACAATTTATAGTTTTTTTCTCATTTAACAACTAACATACATGGAAGGTTGAGATGTCCAATAAGTAACATTAATCGATATCATTTCCTTTAACAAAGATAAGATCTTTGAATTTAGGTGTCCGAGTCGTTGATGCCAAGGACTTGAAGAAATTTCACATTTCCTTATTCCACTAAGCCTCTTGAGGAAAACCATCTAGAGCATAGAGCTGTCCATTTTTACACCCCTTCGCTATTGTCATTTTGTTTTGGTCCTTAATAACAAAATTAGAAGCAGTAATTCAAAGGTGCACAAATTATTTGAAGTAAACTTTCCAACTGATAAAAGATTCTTTGTCAAATAAAAAACCACAAGTACATCCTTTAAATTTAATTTCATGTGTAATTACACAAATGTCACTGGTATGCGATATAGGTAAACTATTTCTATCTTCAATATAAATCACAACACTTCTGTTATATAGTTTTACAGAATAAAGTTCATCTACATCATTTGTCTTAATGTAGTGACTTTATAATCAACATAGAATGATTGATCATTTTAATCTTAGATAGCAAAGGTAACAAAGGCTTGATAAAGATTTTTCGATTGATACGAATAATCAAGTTCGTGCCAACAATTAATAGCAAGGTGATTTGATTTCCCACAAATTTGACAATGAGGTTTACCATTATTTTTAGGATTGTTTAAACATTATTGCTGGCCAAGAGGATTCTCATCCTTCAATGAAGCATTGTTGTTTGGATTAACATTTTGCTTGTTATTTCTATTATCCTAAACATTGTACCTTCCAACATGAGTAAAACCTCTACATCTTGAGTTAAAATGTCCATTTCCTCCTCAATTGTTTTTGTCGTGACCTTGTTGTCCAAAGAAGGCTTGAGCATGTTCCAAGAACATCTTTTCTTCATTTCTTTTTGTAGTTTGTGCTTGCTCATATCCTTGAAGGGCCAAAACAAAATGAAAAGAAGATGGGTATGGCAGTTTAGTGAGCATAGCAATTAAAAAATTATCATAGTTTCCAAGCCACAAGCAAATTGAAACATTATCAAGATCTGAGATTGGTTTCTTAATGGCAGCAAGGTTATCACAAAATGGACTTGAAGTCTTTCAAAAAATCTCTTACCGATTGAGTTCTCTTTTGAATGGCTACTAGCAATTCTTTTAAATGGCCTTCCTTCTCAGTTGTCATAGGAAGGAGTTGTTCTTCCAACAAACTCCACACTTGATGAGTTGTTTCAAAGCCAAATATTGAACTCCACATGCCTTCTTTCATGGTTTCGAGAAACCATGAAATGAGTAGGCCATCGTTTTTAGTCCATGATTCTTATAGTGGATAGGGTCTTTGCTACCTTTCTCATATTCTATCTCTTTACTGGGTTTATCATCATCTTATGAAAAATAGGAAATCAAATTAGATAATTAATGGTAATAGGAGAATCTGCTAGCAAAGAATTATGACAAGTCCATATTCTCAATAGAGTTTGTCAATAAAGAATTATGGCAAGTCTATATTCTCAGCACTCTCACATCAAGATGGCATGTGAAAATTTTGAACACTCGTCTTAATAAGGAAATCATGGAATAGGTCTACTATAAGAGTTTTTATAAAAAAAAATAAATAAAATAAATAAAAATATCAACTAATTGTTATTTGGAGCGAATAAAACTAGTACAAACTACTGTTGGTTGGATCTTTTCATGAACCAAATGACAATCTCACGATGTATTTGGTACACTCATGAAAGGTTGAGTTAGCTGTAATATGAAAGGTAGCTTTGTTGTCATAATAAAAATGAGTTGGTTGCGAGTGATGAATTCCAAGATCTTTTAATAAGTATAATAGCCAACTAACTTCGCAACATGTTATCATCATTGGCTTATACACTGCTTCAGTGGAAAAGTGAAAAACAATTGATTGTTTCTTTGATTTCCATCAAATAGAAAAGCTTCCAAGAAAAACACAAAACCTTGTAGTCGAATGACAAGAATTGGGATAACTTACCCAATCTAAATCATAGTAGGCATGAAGTTACCACGAGCTAGATGTTGAAAGAAAAATTCCTTGGCCATGACAACTCTTTAAATAATGCAAAATTCGTATTGCAACAAGATAGTATAGTTGGCGAGATTGCCAAAGAACCTAACTAAGAATTTGAACACTATTGGCAATGTCTAGTCATGCTACTGTGAGATAAAGCAAACAACCAACCAAAAACATGTAAAATGTTGGATTTGAAATAAGTTCTCTATCATTCTTGCTCAATTGAAGATTTTTCTCCATTAAAGTTGTTGAAGTACATGTACCAAGGAAACCAAACTCTTTAAGTAACTTAAGGACATATTTTCGTTGGTTTAGATAAATTCCAAATTTTGATCGCACAATTTCTATACCAAGAAAATATTTTAGAAAACCAAGATCTCATACTTTGAAATGATTATAAAGAGTCGTCTTTAGGTTCTAAATCTCCACAAGATTGTCATCCATAATAATAATGTCATCGACGTACACAAGGATAGTAGTAAAAGAGTTGTTAGTGTCTTTATAAACATGGAATAATCCATCTTTGACTATTGGTAACTGATTCCCAACAATTTGCTAAAAGGCTTGGCAAACCATTGAGAGGAAGTCTACTTAAGGCTATAAATGGACTTTCAAAGCTTACAAATAACATTGTCAGGGTTAGACATGATGTTGAAAACCTTATGGAAACTGCATGTAAACCTCCTCATTCAAATCTCTATAAAGAAAAGCATTGCTAATGTCAAGTTGATGAAAGTTGTCAATTTTTAACAACTATAATAGCTAGTAAACATTGCATTCTCATGAGTTTGGCTACTAGGGCAAAGGTTTCTTGATAATCAAGTCTTTCTCATTAATTGTATCATTTCACAACTAATCGAGCTTTGTAGCACTCAATAGTGTCCTCTAGTTGGTACTTGATTACCCATTTGCAACCAATGTCTTGTTTCTCAGGTGGTAGTGACATAAGCTCCCAAGTTTGATTGGTTTCCAAGGCTTTAATTTCCTCTATCATGGTCTTTTTCTAGTTCATATCAATCATTGCTTGTTTGAATGTCTTTGGTTCCTAGCCAAAAGATATGGAAGCTAAAAAAGAACAATGCATTGGACAGAATTTTTCATAAGACAAGAAATGTTGTAGTGAATGAAAGGCACTTATAAGATTGGAAGAAGACTTTGGTGCTAGCAAATCACATGTGACCAATTGACAATTAGTCTTTGAGGTGAGAAAGAGGACAACACCTACAACTAGATTGTGCAATGGGTGCTGCGGAATTTTCTAACATTGGAATATTAGGGTCTTGGTTATCTTGTGTCGCAAGTGATGTTTCAACTTGTGGAGAAGATACAATTTCATTATTGATCTCGCTGATATAACATGTGAAAATAGGCTAATTTGAAGGCGTTTTATTTCTTGATTAAATGGGAAAATATTTTCTCTTAATTAAACATCTTGAGAAACAAAAATTTGAGTGGTTTCAAGATCAAAAAGTTTATATTCCTTTTGGTCGTTAGAATAACCAAGGAAGATATAACGGGAAGTTTTAGAATCAAACTTTGTCTTTGAACCACTTGTATTTGCTGCAAAACATAAGCAACCAAAGACCTTTAAATGAGAAAATAAGGGAATTGAGTTAAATAACAATTCATATGGTGTCTTACTAGACAACAAAGGAGTTGAAGTATGATTGATAAGGTAAGTTATAGTTAACACACATTCAACCAAAAATTTAATAGGGAGACCTGCTTGGAAACGCAAAGCATGAGTAACAATGAGTAGGTTTCTATGTTTCCTTTCCACCATGCCATTTCGTTATGGTGTATCTATGTAGCTCATCTCATGCAAAATCCCTTTGGAATTATAAAAATATCACGTCAAATTCTAATCCATTATCAAACCGCAATATTTTTATCATTTTATTGATTTATGTTCTTATGTTGCATAAAGAAAATCAAAGTACAACAAGGAAAATCATACACAATTGCGAGAAAATAATGAGCACCTGATAAGGAAGCAATATAAAATTTACCCCAAATATCACAATGAATTAAATCAAAAGGTTCAACAAACCTTTTATTACTTAAAGGAAAAAGAGTTTTAGTTTGTTTAGCTAAAGAACAAATCTCACAACGTTCGTGTTTAGCAAAAGGATTTAAAGTTGAAATGTCCCTTTTCCTTGACCTTAGTTTCCACTCCCTCAATACCATGACATTCACATCCCAATGTCACTACAATTGTCGTTGTCACCACCACACCTCCATTATGTCTCCTTGATATTGGTGTCTCTCACCATATTACTATTGATCTAGGGCATCTTTCTCTCCACTCCCCACACACTAGCTCCGACGACCTCTTAATTGGTGATGGCACGGGTCTTCTCATTACCCATAATAGTTCCACAACTCTAACGTCTCCTACTATGAGTACTTTTACTTTAAATAAGATTCTTTATGTTCCCAACATGACAAAAAACCTAATATCAGTTTTTTAATTTTTGTATTAGGTTTTCTCCATTAGTTATATTTTCAAATATCAAAACCACTTCATTTGAGTGGCATCATAGACTAGGTCATCTCACATTTCTAATTTTAAAGCATATAATCTCTAGTTTCAATTTAGAATTATCATTTTCTTAGTCTTCTCACTTTATTTGTGATGTTTGTCAATGCAACAAAAGTCATAAATTACCATTTTCCACATCTTCTCTCTTACTTCTTCTCAACCTCTAGAAATTCTATTTTCTAATGTTTAGACCTCTTTGATGTTATCATATGACAACTATCAAGAAAATAAAGGATATCTTACATTATTCATTAGTGATTTTACAAGATTGATTTAGGTGTTCTTCATAAAGAAAAAACTAGCTTTAAAAAAAATAAAAATAAAGTGGCTACAACATAAAGCCCTTAAGGAATGATAGAGGAAAATAACAGTACTTTAACACCTACATTTTGAGAAGTTTTGTGAAAATGAAGGTGTTGAGGGATAACTGATCATTTTTTTTCATCTAGCCCTTAACAAAATGGAGTACTTAAAAACTATGATAGAGATGGCAAAAAAAAAAGCTACATACGAAGTGGATGCCTGATGTTTTTTAAGTTGTTCATATAGTTGTAGGTTACTAAATATAGGTTCAACTAGGGCCTTGTAAAATGAAACTTCTATTAAAACATGGAGTGGAAGAAAGCCATCAATAAAACACTTGAAAGGGTTTAACTGCTTTGAAAGGGTTTAATTGTTTGTGCTACTCTAAAAGAAGAGAAAGCGTGTTGGATGAAGTTGATGAAATTGTATATTCATGAATTATACATAGCTTTTAGTCAAAGGAATTTAGGTTGTATATATAGTTTAAAAGCAAATAATTTGATTAAAAGTAAAGATAGCATATTTGATGGAAAAGTTGCAGAAATAGAATTAGGGGCAACCCAAAAGGTTGGGAAAAAATAATAATAATAATTTTATTTATGACACTCGATCAAAAATAGCTAGTAAAATTGAATATGATGCAATGTGCATGCACACCTCAAGCTATAAAAAAAATTGAGCTATTAATTTTACATATAAGTCTCCAAATGAAGAATTTCAAAACCATAACCAGAGCATAGCCTCCTTCCTGCATTGGAAGGCATCATTTTGATCTCCTTTCTTCAAGTCACATGACATGCTTCAACCCCATCTCCATTCAACAAAGTTAACTATGCTCCCCAAGAACATACCACAATTTCTCCGTTGGGATATTGTCTGTAATATTCTTTGATTTACTCCACCTTCTACTCGAGAGTCAAACCCAAGTATTGGTTACCCATTTTATAAAGCTAACCGATTTGACATAGTTTTCTTTTAACATCAAATTAGTTAGTGAAACATGGAGGACATGATCATTTTAGATGTCAACGAAATTTAATTGCAAATAAGTGCATGCATATAATATTATCTTTATAAAAAATTATATAATAAGATATTTTCTTATAAGAATATACCCTAATGGAGAAATATTATAAACCAATAAATTAACTCAAGAAAAAAATTTAGGACACTTTCCAATGATAAATTATGCCTTTTTATACTCAAATAATCAAAGCATGTTTAACCTATCAAGATTTTGGGCCATTCATGATCAATATCAATCCAAAAAAAATATAGTACCATAATAAAATTTCAAAGGTACTTATCAATAAACAAGACATAGTATAGCTGCTCACACTTGACTAATTCTTGATCTTCTCCCCAATAAAATTCTGAGTATGATTTAACATAAATATGAATCCATGCTAATAAGTGCATGTATGCATCATAATTAATTCAAAGGTGGTTAGTAAGTATAGTTACTTCTTACTAAATTAATTGAAGAAATGACTTATTGCTAACATTGATCGAGTTAGTCTTATTCAAGTTCCCGTCTCTCCAAGAAAATTTTGAGTTGGTAGGGACTTTAACCTTGCATTAACGATGGATGTTATGCTAGTACTCATAGTCATAGCCTAGCTAGGATTCATTCTTGAATGGACAAGTCAAGAATATTAATTGCAGCCTAAGTTATTGATGTGGGTCAAAGCTATCTTTTTCAAGAAGAATATATATATACATATGTCCTCCCCTCAAGCTATGAAAAAGAGCACAATGTGTAGAACATAGTATATATAAATGGTCATCCATACTGTCCATTCAAATAGGTGACTAACACATGTCCAATGACAATAAAATGACAACACGCACAATAAAATGGTCATCACTTGAGCTGACCTGCAAGGATGACAGAAAAAAGTTCAGCAAGATTAAATCATTTATTTTATTATCCAATATTAATTAGGATATTAAGCATGTAATTAATGATGTAAGTAATGATCAAAATTAATATGCAATCTTATTGTCATTGCATGCATAAATAAAATCTTCCAAGTATGAATGTTAATAAGATGTTAGCCTCCCTCGCTATCACTCTCAACAGAGTATATGTCTTCTTTCATTGAAAAACTAAATATTTATTACATAATTCTCATTATTATTATTGTTGTTGTTATTGTTATTCAGACGAGCACTTTGTATTAGTTAATAAATTAAAGAAATCTTCCAACCCTCTTAGTAACAATATTTATTCATAAACCAATTTAATTATTTAATATAATTTAATGATTTAATTCAAGTCATTGAATACGTCAAATATATTTGATAAAATAAATAATAATATTATTTAAAGCCAAAAAACTTAATTAACCTAATAAGTAAAAAGGATTTTTTTTTTTTTCTCTCAATCAAAAATACTACTCTTGAGCCATCATTGCCAAAAAAAACTCAATTGATTATCAACTTACAATAATAACTATCAATCATATATATCAATTACTTGATATTAATAAAACTAATAAATATGTTTGGATTAAATAATTTTAAAAAACTTTCAAATTTAGTTTTAGCAAAGAAGTTGATATTTAAAATAAAAAGAAATTAATAACAAAATTCTCTCAAGTTATTTAGAGCTTGTTTAGTAGCGATTTTATGAAACGTTTTTAACTCTTCTGATACTTGAAAGATAAAAAATTTAAGTGTTTAAAAGACTAAAAACGCTTCCTATATATAATCATTACCAAAAGCACTCTTTAAAGTAATCAAATATCAAGTCTTGGGTTTTATGAAATGTCAGCTTAATTAGTTGCTCAACCTTAATAATAACCAATATCATCACCTCCCTTGGTTTCATGAAATTTTTACCTTATTCAACAAACCTGCAAAGCATATGCATTTCTTCATTTCATTTGGCCCTTGGAGAGATGTGAGCCTTCAATGGATTCTGCATCAGCACTGGCAGAAGGGCTGAAACTTTTTTCTCAGAGAGATCAACATCATCTCCATCCACAGCAGTCCATTTGAACTTCCAAATCAAATTGGCCACAAAGTACTCCAAATGAAAAATTCCTAAACCATTACCAGGGCAAACCCTCCTTCCTGCACCAAAGGGCATCATTTTGATCTCCTTACTCCCAGTCACATCGAATGCTTCTACCTCATCTCCAGTCAAGAACCTCTCTGGCTTGAACTCCAGTGGATCTTCCCACACTTCAGGGTTCCATGCGATCTCTGCTACCATGAAAAAGATGTTAGCGTTTTGGGGGATTGTATAGCCACCCAGATTTACATCTTGGTTCACTGCATGAGGCAAGCCGAAATGTCCACGAGGATGACGCCTCAGACCTTCCAAGATCACAGCCTTCAAGTATGGCATCTTCTGCAAATCTTCCTGCTTCACCTCGTCATCTCTTGTCCCCATAACCCCACTAATCTCTTCAAAGACCTTGGCCTGAATATGCGGGTACTTCACCAGGTTTGCCATGATCCACTGCAGCGATGTGTAAGTAGTATGTGTCCCTGCGTTGAGAAACTCGGAGCACAAACTAACCAGTTCGCTGTCATTGAGCTTCCTCTTCTCGTCAGGCAGTTGCAGATCCAGCAAAGTATCAACGTAGACTGTTATACGACTGCTTTCTTCATTGTCGGAATCTTCTTGTTGTTTGCCTTGTAATTCCTTCTTCAAGCGCTCGCTGGCCCTTATAAGAGGGATCACCACATCTTCTTGATGCTTGCGAAGCTGCAGGAACTTCTCCCAACGCTTCCGAAACAAGATCTTTCCTATGGTAGGCCAAAAATTCAGCATATTGAAGGTGCCAAAACCGGCCAAAACTCGCAGCTGAGCAGCTTCGATTTCTCTCACCTTCTCCTCCTCAAGCTGATCTCCGAAGCACATCAGAACCAGCAAGCAAAACATGGCGAAGTGGAAGTCATCCACCACGCGTACCACACCATCTCCGGTTTCAGAGCTCCCGCGAAGCCGAGAGAAGAGAATCTCCAGCACCCATTTGCGGGCTCGGAAGTACGCTTTTAGGCGCAAGGGGTTGAGGATTTCTGTAGTGAGGTTGCGGCGAAGGAGGAGCCAGGTGGGACCGTAACCGGCGGAGCTGACGTTGTGTTGGTTGCTGCCAATAACTTTGTTGGTAACCGGAGGAACAGGGCGGTGGGCGAAAACTGCAGCGTTTTGAACTAATGCTTCGTGAGCCAGGGAGGCACTCGCGACGAAGATTACTGGGCTGTTTCCAAGTGGGAGGGAGACGATTGGACCATGCTTAGCGTGAAGGTTTCTGAGGATTGGCTCAAGTTCTGTGTAAGATTTCAGAAGCCATAGGTAGCTGCTGATGATTGGAAAGGCAAAGGGTCCAGGAGGGAGCTTCTTCTTGGGCTTGTAGAAGAGCAGTGGGAAGAAGAAAGCAGCAATGCAAAGAGAGACGAGGACCCCGAACCAGGTCTCCATTGTTGGCCTTTTTTCTTCTTTGGTTGCTGACAAGATATATAATGGCAAGCTACCATATGGGAGACTTTGTTCCACATTGAATAAAAGACTGCTAAAATTATTAAAATTCTTCAAATAAGATCTCATATCAAATATTTTTATTTGAAAATTTTAATAAAAAAAAAAAAAAATTGACTTTTTTTATTGAAAATTATAAATATAATTTTTTATTTTTTTATATAAATCATCATTTCATTCTGTTGACTTCAAATTATTAATGCCATCAATGTGAAATAAGGTCGCACAATGCTGACTTCGAATAACTAATAAAAAAAACATATTCATGAATCATATGTTCCCTGAGACATAGTGAACATGTATCCTTGAAATCAACTTAATTTTTCTTCTCAAAATGGTTTTCATAGGTGGGATAGTTCAATAATTTGGGAACTTCCTTATATCTTCTATGTGTTGGTGTCGTTCTCAACTTCTAGTGTTAGACAGAGTTTATCTTGGTCCAGACAAAATGATCCCAAATGGGTTATACATTTGCCCTGGACAACCAAGTGATCTTGAATACGAGAAGAACACATGGAGGAAAGCCCCCACATATATATCTTGCGAGTTAGAAGTCTCATTATTTCTCGTGCTTTCTTTTTCTCTGTTATTTATTTCTCACTACAAGAAAGTAAGTTTATAGTAGCGGTCAAATTCCGGCACCGCAAGTAGGAAATTTGTAGTCAAATTCCGGTAGCTGCAAGTAGGAGAATTGTGTTATAAAATTTAGATGCGAACAAAATAGACGGCGGGCAAAGCATGGCTTCTTGGGGCTGGGCGGTGGCTATTGGGCTTCACAAGGAAAACAATAATGCTTAAAAAATCAAGGTTGTGAGGATAGAAGAAGCCATTTCATCCTTCAGCTTTCTACGGCACTATGAAATTAATAAAGAAGCATCTTTACAGCAAGTTTAAGTTCTATATCGCACCACTGTTAATGCATCTCACTATTTTCCTTTTTCACAGCTCTGACTTTCCACTTCCATTTCCTGATTTCTGCTTCATCTTCTGTGTCTGGTTCCTCTGGTAAAGGAACCTGCCATACCCAAAGGATTGAGTAGTCAAATCCATTTTGAATTACATCAAATTCATGTCCATTTTAAGTTGCCAAAAGTTGTGTAGGCAAACGAATAAGCATACCATATGAATTCATTACATGCCTCCCTTGAAATGGTTGTTGCAGCTATCCGCTGCTGTAAGGAATTCGGTCATCGATAGAAAAGAACTTGCAGTGTGATTCTTGAGTGAGAAGTGAACCACCGCCTCCTCTTTGATAACTATTTTCGAAAGCAATTCTTAAAAATAGTTTTTTTAGGACAGTTTTTGAAAACTGTTATTTAATTTTTGTAAATCAAAAGTATGTTTGGAAATCTAAAATGTTTGTTTCTAATATTTTTAAATATATTTTAAAAATAATTTTTATATCTAATGTTTTATTTTTAATCGTTCTACATATTTGTATAATTACTTTTAAAAACAAAAGCATAATATTTTCTATTGTTAAAAATAAAAAATAGAAAATAATTTTTGATTTGGTTCAAACATGTTTTCTATGTTTTTTATTATAAAAAATAAAAAACTGCTCTCAAAAATAGTTCCCAAACATACCCTAAAATTTGTATAGTTAACCATTGTTTAGTCTCCATATTTCACCAAATTTCAAAGAACCAAGAATGGAATTCATTTTTATAGTTAACTAGTGTTTTTACTCGAAATGTTTTTAATAAAAATGTTTTTAATAGAAGTGTTTTTTATTCGTAAATATTTTTAAGAAAATCACCTATCAAATATTTCTCCAAAAATACTATAAATAATTTTTCAATATTGTAAGTGATTTTTAAAATTTTGAAAGTATTTTCTAAATTTTATCAAACACTTAATTTAAAAAAAAAAAAAACACTTTCTAGAATTACTTTACTTCAAACTACAGCATTTCCCTTTCCTTTCCATGGTGACTTCTGAAATCCAAATACAACCTACATTTTTAATTCTATTTGGTAAGGAAGCAACTCCGGAACAAAGTGGGAGAGATTATTTAACTCAACAGTTGGCTTTATGCGGCAATTTCCTATTCAAATTTAGTTGTAGACCTAATCAAAGCACCCACATCATTTAAACACCCATAAGAAGCTTTCCAGTAACCACAACAATATTCATACAGATCCACCTATAGTATAAGTTATATAGAAAATAAAACTACTTATCATATCGGAGTAAGCATTCTACAAAAATAAACATCTAAACTGAAGATCATGAGTGGGAGGAAAAGTATGTAAAGGTCCTTTCTAATTATTAGATTTTGTCCTTCTGGATTCGAGAGGTCAATAACAATGATGAGTTGCAGAGTGGGTTATAATCCTTTCCTTTGTTGGTTTACTAACCAATCATATCCATAGTTTCACTTGCTAACACAGTTCTTGATCCTACAACTAATCAAGCTATCTTGATCTGCAGATGAACTAGGAGGCCTGGTTGGAAAAAGAACTAAGCTATCTTTCACCTGCTAATATTTATCTTGCTCTAGTATATGGTTTACAGTGCACTTAATTAAGTGTTCACTTGGTGATCACACATCATTGTGGAGGTCTCTCTTTTCTTGGTTGCCAAACAATGGAAGATAGTTTAACCCATCACAACACTATGATGCCACAATCTAACAATAGCTCTTACTCCTACTCTCCACTGTCTTTTTGAGATGTAAAAATCCTAGGATCCAATAACCCATCACCTAATATTGCTAATCTTAGAAATAACTAATTAACTTCGTGAAAATAACTAATCAATAATCCCAAGTTGGAGGATTGACAGGCCCTACACCATGCAACCACTACTCCAAATTGTCGTTCATGACAACACATTCAAAAACAAGCATCCTGTTCAACCAGTGGAAATCTTATAAACCAATAAGTCGACTCAAGAAAAATTAATATTTGAGACACTTTGCAACAATAAATTATGCTTTTTTCTATACTCAAATTATCAAAGCATGTTTAACCTGTCAAGATTTTAAACCATTCATGATCAATATCAATCCAAAAAATATATATAGTTTAATAAAATTTCAAAGGTAGTGAGGAAAGCTACTTATCATTAATAAATTCAAGATAAAGTATAGTAGCTCACACTTGACTAATTATTACTTGATCTTCTCCGGAATAAAATTTTGAGTATAATTTAACATAATTATGAATCCATATTAGTAAATGCATGCATCATAATTAATTGAAAGGTCATTATTAAGTTCTTAATAAATTAATAGATGAAATGACCTATTGCGCTAATATTGAATTAGTCTTACTCAAGTTTCCATCTCCTCTCCAGTAAATCTTGGGAGAATCATTGTATACAATGGGCCCAAGAGTGATAAAAGAGTCATCGTATTTATAAATTCTTAGCCGGTCCTTAAGTCATAATTTGAAAAGTTAACTATTTCAAAATTCTATTTATACTTTTCTTTTTTGTTCTTTCCTTTTATACTTATCTAACTTTATATTTTTATTGCTTTTCTTTTGTAATTTTTCATACATTATTATTATTAACTATTAATATTATTATTTATGATACTAGTATTTTGCATTATCATGTTATTATTAATATTAATCTTATTAATATTATCTATTATTTTTATGATTATTATATTCATATTTTTAATATTATATTAAAATAATATTATTATATTTTTATTATTACTACTAAAAAACAAAAACCCTAGAGGATAATTTCCATTTTCTTAATTCTTAAGGCTTGTAGGCTTTCTTAAAAAATTATTCTTTCCTTTTTTAGCCTTTTATGCTTTGTATACTACAATAAGACTAATTAAATTATTATGGCTATTATTATTAATACCTCATTATATTATTATTTATGATATTAGTTTTATATTATTAATAGAACTAATATTATATCCAAATTATAAATATGACAAAAATACATTGATTATACTACATTAATATTTTAAGTATATAATACATTAAGGCATAACTTAATTTAATTTTTAATTTTTTTTTAAACAATTCAAATTTATAAATTCTTTTTAATTATAAAATTTTCTTAATGATTATATTGTAAAATAAATAGTGAAATCTATGTAGTAAAAAATATAAAAACATATATTTTTATCTTAATATTTTTTTAACCGTTACATTCTACAATTAAACTTTTTAAACATTTTAAGATTTATGAAATCTATGTAATAAAAAATATAATAACTTTATATTTTTAACTATAAGAATCAAACAATAATTTGTAAAATGATTATATTATATATTATTATTATTATTATTATTATATATCATGACGCCCGGTCCAAGTTATCATGCATTAATTTAGGAAGGTAATATCTTCCAGAAATGGGCATTAAATATTCTAAAGGTGGCATCTTCTTCTTGAGTTAGCCATTCATTTGACTAATGTTCTTGTTTGTCAGTTTGTTTACCTTATGTTGAATATTAGAGTAAACAAAAAGACAAGGAAATATAAGGGTACGTTTGAAAAAAACAGTTTTTTGTTTTTAAAAATAAGAAAAAATAGAAAAACGTGTTTCACAACTAAAAAATAAAAAACAGAATTTTTAAATTTGTTTTCAAAAACATACAAAGATGTTTTATAAGAATATATTTTAATTATTTTCACCTGTTTATTTATTGAGATTTAGTTTAAAAAATAATTATATAAATATAGACGATTATAGAAAATAAAGCACTATAAATAAAAATAAAAAACTGTATTTAATAATACAAAAAACAGGTTAATAACTAAAAAGTCTTTTGTTTTATAAAATATTATAAGACAGTTAAAAACGATTATTAAGGATTACTTTTAAAATTGTTTTAAAAAATACTTCCTAAAAACAAAAAAACATGTTTGATAATCATAAAATACAAAATAGTTTTTTGTTCTAAAAAATATAAAATAAATTTTGATAGTATATTTTAGTTATTTTCATATTTTTTATGGGTGTTTTAAAAAAATTAATTATATACACAAATATAAGAGAATGGTTGAAAATAGAATAAATAAAATAAAATAAACAACATATAAAAGTTATTTTTGAAAATATTTAAAACATGGAAAATGGGTTCTCAATGTACAAAATATTAAAAATAATTTTCAAAAACTATTTTTCAAAGCCGTTTCTCAAAATACTTCTCAAACAAAGATTAAGTCTCTATTTCAAAAATGTTTTTTAAAAGCGTCTTATTTTCCATTTATAAAAACATAAAACAATTATTATTTTTTATTCTCAAAACATATTTTTGTTCTTTTTGTTAACAGTGTTGAAGTAGAGAGATAATTATTCAGAAACAATGACTTGACTTTTACATTGATTAAGAATGAATATATATACACAAAACCTAAAACACAAAAATAAGAAACAATCTTACAATGACTTGACTTTTTCATTTTCATTAATTAAAAATGAATATATATACACAAAACCTAAAACACAAAAATAGAAAATAATCTAACCAAAATACAAAAATAGGAAACAATCTATCCAAAACACAAAAATAGGAAATAATCCTAGAATTAGGGGATTACAACAAAAATTCAAAAATATAAAATTATAACTAATTACAAGAATTTTAAAATAGAAAAAAAATATATTATAATGAATTCTCCAACAAACATGACCTAAATATCTTCGCATTCTTTTGCCCCACTTTATGTTAGTCATGGCACAAGGAAGTCATCTCCATGCTTTTCTAAGGGTTGAAATTCATATAAACTTGATATCTATTTTTCGCTAAACATTATTCAACGATTTAAACAGTGTCTTTGACCGTAGCTAAATGTGACGCTGCACCTTTGACTCGAGCAATGAAGCATAAAGAAAGAAGGCCTGCTATGTGTCACGAGTTCAATGCCCACGTACAGTTTTCCATTACACCTTATCTGCATATTCTTCCCAACAATAACTGGAATTTTCGTATAAATGTTGCTCTCATAGTTCCATACAAGCATACAAGGCATGTCACTTATAGTCCAAGTTGTCCAGCATATCACTAGCCGCACAGTTTTGCCCTTTAACTATTCATTATGATTCATGCATATTTTCACTAAATCAATATACAAAATGCATTTACATACGGTATCATGGCCCGTGGCCAAGCCAGTATTTTGCTTCAAGGGAGGAACTTTTAATAGTAGATACATTTAGTACTTATACATTTTTTCTTAAATTAGATTAACATTGGATTTTAACTCAGTGATCAAACTTTCGCATGGCTTACAAGGGACATTCTTGGTTTAGGATTTGAATGTCCTCATTCAAATTAGAAAATGTTTTCTTTTTTCACATTTTCAAAGGAGGAGCTGGCTCGTGAGTGATCCTAGCCTTGTTTTGCGGAAGTTCATGATGAATTCGAACTTCATCGTATATTCATGTGCAAGCATAAAAAGGGTTGTCCATGACATAGAGCATTCTTCAAATAAGTTTAGTATGCCGCTGGTCTTCCTTTATCTAATCATTTAAATTTTGAAGGTAATTAGTACCTTAACAAAAACTATAATTATTTCAGTATTGAAATGTGACTGAAGTTGGTGACATTAAATAATTTACAAAGAAGATATGATTCTTATTTTGGAGGGATTATTGATAGATATGAATTCTCTTCTATTATTAATGATAAAACATCGAAACTCTAAGTCTCTTATTGAATACATGTCATTTTTTTATTTTTAAATTAAAAAATAATAATAATTTTTATATAAAATATAAAAATTCTTAAAGATTTACATTAAAAAAACAATAATAGTTTTGAAAATTGGTCTCAAATTCTAAAAATTTTTAAAGTAATTTATAAATACTTGAGCTAAATTTTTTGACATCATATATTTTACTTTTATATGAAAGTTTTTTATTTTAAAAATAAAAAATAAAAATAAAAATATCCAAGCCGGCATTAAATTATTAAATTATATCCAAGGTCCCAGATACTTTCTAAAAAAACTAATATTATTTATATTAATTTCTAGAGGGGAGACAAGTAAGAATCAGAATAGATTTATATGCATGTCTGTTTCTTTTGTTGACGTAAGTTGATGGACTTTGTGGTAAAAAAAATCAAAGATTCATGCTTTTCAATGGAGAGAAAACCAACAATTCAAGCCAGGAAAATTTAAATCAATGGGCTGATCGGATTGTTTTGTTGACTCTCGTATATCCTTGTTGAAACATGCATCAACTTGGAAGGAAAAAATTGATTGAGAAGGTGACATCTTGGGAATGTTGGTTAATATTTTAGGGAGGTAACATCATCTGGAATAGGGATGGCAACAGGGCGGTTATGGGACAGGTCACCCCTACCCCATTTCCATCCCGGTTATACAATTTTTTTTTCATCCCCGTCCCAAACTCGAGGCGGGGCAAGTTGGTGTCCCCCATGCCCATTTACAAAAGAGCTGATAATCTCATTCCCATCCCAAATGTCCTTTCGAGAATCATGTTTTTACAGAACATAGGTCTTTGGAATTTCAACAAACACTATCTGGGTTCTCATATTTAAGCTACAAAGAACCTCTTTCAAAATGATTCATACTCCGACGACACCCATATTGTGTTGTCTCCTTATCCACATTTAATCAAGTATTTGTTGTGCAACAAAATGGCAAATTGCACACACAAGAACAAACTGCACAGATCTACAGATAAACAACCCAAAAAATCTCAAATTCATCAACTAAAATCAAAAAAATATGAAAAACAAGACATTTCTATAAAGCCTCAAAACTTAGGGTTTTCTTACCTAGAAATGAGGAATTCATAGAAACCCTAATAATTTGTTGTCTACAAATTTGGTATTCTGAATTATAGAGCAAAAACTGTGCTTTTAAGGTGAAACGGGAAGAAGCAATTTAGGAAGAAATAAGAAAACGAAAGCTCTCTTACTATCTTACGAGATAAAGAATCCTAGATCTTGAGGAAGAAATAATTATATATATGGAGGAATTTTTGGGTATTTTGTAATGCCATAAGGGTAAATTGGTAATTCATATACGGGATGGGGTACGTGTTAACTGCAAACCCATCCCCGCCCCGAACCCAATTCGGGTTTTTATATACTCCCCAAACCTGTTACATACCCAAATAGGATATTCCCATACCTACCCCAATAGGGGCAGGTGACCCGATTTACCCGTAAAATTATCATTCCTAATCTAGAAGCATTAATTGACTGTATTTATTATATATGTTGAATGAGGTATAATATAAAGAAACGAGCAGAGAAGATGAGCATTAAAACAAAGTTAGTCATACAGGCACATGAAGTGATTCATGACTTTTTTCTTTTTTCTTTTTTGTGCCACATAATCTAATTTCAAAGCATGGTGTGAATATTTTGAAAATTACATGCAACTTGCATCAATTTGTTTGATTAATAAGGTTAAACATAGGGTTGTAATTCATACTGGTGGGTTATGTTTATGTCGTGTTAAAAGTTTACGTATTCTATTACATAACCTAAACCCGACATGAATAATAATCATGTCAAAAATATAAATTCAAATGCTCCTTAATTGTTAAACAGATAACACGTTGTGTAACCCATTTACTAATCAGGTCCTCCTATTTAATGATCAAGTTGAGTTAGATCGTGTATATGTTTATATAATTAATGTCTCAACCAAGCATATTTATGACTCAATTGACCTATTTATTTAAAAACAAATTTAAAATGAGTCAAATATGGTTAAATGGTTTAAAAATATTATTAGGTTAATAGTAGGATTATTGAATGGGTCCATTCGAATCAAATTTGTATTATATAATTTTACCTAAAAATTATCTATTTATTAAATGGATTATACAAGTCGACACGAATTTGATTCAAAATCATTTATACTCAATCCAAACCAACAAAAAGCATGTTAGATTCATGTCGTATTGGTGAATCGTATCAAACTTTGTCATCCCTAACTAAATATACCTAATAGTCTTAATTTATATCAAGTTATTCAACTCGTAGGTAAATTTAAAAAAGGTTATTCAAGAAATGAAATATTTATGTTGTAGCTAGCCGGAATTAGTTTCATATATATATATATAAAAAGAAAGAGAGAGATATACTCTCTATTCTAATCAATTTAAGAAAAGAAACAAATTGGCACAAAAGTCTTCTCCGACAAAAATGATAATCTCTTTCTTTGATTAAAATATTAGAATTATCATTTTTATTACCTTTGAAATCCTAAATAAATTAACTTAATTACTTTGATTTATTGTGAAAGAAAAAGTTAGGAAGGTATAATTTTTTTTCTTTCACTAACTTTAAGTCAATCATGACCATGATGAATGACATTTTTGTTCAAACTAGTTTACACTAAACCTTGTAGATGAAGCTTTTTTTTTCACTAATATAAAGTAATTAAGCATTTCTAAAGATTTTAAAAAATGTTTTTAGAAAGTGAATAGATTTTGAATACTTCCCAATGAAATACTTGATATGTCTTAATAAGCACCATCAAAAACTTGAAAAATACCATGATTGTAAATAAAATATTCATATGTAAAAAATACAAAATTACTAAATATTCATATACAAAAAATACATATTTGCTACCTCTAAAATTATATCCCTTTTCCTTTCTTTACTTTTAAATTCTTTTTACCATCTTAACTCCTTTAAAGGGAGTTTTTCAATATCCCTCATGCTTTTCAATAGTGATTTCACATATAATTTTTTTCAAAAAATACCTTTTATTCATGGTTAATTTGATCCATAAGATTAAGTCTTTTGTTTTTCTTTTCTTTCTTTTTTTTTTTTTTTACATCAATTCATTAAAATATTCCTTTGACCCTTGGATAAATTTACCACGTCTTATGGTTTTTCTACTTGACTTACATCTTGATGACTAAATATTACATTTTGATGCCAAAATAAATCCTTTAACTTAGTAAGTTAAAATACGAGATTTTGAAGGTATTTAGGTAATCAATGTGGTTTTTATATCCATAAAACGCACTAACATTCAACAATTAAAGAAAAAAAATAGAATATCTCCAAAAACACGCATCATAACCCACTCATGCAAAGCACCTCACATGAATTATCATCATCATTATTCTTATTAAATTATTATTAGTAGTAGTACATCATCAAAATATGGTTGACAGGTGTGCAATTACTCCATTGCAGTCCTGGCTGATAACCTTGGAGAAATGCGAGCCTGCAACGGGTTCTTCATGGTGGTTGGTAGCAGAGACATAAGAGGCCTTTTTGAAAGATCAACTCCATCTTCACCCACAGCCTTCCATTCAAATTTCCACACCAAATTCGCCACAAAATACTCCAAATGCAGCATACCTAAACCATACCCTGGACATATCCTCCTCCCTGCACCAAATGGCATCATCTTTATCTCTCTGCTACCAGTTATATCAAATGTTTCACCATTATTATGGCTGTTCAAGAACCTCTCCGGCTTGAACTCCATTGGGTCTTCCCACACCTTGGGATTGCACGCCATTTCAGCTACCATGAAGAATACTTGGGCGTCCTTTGGGATCACATACCCATCTAATATCACGTCTTTGGTCACTGCATGCGGTACCAGAAAGGGGGCCGGAGTGTGCCGCCGGAGACCCTCTAACACCACCGCCTTCAAGTATGGCATCTTCTGCAAATCTTCCTCCTTCACTTCGTCCTCTCCTTCCCCCACAACCCCGCTAATTTCCTCGAAAACCTTGGCCTGAATGTGCGGGTACTTCACCAGGTTCGCCATGATCCACTGCAGCGGAGCTTCCGTGGTGTGGGTGCCGGCGTTGAGAAACTCCGAGCACAAGCTCACTATCTCCCCTTCTGTGAGCTTCCTCTTCTCGTCCGGGAGTTGCAGATCCAGTAAAGTGTCGACGTAGCACGTTATGGATGGATTTGGTTTGCTCACCGTTTCCGTCTTCTCGCAGGGTTGCCGAGCTCTAATCAGAGGGATGAGCACGTCCTCATGATCCTTCCTCAGCTGCATGAACTTCTCCCACCGCTTGTGGAACAAGAATTTTCCGATAGCCGGGAAGAAATTGAGGATTTTAAAGTTGTGATAACTCTGAAGGACTCGACTCTGCATGGCTTGAATCTCTCTGACCTTGGCTTCCCCAAGGTCGTCGCCGAAGCACATGAGAACCAGCAAGAAGAACATGGCGAAGTGGAAGTGCTTCACCACTAAAACCACGTTGTCCGGGCCTTCGGCCTCCTGGCGGAGCCCGGCGACGAGAATGTCCAGGACCCACTTCCGGGCGCGGGAGTATAGCCTCACGCGCGAGGGGTGGAGGATCTCGGAGGTGAGATTGCGGCGGAGGAGGCGCCAGGCGGGGCCGTAGGGGGCGGAGCTGATGGTGCACTGGTTGCTGCCCATGATCTTTCTGGTGATGGGTGGGGGAGGGCGATCGGCAAAAACGGCTCCGTTTTGGACTAGAGCTTGGTAAGCCAAGGAGTTACTAGCCACAAAGATGGCCGGGTTAAACCCGATGGGGAGGCTCACAATCGGACCATGCTTCTCATGCAAACTCTTTACCACATACTCGAGTTCCGAAAAAGATTTCCGCAACCACAATAAATTTCCAATAATCGGAAATGTACTTGGCCCTGGCGGGAGATTGGACTTAGGCCGGGACTTGAACTTAGACCTCGCAAATAAAAGAGATGCAAAAAATACGAAAACAAACCACCATATCTCCTCCATTGATGAATTTTTGGCAAAGGAAATGAGACAAAGAAATGGGGTTGTGATGAAGAGATTGAGTAGAATTATGGGGGAGAGGAGGTATTAATAAAAAGGGTGAGAAGCGGTTGAGGAGTTGAACTGCAGTTCAAAAACTTACATTTGCAATACGGAAGCTTCTATTTTTTTTCGTTTTTTTTTTGTTTGTTTTTTGTTTTTGGTTTTTTTTCGTGGGACAGGAAATTAATTAACAGGACTGACAATTGCTTGACCGTGACTTGTCAAAGAAATGTGATATAAATGTTAAGCATTCATTTCGAAAGTAAAAAGTGACTCAAAAATAAAAAATTCATGAAATATAATATTTAAAATAAAAATTTGTATAACAAGAAAATGTGACATGGATATAATATATTTTATTATTAGCCACCAAAGATTTAGAATATATGCCTAAATTTGAACAAATTTATCATAAATTACAAACATAAGAAAACAAAGAGATTGGTAGGGTGGCAAAGCATCTTAGGCTTTTTCTGCCTTCCCATTTCGAGTCAATTTGCATTCCAAAAAACATATTGAAGTGGGGCCCTACCACTTTGACCTACAGTCGAAACAAAAGAAGGAAAAGCAGCCGGCTAAATAATTAAATGACACAACAAACAATAATAGTAATTAGTAGCTGCCTTAGTTTACAGTCAGATTTCAATACAGTTGGTTATATAGAAAATTTTCAGTACATGAGGGAGATTGTTTCCCACTCCATTGTCCTCTACCTTAAGCCCAGCAAACGCCATTAACCATAGAAATACAAGGATGATCCAACCACAAAAGGTTCAGTACAATGGATGCTTCCAAGCATTAGAATTCCAAATCTTCCAACTACTTTATCTAAAACATCTAATTAAGCTCAACTTTTCACATCACATTTCAAGAGCAAGATCCTTTAACCACGTTTCACATTTCCGTAGACCCCCATTTGGGGCTCATTTTCTGCAGCTTGCTTTTGCCAGGTGGGGCGATTCGGGAGGGCCACGTGTCAAATCCCTATTGATCCTTATGGAATCAGGTAGTGGAGCTGAGAGCCTATGAGAGATCGACACCTGTAAAGAGAATATGGAGAAAAGCTGCAGGCCGTTAGGGGGGAGGCGGGTTGCTGAAGGGAAAAGCTGAGTTGCAAGGGAGAGATTTAGAGGAGTTATTTTGGCTTGAGGGAGGTAGAGAGATACGATGAGAGAAAAACAGAGGGGTGGATTCTATGGAGAAAACAGAGAGTGATATTTTTCTTAGAGAGCAGATTAGAGGGTGAGTTTTCCTGTAAGAGAAGGGTTTGCTTGCTGGTTATTGAGTATATTTCGGTGAGAAAGGATCTTGAGGAGCTAGCAAGGATAGGAGAAGCTGAATCATCTTCGTTTGGAGAGCTCAGCACGTGGATGACTCATGAAACGAGGCTTCGCTCAATGCTTCCTAAAATTCATTTGCCTTTGTTTTCTTTTTGTTGATGGACCCTGGTTTTATGCTCCCCTGCTTCTGGTATCCATCTGTGGTACCAATGGGTTTATATATCTCCACCTGAGAGCGCTCGGATTTCGTTTGGTTGGTGTGTGCAAATTGAAGTCATATACGCTGAGATTCAGAGATTCAAGTTTCATTTCTGAGGACTAAGAGTACGGATTAGGCAGAGATGGTTGAGATGTCGATGAGCAGCAGCACCATGTTGAGGATGTAAATGGGATAGTGATTCAGAGGGAATGGGGTCAGATTTCCAAGTATGGCTGCAGGTAATGGAATCATTGTGATGGGTTCATTGTAGCACTCGTTGTCAAGTTTGCAAGTAAATGGTTCATTTAGAATTGACGGACAAAACCTTGGAGAAACATGACCCTGAGAAGGTTTTGTATGGTCCCAATGGATAAGGCAACTGGCTGCATCAATAATTCTGTTGCAATATCAAACTATATGCCAGATGGTTTTCCTTTGATCCACGCTGTACCTGGGATACACATTGACAGTAACCATGGCTTACCTAAAGATGCTGACGCGATTCCCTTTGAGCTTCCTATACAGCCACTTTGGACGAGTGTTTATGTTTAAAATCATGCCGAAGCCTATGTTCTTTTGTTCTGAAGCGCAAGGGGGTTGATTCACGGAAGCTTGTTATTGTTTAAGATGCAATACTGCGCGAGCTTCATGATGAGGATCGGAGTGTTATTCAAGCTGCTTTATCTCTGGAGGAATTGTCTGAAATGATTAGTGCTTCAAATTTTCTCTATGCACCCTGTGGAATACATGCCTTGGCCAATTGAATGCTGCAATTATTCTGAGTTTTCGAAGACATTATTCTTCTTGGTTATGATGCAGTCGTTCATGATACAAAAGACTAACCATGCCCATCATATTCACCTATCCCCACCACATTCCTTCTTATTCATTTTCTAATGCCCGTTACCACATCACTTCCTCACCACCTACCCAATTCTTATACCATTCAGACCCACCACCCACGGCCATACCCATACCTCTTCATATCACCCAAAGTCATCCATTATTCATCAACCCATTTCTTCCACTGCCTATTCCATTCATACTTAACCACCATGCCCATCCCTCCACACCAAGCGCTCTTCATACCCACTGCCCAGTTTCCTTCACCACCTTCCCTCACCTGTTCTGACATGCAATCCTCACCCATTTGTTCTCCATTACCCATAAACCTAAATTTCCATGCAAACCTCCCACTCATCCCCCGTCTTTCATACTCAACACCCACCGAACCCCTCTTTCTCTCACTAACTCATCCACCATGCTCTCTCCTTTCCATCATCATACCCATCTGACCTCTCCCCCTTTATCATGCCCGTATCTCAATCTTTCATACCCATTTTATTGTCACACCCATCTCCACATATACCCATCCTCCATGCCTCCATGCATACCCCCATTTCTTTATATACCAATAAACCCACTTCCCCTCGCCACTTTTCTTACCTTCCCAAGCCCACTGCCCATTAACGGATACCCATCTCACGGCATCCTCCCATCTCTCCCAACCCATGCAAATGATTCAGAATGAAGGAAGTAGTAACGAGGTTGCACTCAGCTGAAACAATTGTACATTGAGTATATCTCTCTCTGCCATGTCACTTCTTCAAGACACAGCGCGCCTTATGCTGTTATAATGGCCTCTGCATGTGGATTTGCACAGCAAACTAAGGATGAGACTGTGAGGTTTGCCCGTTATTTGGGTATAAAAGTGGTTTCTATTGTCGATGGTCAGTCGACCGAAGAACAAGGGTTTAGGATCAAGCAAGAGGTTATTGACGCATCACCCTTGAAGGCATTGAGCTACCAGAAGTATAGAGAGCTAAGTCAGGAATTCTCTGATGTGGGGTTAATGACTAATGATGCCACGCCCTCACCTAACGCGAGTTGCTTGGTCATGACTATAGAGGTTTTAGGAGGAATGTTATATAGGGGTTCTAAGATTTTGAAGGGAGTCAGCGAAGGGATTGCCAAGTACCAGGTTGAAGCCCCTGTTCGTGTTGGATTAGGTACTCGTATTGATGTCATTGTCTCATTTGGATGAGAAGGTGGGCTCTTCTAAAGTAACCCTGCTTACCAAGCTTAGAATAAGACCCTTCTCTGTTGGTTTTGTGGTGCCGTTTGTTTATGATAGTGACTCAGTTTTCAACTCTGAAGTATTTGATCTTGTGTGAGAGGACCTCATTGAGAAGTCTGCAGCTGATCTCTCTCTGATTACCCCATTTGCCTTGGCTATCTTATACTCTACTCCACCATTCCACCTTGGACCCACTCTTGCATGCCATGCATGGTCACCCTCACTTCTCCACCTTTCTCATACAACCTTATCATGCGTGCTCCAAAGCCTCCATTAAAACCATCAAACCCATTTCGGTTACTACCCACCATTCCACTCAATACCTAGCCATATAAATCCACTCCTTTCCTACCTATTCTCTTTCCACCTTACCCACATTTACGTGGCTCATGCCTGCGTGGGTCTCCAAAGCCTCATCAAAGCCTCAAATCTATACCTTATCCTTGGGATTCTCTGGTTAGACAGCGCGGTGTCGAGTATTATCCTTTGAAGATCTGAGTGAGAACTCGAAACTGGAGGAAAGCTCATCTCTCATCACCTTTAAGCGGCTGCCAAAGTGAGCTTGGATGAAAACAACAGATTCAAGAGCAATTCATTACTGACTTTAGTTGTTCCAATTGGGGTTCTTAATGGAATATTGCATGAAGTTGCTGAAGTTGGGGATCTTCATGCAGCAAATAGTCTCTCTGATGCTTATGAAGATTATCATTTGGGTATTGAATTTGCTGAAACAGTTTCAGAACTGTACAATGGTCCTTGTGCAGGATCACACCTAGGGAATCAAGTTCTGATCAGAGTCATTCTCCAAGATTTATCGGTAGCGACAATGGCACTGTTGGGACATCAGAATCACCAATAGGAACCGTTCCACCTTCAAATGTTCCAAAATCATCCAAGGGGTCTTCTCGCCAGCATCCTCAGAGTTCAAATCATTTTGTCTCAAATAATAACTCATTCCAGACAGACTTCCAGTGGGATACGCACTCTAGAGCAGCAGGTGTAGGTGGCGTGGTTGGATCAGCTTCCTCTGCTGCTCAAGCTGCAAGTGAGAAAAAGAAGAGAGGTCGTGAGGAAGTACAAGCTTCTGAATGGGAGAGGGGTCATTTTAAGAATGTGGGTGGTTCAGCTTCCGGGTATCCTTGTTCCAATTCTACTTCTGTTCTCAAAGGAAAAAAAACATTGAAAAGAGAAGAATAGATGATGATGGCACCAATGGTTATGGAGGGAACATGGCAAATCAAACAGCCACTGGAAATGGAGGAACCAGCGCGGTGGGCACAGCCGGATTAAGAAAGGCCAGTTTTGAAACAGAAAGGGTTAATGGTGTTCCTATCACTGTTCATTTTGGTCAGGGAAATTTCAGCAAAGCCAGAGGAGCATCGGGATATACGATGTCAAGAACTCATTATAAGAGGAACAAAATCTCTGGCCTTGGTACATTTGATCAGCTTGTTCCAGAGGTGACTGAGTCAGTGCCATGTGTCATCTCATACCCCATCCCTTCTGATTTTGAAAACAATTTTCCCAAACCCCATTTTGTAAATACTTGTTCTAAATTCTGGTTTTCAAATAATTTCAAGCCTCCAAAATTTTCATCCTTAGGGTTTTTAGGTTCCAAAACCTCCCTTTTAATAAAATTGGTTGCCATTTTCTCTTCTGCAATTCACATTTTCCTCATTTTTAAAATGTTTTAAAATAAGCGTGAGTTAAATTTCGTAATTCCAAGTAATGGAATTTATGAAATTGATTCATGCAAAAATGAAACGGGCTTTGGTGGGGGCCCAACATCAAATAAATTTTTCTTAAAATAAAAAATGAATTTGAACGAAGTGTCATGCGTGCCATTGTTAGTTCTTTGTCTTGTTTAGTGACTTGTGTGTTATATTTTATGATCCTTATTGTGCATTAACCTTATTTCTTGATAGCGTATCATGGTTCGTCGCTGAAGTACGCATCTTCTCTCATTCTCATCATTTCCCGTGCATGTTTTGGCTTTTAGCGTGTGATTGTGTTGGTATTTATTGACTTTCTTGTTGATTGTCACGTCAACTTCATTTTATTAGTAGAGACCCGACTTTAGGGACTTAGAGGGGTGATACGGTCTTTACCGTACCTTCCCGATAAGTAACCTACCCCGAACCCAACTCGGTTTTTCACAGACCTACTTTTTCCAAATAAGGAGTCACACTTAAGGTTTTTCTTTCTTATTTTGTTTACCCTTTAAAAATAAAACGAAAATAAGTGGTGACTCCAAGTCATTTTCTTTTTAATCAATAAATCATTTTTCAAATAAAAAGCGAGCTCGTCATCGAGTGGGAAACACATGAACCGAAATGCGGGGTCCACACCCATGTGTTCAAAGATAAAGAATAATGTTGAGGAGAAACGCAGGAAGAAAAAAATTATTAGGCGCATCTTCTTACTTGTGAGCGAGCAGGTATGTGTCATGGCTTTCCCAATAACAGGCAAGGTGTTTACCAGCTGAACGGATTCTCAGGGGTGGCCGAACTTTGATACTGATCTCTTTGGGTGTCAATGAAAACATCTCAGGAAGACCTTATTGATAGAAAAATGTAGAGAAATGTGTTTAGTACAACATCATTCTTGCTGACCCTGAGGAGGGATCCTCGTCTTATAAGCTGGATAGAACACCAAGGCCTAAATCAAGAATTACCAACACTTGCAAGGCGACAACATCAAATATTTAACCAATTCATATCAAATTCAGAAGGGAATATAAACATTTACAGTTGCTGATCATTACCCGCTGGTTACGGCCCCACTTGGCGCCACCCTTGCGCCTTAAGGAGTACTCCCGTGCCCGCAAGTGGGTGCTGGAGATTCTCCTCTCGCCTTAAGGCTCACCTCTCTTCAAGGGTGATATAGTGTATAGGTGCTACATTTTTTTAAAATAATAATTTATTTTATATTTGTATGTTCTGCTGATCGCAGGGAGTTTCTAATCGATATGAAAACATTGTATAAATTGGGTTTGTGATATTTTATAGAGGTATGAATTGTTAGATTGTAAAACCTAAGTCAAATTTATTGCGCTTTGCTTAGGATGTCGGGGTCAAGCTTCCTGCTGAGCTCATAGAGATCGAGGTGTGTGGTCAGCTTACAAGGGTTGAAAGGGGTAATGCCCTTGAAAAAAAAAAAAATAGGTGACAAATGACAAGTTTATTCTTATTATATATTTAACCATTTTATATTTTAGGGTTTTATTTTTAAAAAGTACGGTTGCTTGAGGGGGAGGTTTTTTTAGAGTTTCACCATTGGAATCCTATTTTATCTTTATTAGTGGATTTTTGAGTGTTGGTTTACTCTTAAAGACGTAGAGATTACATTGATTATCAAACCCTATTAAAATTTCATATTTTTATTTATTTTTCCTCGTATATGTGGCTTGGTTAAAATTGAATGTGAATAAAAAAATGGGGAAAACCATGCTTTCAAACCCTAAGCTTAGTTGGAGATTTTTTTTTCTCTGGACTCTCTTTAGTTGAAACAACAGCCAAACATAAGTAGTAGCAAATCCCGTAAATAAACGGAAAAATAAAAGCTTCAACTTATTAGGGAAAACCTTTGAAATTTGCAAAGAATCTGTCTTTCTAGCTCATGTAACTCAACGATAAGGTCTCAACATACGTATCCTTTTATTAGAAAGAATATTATGGGCCTGTTTGGCGGAAATGATTTTAAAATAATTTTCTACTTTGAAACAGTTTTTTAGTTCATTTTGACTGTCACTGTAAATTCACATTTCACGATTTCTCAAAAAGGAAGGTCTTGATCTCATAAGTTGTGGGGTTGAAGAATTTGTACATTGTTGTGTGTATTTGTGTGACCATGTGAATGCAGGAGGATGTCATTGTTGAAGAATTTGTACATTGTTGTTTGTATTTATGTGCCCATGTGAATGCAGAAAGATGTCATTGTTGAAGAATTGATGTGAGAAAAATTTTAGCAGACCAATAAACACATTGAGTCGTTTTCAAGGATTGGCAAATTAAGATAAAGAAAACAAATATGTTTTTGTACTAATTTCTATAAGAAGATCAATAATTAAATTTTTTTAATTCCACTTCTTTCTTCTTCAGGAACACAAAATGGACGTGTACGTGGTCTAAAATGCTGTGGGTTCTCACCTACAATAAGGCTATGTTTGGCAGTCAAGGAGAAGTGAGGGAAAAAAAGGAGAGAGAAAAGGAAAGAGTGAATTACTCCTTTGTGACCTACTCTATCCAACTCTGGCTGTGCCCTTAAGCTCAATATTGGCTTTGGCTACTAACACCTATAATCAACCATGACCAAAACAATCATCTTTTGTTTCTGTCCTTTTACTTCTTTTTTTTTTTTTCTTTTTTTAGTATTTTGTGGAAAAAATATAATCTCCTTTCTCTTCATCTCCATTCAATTGTGGTCCCATGTATACCATTTCTACTCCACCCTCTACAGTCTGCCTTCCAATTCCAAATGCTGTATGGGCTTTGCAACATTAAGTTCCTAAGTGCTTTGTTGTGTGATATTGTTTTCGTGTTATGGGTGATAGACTAGCAGAGAATCCATTGATTCTAGATTGAGGTACCGAGGGGTTTAAGAAATGCAAACCATTTCACTTTTCTATTAGTGTCTGTTTTTATTTTCTTAAATACATTTTTTTTAAAAAAAAAAATTTGTTCTTTTCATTATCATTAATTTTCTCAAAAAAAAAATGAAAAAGAAAGGTTGAGAGGAAACAAAATTCAAAATTCATTAAAATAAAATTTTTAACTCCCCATTGTTCCTTTGGCTTTGGCTATTACCAGCAATAGTCATCATCCATGACCACAATAATTAATTTTTTTACCTTTTTTTTAGTATTTTCTTTGTCTTTTGTAGAAAAAAAAAAAACAAAAAACAAAAACAAAAAACAATTACAGAAACAATTTCCATTCCCTTTGTCTCCATTCAATCGTGGTCCCATGCCTATAAATGCTACCCCACCCCCCAACACTCTTCCGTCTTTCCCTTTTCCTTCTCTATCTCGTCTTTGGTATGTATCTATTACATAAAGTTAATAGTTATCCTTAATTTAGTTTAATTAGGATAAAAGACAAAATTTGAATTAAAGTAGAAGATGGACTCAAACGGCTTGAATTAAAGCAGAAGATAAACTCAAGCATATATTATTTGTATATAAATATGTGAAACCAAGGTTTGGATAATTTCAATTTTTATGATAATATATGGTTTGTAATTAATGATTATATTTTAAGTGTGATTAGGTAATAAGATTTCTAAAGTGGCAATTATAAAAATAAAATCAAGTCAAAGAGAAATCAATAAGAAGAAGAAGATTTCAAAGAAAAGTGTTTTTTAAGACTTAAACTTTATAAAATCTCTTTGTAAGGTTGTTGATGCACTAAGTCTTTCATGCAATACTTTATTAATTTATGCACCAAAATCATCCAAAAGTAATTTTGTTTTAAATCCTTTAAAATTGGATGATTTTATGTTTTTAAACCTTGTGTCAAATGTCTTTCATATTTGTTTAAAAGGTTTTAAGTTGAAAATTATGGTTGTTAAGCCAAAAATGGCTCAATCAGTTGAAGGGTGTAAAAACCTTCTCTCTCTTCCAAAATAATTATTCAACCAATTGAGAGGAGTTGAGGTCCAACGGTCACCTACCAAACATTAAATACTAACGGCTAGTCAACCGGTCAAACCCCTAACGACTAATTTGACATTTTTCTTCTACAAAAAAGCTCCAATCTTTATTATTTCAAGACCTTAACCTTCCTAAACATTTCTTGAATATATTTGAGCCTTAGGAAGGTGTTTTTTAGTGCAACTTCTAAAACTTGCATATCATTAGTACACCTTTCAATCTTCATTTTTCTTGTATCATTTGAGTCTAAAGTTTTGTACTAGGATTTTGTGAAATTATTTATAAATCTTTGATATGAAGAATCTAAGTGTGAAGTATCATTTAGGGATTCTCAAGCGTAGGGTATCACTTGAAGGGTTGTTCAAGAGTGGGGTATCTCTTGAGAATTGTAAAAAATGTTTGAAACCAAAAGTCTAAGAGGGTAGATTAGAACCATAATCCAATTATAGTGCTTGAATGCTTGGTTTGGAAGCCTTGAAATAGTGAAACCTCAAGCTTGGGATTGAAACTAAAGGAGAGTGGACGTAGGTCAAATTGAGTTGAACCACTATAAAAATCTTATATTTACATTCTATCTTCCCTACTCTTTTACTTTATATGCAATTGTCTTTATTTTATTTTATTATATATTTGTATATAATTGTCTCTTACATTTATATAATTTAAATTTGCAAAAAGAGACCATCACTCTATTCACCCCCCCTCTAAGGTGATTACCTTAGGTTGGATTAGTCCAATTTTCTAACAAAATATTTATCAATCATTATAGAGAAGGGTATGCCATATTTTTTCAATTTTCTTCCTTCTCTATATGGTGTTAGAGCACATCTTTATATCAACCAAGAGCAAATTTAGGATCCTAGAGCACTACATTGCCTCCTCATAGTGGCCTTGTTAAATCCATATTGACAAGGATACATGCCCCCGCGCGCCCGCCCCACCCCCCCCCCCCCCCCCCCCCCCCCCCCCCCCCACCCAAATGGGTTTCCTCATTTACATTAGTAATTTTTGCTTCAACCCTCATCTAGTCGGTCACTATGTTCTTTCTTATAGCCTTTCCAATAGCCTCCAATACAATATTTTGGTTTGCCTTTTACAACTAGGAGCTCCAAATTTTCCTAGTTCAAACCTACTAGAATTTTCTTCTCTTTCGCTTTTGATCATTTTTTTATTCTTGGTTTTCTTATCGTCTTTTGATTTTTTTTTTTTTTTTTCTTTCCTTTTCTTTTTTTTTCTTTTTTTTTTCGGGGGGGAGATTGATTCTTGATTGTTAAAAAAAAAATAGCTTTAATCAAATCACGTGCTAATGAACTTGTTATTCTTGGGGCATCAATGGATAGAAAAGATCTCACCGAGAAAATTCTTGATGGTCTTGATGATAAATACAAACAACTTGTCCAAGCTATAAAAGACCATGAAATTGTAGTCACACTTATGGAATTACATGAAAAAATGTTGAATTTTGAGGCCTCTCTACAAGCTCCATCACCTCAATCATTTTCTTTTTTGGTCATTGCAAATTTGGTCAATCGAAATGTCACTAGGTGGTGTCCTCCCATCGTCGATAACAACACCAGGTGGTGTCCTCCCATCGTCGATAACAACACCATAGGCTAGTACCTATCGCCTTCTTTCAATTACCCATCATTGTCGACTGTACCTAGACCTTATGGAGACTGCCATCCACCCCAACCATACCTCAGATGCTACCAACCATGTGACATTCAAAGCCACAAGACAAACTAATGCCCTTTTTTTGGGTCCACCACAATATAGTCGATTCCCTTTTCCTTGACCTTAGCCTCCACTCCCTCAATACCATGACATTCACATCCCAATGTCACTACCACTGTTGTTGTCACCACCACACCTCCATTATGGCTCCTTGATAGTGCTGCCTCTCACCGTATTATTATTGATCTAGGGCATCTTCCTCTTCACTCCCCACACACTAGCTCCGCCCACCTCTTAATTGGTTATGGCATGGGTCTTCGATCTCATTACCCATACTTGTTCTACAACTTTAACGTCTCCTACTATCAATACTTTAAATAATATTCTTTATGTTCCCAACATGACAAAAAACCTAATATCAATTTTTTTAATTTTTTTAGTTACGTTTTCAAATGTCAAAACCACTTCATCTGAGTGGCATCATAGACCCGGTCATCTCACTTTTCTAATTTTAAAGCATACTCTCTAGTTTCAATATAGAAAAAAAGGTTTAATATTATTTGAAGAATTTTAATAACTTTATCAGTCTGTTTTTCAATGTGGAACAAAGTCTCCCATATGCATGGTAGCTTGCCATTATATATCTTGTCAGCAACCAAATAAGATATAAGGCCAACAATGGAGACTTGGTTCGGGGTCCTGGTCTCTCTCTGCATTGCTGCTTTCTTCTTCCCATTGCTCTTCTCCAAGCCCAAGAAGAAGCTCCCTCCTAGACCCTTTGCCTTTCCAATCATCAGCAGCTACCTATGGCTTCGGAAATCTTATACAGAACTTGAGCCAATACTCAGAAACCTTCACGCTAAGCATGGTCCAATCGTCTCCCTCCCACTTGGCAACAGCCCAGCAATCTTCGTCGCGAGTGCCTCCCTGGCTAACGAAGCATTAGTTCAAATCGCTGCAGTTTTCGCCCACCGCCCCGTTCCTCCGGTTACCAACAAAGTTATTGGCAGCAACCAGCACAACGTCAGCTCCGCCGGTTACGGTCCCACCTGGCGCCTCCTCCGCCGCAACCTCACTACAAAAATCCTCAACCCCTTGCGCCTAAAAGCGTACTCCCGAGCCCACAAGTGGGTGCTGGAGATTCTCTTCTCTCGGCTTCGCAGGAGCTCTGAAACTGGAGATGGTGTGGTACGCGTGGTGGATGACTTCCACTTCGCCATGTTTTGCTTGCTGGTTCTGATGAGCTTCGGGGATCAGCTTGTGGAGGAGAAGGTGAGAGAAATCGAAGCTGCTCAGCTGCGAGTTTTGGCCGGTTTTGGTACCTTCAATATGCTCAATTTCTAGCCTACCATAGGAAAGATCTTGTTTCGGAAGCGTTGGGAGAAGTTCCTGCAGCTTCGCAAGCATCAAGAAGATGTGCTGATCCCTCTTATAAGGGCCAGAGAGCGCTTGAAGAAGGAATTACAAGGCTAACAACAAGAAGATTCCGACAATGAAGACAGCAGTCGTATAACAGTCTACGTTGATACTTTGCTGGATCTGCAAGAAGAGGAAGCTCAATGACAGCGAACTGGTTAGTTTGTGCTCCGAGTTTCTCAACGCAGGGACACATACTACTTACACATCGCTGCAGTGGATCATGGCAAACCTGGTGAAGTACCAGTATATTCAGGCCAGGTCTTTGAAGAGATTAGTGGGGTTATGGGGACAAGAGAGGACGAGGTGAAGCAGGAAGATTTGCAGAAGATGCCATACTTGAAGGCCGTGATCTTGGAAGGTCTGAGGCGTCATCCTCCTGGACACTTCGGCTTGCCTCATGCAGTGAACCAAGATGTAAATCTGGGTGGCTATATAATCCCCCGAAACGCTAACATCTTTTTCATGGTAGCAGAGATCGCATGGAACCCTGGAGTGTGGGAAGATCCACTGGAGTTCAAGCCAGAGAGGTTCTTGACTGGAGATGGGGTAGAGGCATTCAATGTGACTGGGAGTAAGGAGATCAAAATGATGCCATTTGGTGCAGGAAGGAGGGTTTGCCCTGGTAATGGTTTACGAATTTTTCATTTGGAGTACTTTGTGGCCAATTTGGTATGGAAGTTCAAATGGACTGCTGTGGATGGAGATGATGTTGATCTCTCTGAGAAAAAAGTTTCAGCCCTTCTGCCAGTGCTGATGCAGAATCCATTGAAGGCTCACATCTCTCCAAGGGCCAAATGAAATGAAGAAATGCATGTGCATTGTAGGTTTGTTGAATAAGGTAAAAATTTCATGAAACCAAGGGAGGTGATGATATTGGTTATTATTAAGGTTGAACATTTCATAAAACCCAAGACTTGATATTTGATTACTTTACAGAGTGCTTTATCTTTCAAGTATTAGAAGGATTAAAAACGCTTCTTAAAATCGCTACTAAATAAGCTGTAAATGATTTAAGAAAATTTTGTTATTTTAAATATCAACTTCTTTGCTAAAACAAAATTTGAAAGTTTTTTGAAATTGTTTAATCCAAACATATTTATTAGTTTTATTAATATCAATTAATAATTGATATATATATATATATATATATATATAGAGCTTTCAGATTTTTCCACTTTGTTATTCTTCTTCAGCGAATTTGGCCTTGCATAGATAGTCCAATGGGACTATATTATTATTTCAGACGAATCAGCAGCTTTTCCAGTCCTTGGAAGAACCTTCAAAACTAAGTGGTGGGATGCATTGAAAAATGATGCCTCAGTCCAAGCAGTAAAACAATATTTTCTCAAGCATCATGCACAAGCCTCAACTTCTGAAGATATGTCTCAGTTTCTCTTAAAAAAGCAACAGCTCCAAGCTAAGCTAGCCGCTGCAAAGACACCTCAAGAGTTTCAGAATATCCTTGACCAAAGTAGTTATGGTTTCTCTCAAGAAGATACTTATGCTGAGTCTGATGATTCCAATACTAATTATCTTCAAGACAACGAAGATGACTGTGAAGGCATTCTTCCTCCCATAAGAAAATCAACTAAATAATGATGTTCAGCTCATTTCAAGCCCGTGATTATTACAGTTTAAGTAGACAGCCTGGCAACAGACAACTTTTTCAATCAGCCGAAAGCACTTCCAAAAGCAAGATTTAAGCTGACCGCTACAGTTACGGTCAAGGGGTAAATAGTAATGTCGGTTACTATTCACTCGTTACTATTCACCACTTTTGAAGATTCCCTTTTTTGTTATTTAAGGAGACTTTCTCCTCTCTTGTAAGCAGAACAAAAAATTTCTCCTTCCTCTCCCATTCTCTCCTCCTTCTCTCTAAAATCTCTCTCTCTCTACCATGTAAGCCCTCTCTCCCTCTTAAGCTTTTCCCTTCTACCTCCTTCTCCCAACCATGTAAGAATCAAGCAAAGCTTTCTTCAAAACTTTCATCCTACCTCCTTGTAAGAAACTTCATCTCCTTATGTAATCTTATATATCTATGTAATTTTCAAGTTTCAGTTTCAAGCTTTATGTTTACCGCCTACATGGCTGGATCTTGATTTTATTTTGTACCTCCTACATGGATGGTTTTATGCTTTATGTTTTAATTTTCATTACCACCTACATGGCCGGTTAAGCTTTAATTGTGTTCCTTTCCTATAAATTTATTTGATTATCATTTTGGTTTATTTTCGATTTCTCTAACCCCTTTTGAATTTTGGCATAATTGCATCCTTTCATTGCATAGTACCTTGTCCTGGGTGTTTATGGTATCAGAGCCATGGGAAGGGAAGTCGGGTCCGTTTTGGGTGTTTTTTGATCTATCCTAGGAGAGGTAGCAGTTTGCCTGGGGCGATCCTCGCCGGGTTATGCCCGTTGTTAGCCGTGGTTAGGCATTTGTTAGGGCGATTTGACGGTCAGAGGTGATTACCTGATTAGGTCTATAAATCTGCTATTAGGCTCTAGATTAAAAACCCTAAGATGAATTCGATTTTCAGGAACATGTCTAGGAAATCCACAGATTCTCAAGACACTGTAGTTAACAGTGAAGAGATTAATTATCCTAAGATCCAAAATGATTTAGATAATTGGAAATTACCCAAGGTGCCTAATCAAGAAATTTATAAGAAAGGAACCTTCAGCTTTTTCACAGATTACACCATTAAAACTTCAGAACAGTCAGTAACCCTGGAACAAGAAGATCAAGTCATTAGATTGTTAGATAGCAAGTCCATAGATAAGCATAAGCGTGACAACTACAATTTCATACACTTTGGTATGATTCAAGTAGCAGCTAAGCCTTTGACAAGATTAGGTTTAAACACCTCAATTGTCATGTGTTTAAGGGATAATAGGCATCTCGATTACCGAAATTCTATTATTGGAGCGGTCCAAGCAGGATTAAATGCTGGTCCTGTTTACTTCCAGTGTTTTCCCAACTTCACCGTCAGATTAAAAGATGTCGACATCTTAGATTCGGTAGTCCTTCACGTTAAAACTCATGGTTTTAAGTTTAAGGAAGGAAACAGTCCTGTTTCCATCATTATCAAGTTCGCCTACAAGAGCATGACTACAAGCGTTGGATCTGGAGCATTGTGCACCAGCCCCAAAGGTGAAACCACTGTTTTCCACTCAGATATGCTAAGTAAGTCCAATTTCATAGTTCCTAAGCAAATCATATGGAAGGATGTTGAGTTTCCTGAATCTTGGCCTTTTTCTAATGCTGTCCCAACTATTGAGCAAAGATCTGAAGATATTGAACAAATTGTTCAATATCCTGATAGAGGAGGAGATTTAATTTTCTCCAACTCTTTCCGTCATTCTAGCATCCCTAGAGTTTCAGATTTTGAGCCCTCTAGAGTTTCAACTTCTTCTATCCCTGTAAGAGTCTTCAGGACAGAAGAAGGATTCACTTCAGCTAATCCTAAGAACATTAAGCTAACTGGTGTTAGGAGTCAAACCAATGTGGCCAGACCCTATTATACAGTAGATCAAGAGTCTACTCAAGGCTCCCAGCAGGTAGATAATCAGGATGCATCTCCTGATGTGTCTCCCACATACTCCCAGATGATTGGCACTGTAAGCGAAAGTGATGAGAACTTTGAAATTAACAAAGATCTCTTAAGAAAAGACTTCTATTCTGAAGACTACAAGGAAAAACGTGATTGGTTCTTTAGATCCGTCCCTAAGGTTATTAGAACCATTTACCAAGAAGAGTTTTACTCTTATTTAAGACAAGAAAAGAAAAACATTAAGTATTGGATCTGGTTTGAACTTTTCAAACAAGATGATCATCCAGATTATCCCTGTAAGCGTATTAACGTCATATCCAGTAAAACTAAGATATGGAAAACCAGTGATGATATTGTCATTGAGTCAATCCATCCTCCTGAAGCTAAGATAGAAAAGGACATTAATGGAACCATCATCATAGCCTCACCTTTTAAGACCAAGAATGAGGAAAAAGGAAATGCTAATGCAGTTGATGTTAAAAGAATCATGGAACAACTTAATTATACCAACATGTTTCTTAGGACTCTTGGTGATCAATTCAACAGGGTTGAAGAGATCATAGAAACACAAGACCATATTAAGACAATGTTTGTTAAGAAAGATAATAAGCCTTTATTTAAGCCTTTTGAATTCTCTAAGAAATTCCAAGAAAACCCCCACGTCGACCAAGCTTTGGTTGATAGGATAAGTCAAAAGGTTAGAGACGCCATAATGATCCCTGAGACACCTCAGACTTCTCAAAGGAGAGTTAACATGGTTAAAGGAGAAATTAATTCTGAAGCAGAGGCTGATGAGTTAATTAAAATCTTTGAGGAACCTCCAAATCAAGCAGTCATGAGGATTATTGGGAACCAAGAGCCACCTAGATCTAGGAATTATTATCCTAGACCTACCTTTCCTGACATGCAATATGAGGAAAGAAACCAGTACACACAAGCTTCTTACACTAGTGGCACTATCTATGAATGGAACATAGATGGCATGACTGAGTACAATGTGCTCACTAAGCTTCAAGAAATGACCATGGTTAGCACAGCCTATAAGTTAAACAATAGGTTATCTGACCATGCTGTAGCTCAGACAATTGTTGCTGGGTTCACAAGGCAACTTAAGGGATGGTGGGATAATTATCTCACTTATGAAGATAGGAATGATATCCTTAAAGCCTATAGGATTAATGAGAACAATGAAATTGTTAAGGACGAAGATGGACAAGATATTGAGGATGCAGTGGCAACTCTTATCTATTCCATATCCAAGCATTTCATTGGAGATCCTGCAAAAATTAAAGATAAGACTGCAGATCTCTTAACCAACCTTAAGTGCCCTAAGCTTCATGATTTTAGATGGTATAAAGAAGTATTCTTAACTAAAGTCATGTTAAGATCAGACTGTAATCAGTCTTTTTGGAAAGAAAAATTTATCTCAGGACTACCTAAGCTTTTCTCTGAAAAAATTAGAATTAAGATAAGGGAACAGTTTAATGGACAAATCCCTTATGATAAGCTTACCTATGGAGAAATTATAAGCATTGTCACAGCAGAAGGAATTAAACTGTGCAATGACTTTAAGCTTAAGCAGCAAATAAAAAATGAACAAAAGATTTACAAGAATGAGTTTGGATCATTCTGTAGCCAATTCGGGTTTAGCCAGAAAGAAACTATGCCTCCCTCTAAGCAAAGAAAGAAGCAAGTTAGAAAACCTAGTAAAGAAAAATTTTATCACAGTAAGCGTGGAACTTATGGTAACTATAGGATGAATGAAACTAAGCATAATAGGCATGTTCAAAGAAGAATGAACAAGGATGCCCAAAAGGCTCAGATTAAGCTAGAAGAACCTTCGCCTAAACCAATTTGCTTTAAGTGTGGCAAGGTTGGCCACTATAAGAAAGATTGTAGGGTTAAGCAGGAAATTAACAACTTAAATGCTGCAGAGGACCTAAAAAATATGCTTAAAAAGGTCTTATTGAACTCCACAGAATCTGAATCAAGGACTAATTCAGATAATGAAGATGATATTAATCAACTAGATAGTAGTGGCGAGGAGATCTCAAGCCAAACTTCTAGTGACCAAGCAAATTGCGTTAAGGGTAGTTGTGATTGTCGACCCAAGACCATTAATGTTATAAGCCAGGAACAAGAGCTAGTCTTAGATGTCTTAAGAAAAGTTGAAGATGAGAAAACTAAGCAAGACCTTTATGATGTCTTTAAGAAGTCTGTCAGCAAGCAAGAGGTTAAGAAGACAGTTAATCTTTATAACTTATATGAAATTTTCACAAGATTTAGCCAGCAGCCTGCCAAAGAAACTACCATTAAGGATCTTCAAGAAGAAGTAAGGCAGATTAAGAAAGAAATCAGTGTCATAAGAGAATTCACAACTCTAGGATTAACGGATTTGCAAGAACAAGTCAACAAGATTATTAATGGTAATCTTATTAACCAGGATAACATTGAAGAAATTCCAGAATCCTCACAAGCTAATGATGAAGTAGCAGGTACATACTTAAATACTGTCAGTAGGGTTATTTTCCAGAGGTGGGAAGTTTCTCTTACTATAGTAATTAAGAATAAATTTGCTATTAATGTTATTGCTTTAATTGATTCCGGAGCAGCTTCAAATTGCATTCAAGAGAGCCTTGTGCCCATTAAGCTTTGTAAGGATACCACTAAAGCCCTTTTTGGAGCCAATGGTAAAAGCCTTGATATCAGGTATAAGCTGTCAGATGCCCACATTAGTAACCAAGGAATCTGCATTAAGCAAACCTTCTTTCTAGTCAAAGATCTTAAAGAGAAGGTCCTTTTAGGTATTCCCTTTTTATATATATATATAAGAGTAGTTTTTTTTTATTGAGAAAAGAAAAATTCCTTTTTACTTATTAGGTTAAGTTAATTTTAGCTTTAAATAATATTATTAATTTATTTTATCAAATATATTGAACGTACTCAATGGCTTGAATTAAATCATTAAATTATATTAAATGATTAAATTGGTTTACGAATAAATATGGTTCCTTAGTCTTAAGAGGGTTGGAAGATTTCTTTAATTTATTAACTAATACAAAGGGCTGGAATATATTTTTTTGTTTTTTATTTTTAAAATAAAAAATAATGAAAACTCTTATATAAGATATAAAAACTTTGATATCCACATTAAAAAAAACAAAGATTTTAAAAACTATTTTAAAAAAAATATGGTATCAACGAATTTTTACTATCTTAAATTTCAAAATTTTTTTGAAAATGATTTTTAAAAACATAACTTTATGTATTATTTTAAATAAAAGTTTCTGATTTTAACATAAAAATAGAAAGAAAGAAAAATTAATGAGAATTATGTAATAAATATTTAGTTTTTCAATGAAAGAAGACATATATTCTGTTGAGGGTGATAGTGAGGGAGGCTAACATCTTATTAACATTCATACTTGGAAGATTTTATTTATGCATGCAAAGACAGTAAGATTGCATATTAATTTTGATCATTAATTACGTGCTTAATATCCTAATTAATATTGGATAATAAAATTAATGATTTAATCTTGCTGAACCCTTTTTTGTATTGATTGATTAATTAATTGAATGTGAAAGTTTTTTTTGTTTTTATATTAGAGATCATAGATTTACGAATTTAGAAGGGTACTACTACCTTCATAATAGGTAATCTAACATTTGAATTTATTTTTAATTCATAAACTTATCTTTTTCAAATAAGAAATTATATACGGCTTTTAGGGGTTGTGTAATTATTGGGCTTTTGAGAAAATGAAATAAACAAAGTTAAAAGCTTGTTTGATAATTGTTTGTTAAAGTAGTTTTAAAAAATAGGTTTTGAAATTTGTTCTTTAATGTTTTATAAAACAAAAGTATTTTTAAGAACTTGAAATATTTTTAAAGTTTAAACTTTAAAATTTAAAAGAAGCAACAAAATAGAATTTTGATAATAATCAATAGTAATAGATATTTAAAGGAGAAAATAATTCTTAAATAAAATAATAAACTTTAGTTTTAAAAATAGTAAGGGTTTGTTTGTGGTACATTTATAAAGACTAGTTTATGTTTTTGAGAATAAAAAATAAGAAAAATGTTTCAATTAAAAAATAGGTTTTTTGGCTTCAAAAATATACATAACATATGTTTTGAGAGCTTTTTTTTTAATTATTTTCAGCTATTTTAAAAGATAATTATATAAATATAATGAATGATTAAAAATACAATATCACACATAAAAATTATGTTTAAAAACATAGAAAAGAGATTCCAAATATTTCAGCCCATTTGGGCATGTTTTTTAAACTTGTTTTTTTTAAGTTAATGAACAAAAAAACAATTCTCTAGTATTTTATAAAAATAAAAGTGTTTTACGAGTTATTTATATAAACAGTTTTTAAAAATAAAAAATAAAAAACTTGTTTGGATAAGTTGTTTGTTATTTTTATTTTTTGTTTTTTTTTTTTTTTTTTTTTTTTTTTTTTTTTAGTTTTATAAAAACATTACAAATTCAATTTATATAATAGAAATTAAATTTAATTCATGTCTTATTAAAGATGAAAATAGTTTTGTAATTACAAACAAATTTAAAAATAATTTTTAGTAAAATATGAATAACAATATTAGAATAAAAACATAAATTATATTTTTATAAAAAAAAATATACTATTTTAGTACATGTTAGAAACACAAGGATGTTAATATCTTTGTAAAAAAAATTATTAAAAATGAATAATAATAATTTTTAATAATATTTTAATTGAAACGGATAAAGAATAAAATTTAATTTTTTTAATATATAAATGAGTCAAGTTTTTCATTTTATTTACATAATATTCTAGAATTTTTTTATTTAATAAGCAATTAATTAGATAAGTTTTTTTGAATTCAAAATTATTCTTAAAAAATAAAAATTTTAAATTATGTATTATGTATTATTAAATTTATAATTTATTTACCTAAATTCAAAATATTTTAGTTTGATCTTTTTTTTTTAATGATTAGATTTATTTTTTGGATTTCAAATTATTTTTAAAAATTGTTAAATCCATTACTAAATTAAATACAAATTATCACTTGATTTGAAGAAAATTTATAAAAAAAATATAATTATACGCATGAAAAAATAATAAAATCATTATGAATTAATTTTTATTCATAAATTTCTACTATTAATGAGTTTATTATTTGAGTTTCAAATTATTTTTAAAAATTATTAAATTTGTTAATGAATTCAATATATTAAGTTTTATTTAATTTGAAACTTATTTATTTAATTAAAAAAATAATAATAATAATGATTCTATGTTAAAAAAAAAAAAAAATTGATAATAATACTCATTTTAAACTGATTTTTATCCATAAATTTTTTATATTGATTGGCGGGTCCAAGAAGGATAGAAAGAATTGCATTTGGATCACGTTTGGTAGCATCTTTTTCTTGAGTTAGTCATTCATTTGACTAATGTTTTGTCATATGTTGAATATAGAGTAAACAAAAAGACAAGGAAATGTGGCACAAAGTCTTCTCTGACAAGAATTATCCTCTCTATTCTAATCATTTTAAGAAAAAAAAGATTTTGGCACAAAAATCTTCTCCGACAAAAATAATAATCTCTTTCTTTGATTAGAATATTAGAATTATCATTTTTATTATCTTTGAAATCCTAAATAATTTAAATTAATTACTTTGATTTATTGTGAAAGAAAAAGTTAAGAAGGTATAATTTTTTTTTTTCTTTCACTAACTTTAAGTCAATCATGACCATGATGAATGACATTTTTGTTCAAACTAGTTTACACCAAATCTTGTAGATGAAGCCTTTTTTTTTTCACTAATATAAAGTAATTAAGCATTTTTAAAGATTTTTAAAAAATGTTTTAAGAAAGTGAGAATAGATTTTGAATACTTCCCAATGAAATACTTGATATGTCTTAATAAGCACTATCAAAACCTTGAAAAATACCATGATTTTAAATAAAATATTCACATGTAAAAAATACAAATTTGCTAAATATTCATATACAAAAAATACATATTTGCTACCTCTAAAATTATATCCCTTTTCCTCCCTTTACTTTTAAATTCTTCTTACCATCTTAACTCCTTTTAAGGGAGTTTTTCAATATCCCTCATGCTTTTCAATGGTGATTTCACATATAATTTTTTTCAAAAAAAATACCTTTTATTCATGGTTAATTTGATCCATATAATTAAGTCTTTTTTTTTTTTTTTTTTACATCAATTCTTTAAAATATTCCTTTGACCCTTTGGATAAATTTACCAAGTCTTTCCTTATGGTTTTCCTACTTGACTTACATCTTGATAACTAAATATTACATTTTGATGCCAAAATAAATCCTTTAACTTAGGTGGTGTGTTTGTTTTTTTACTTAATTCTAAATATAAACTTAATGCTTAATAGTGTTAAATATTAGGTTGTTTGTTTTTGTAGTATTTTATTTTTATTAAGCATTAAAAGGCAAAAGAAAATCAGCATATTATTTTTTCTATTTAGAAAAAGTCAAAATATTTAACTTTTTTTTTCAGTAAAAAGTTTATAATAAGTCATAAAAAAGTAGAAAAACAAACAACCTAAATTCTGAAAACAAATTATTTTAAGTAAAAAGTCAAAAAAAACAAATACAACCTTAGTAAATTTCCTTCCTTGAATTCAAGGACTTTAAAAAAAACTAACTCTATTCATAGACCACTACTCTGTATTTGTTAACCAAAACTATGTATATATGAAAAAGAAAATAAAGAAAAATATGAGATTTTGAAGGTGATTAGGTAATCAATGTGGTTTTTATATCCATAAAATGCGGTGATTAGGTAATCAATGTGGTGGTTTTTATATCCATAAAATGCGGTGATTAGGTAATCAATGTGGTTTTTATATTCATAAAATGCAGTAACACTGGATGATTCACTAATTAAAAAACATATATATATTAGAATGATACAGATCTCCAAAAATACGTATCATAACCCACTCATGCAAAGCACCTCACATGAATTATCATCATCAGTAGTCTTATTAAATTATTATTAGTAGTAGTACATCATCAAAATATGGTGGACAGGTGTGCAATTACTCCATTGCAGTCCTGGCTGATAACCTTGGAGAAATGCTAGCCTGCAACGGGTTCTTCATTGTGGTTGGTAGTAGAGACACAAGAGGTCTTTCTGAAAGATCTACTCCATCTTCACCCACAGCCTTCCATTCAAATTTCCACACCAAATTCGCTACAAAATACTCCAAATGCAGCATACCTAAACCATACCCTGGACATATCCTCCTCCCTGCACCAAACGGCATCATCTTTATCTCTCTGCTACCAGTTATATCAAATGTTTCACCATTGTTATTGCTGTTCAAGAACCTCTCCGGCTTGAACTCCATTGGGTCTTCCCACACCTTGGGGTTGCACGCCATTTCAGCTGCCATGAAGAATACTCTGGCGTCCTTTGGGATCACATACCCATCTAATATCACGTCTTTGGTCACTGCATGCGGTACCAGAAAGTGGGCCGGAGTGTGCCGCCGGAGACCCTCTAACACCACCGCCTTCAAGTATGGCATCTTCTTCAAATCTTCCTCCTTCACTTCGTCCTCTCCTTCCCCCACAACCCCGCTAATTTCCTCGAAAAGCTTTGCCTGAATGTGCGGGTACTTCACCAGGTTCGCCATGATCCACTGCAGCGGAGCGTCCGTGGTGTGGGTGCCGGCGTTGAGAAACTCCGAGCACAAGCTCACTATCTCCCCTTCTGTGAGCTTCCTCTTCTCGTCCGGGAGTTGCAGGTCCAGCAAAGTGTCGACGTAGCACGTTATGGATGGATTTGGTTTGCTCACCGTTTCCGTCTTCTCGCAGGGTTGCCGAGCTCTAATCAGAGGGATGAGCACGTCCTCATGATCCTTCCTCAGCTGCATGAACTTCTCCCACCGCTTGTGGAACAAGAATTTTCCGATAACCGGGAAGAAATTGAGGATTTTAAAGTTGTGATAACTCTGAAGGACTCGACTCTCCATGGCTTGAATCTCTCTGATCTTGGCTTCCCCAACGTCGTCGCCGAAGCACATGAGAACCAGCAAGCAGAACATGGCGAAGTGGAAGTGCTTCACCACTAAAACCACGTTGTCCCGGCCTTCGGCCTCCTGGCGGAGCCCGGCGACGAGAATGTCCAGTACCCACTTCCGAGCGCGGGAGTATAGCCTCACGCGCGAGGGGTGGAGGATCTCGGAGGTGAGATTGCGGCGGAGGAGGCGCCAGGCGGGGCCGTAGGGGGCGGAGCTGATGGTGCACTGGTTGCTGGCCATGATCTTGCTGGTGATGGGTAGGGGAGGGCGGTCGGCAAAAACGGCTCCGTTTTGGACTAGAGCTTGGTAAGCCAATGAATTACTAGCCACAAAGATGGCCGGGTTAAACCCGAAGGGGAGGCTCACAATCGGACCATGCTTTTCATGCAGACTCTTTACCACATACTCGAGTTCCGAAAAAGACTTTCGTAACCATAATAAATTTCCGATAATCGGAAATGTAGTTGGCCCTGGAGGGAGACTGGACTTAGACCGGGACTTGAACTTAGACCTCGCAAATAACAGAGATGCCAAAATGACGAAAACAAACCACCATATCTCCTCCATTGATGAATTTTTGGCAAAGGAAATGAGACAAAGAAATGGTGGTTGTGATGAAGGGATTGAGTAGAATTATGGGGTAGAAGTGGTAAAAATAAAAAGGGTGAGAAGCGGTTGTGAGCCTTTTTGGATTTTCCTTCTTTTGTTTTGACTGTAGGTCAAAGGGGTTGGTGACCAAATACGGAAGCTTCTATTTTTTATCTTCTTTGTTTTTGTTTTTTTTTTTTCGTGGGGCAGGAAATTAATTAACAGGACTGACAATTGCTTGACCGTGACTTGTCAAAGAACTGTGATATAAATGTTAAGCATTCATTTCTAAAGTAAAAAGTGACTCCAAAATAAAAAATTCATGAAATAAAATATTAAAAATAAGAATTTGTATAACAAGAAAATGTGACATGGATATAATATATTTTATTATTAGCCACGTAAGATTTAGAATATACGCCTAAATTTGAACAAATTTTTTATAAATAACAAATGTAAGAAAACAAAGAGATTTGTAGGGTGGCAAAGCATCTTAGGCTTTTCTGCCTTCCCATTTCGAGTCAATTTGCATTCAAAAAAAAAATTGAAGTGGGGGCCCACCACTTTGATATGTTTGGCTTAATATCAAGTTGGGCGGCCACTTTAACCTACAGCCAAAACAAAAGAAGGAAAAGCAGCCGGCTCAATAATCAAATGACACAACAAACAATAATAGTAATTAGTAGCAGCTTTATTTTACAGTCAGATTTCAATACAGTTGGTTACATCGAAAATTTTCAGTACATGAGGGAGATTGTTTCCCTCTCCATTGTCCTCTACCTTAAGCCGAGCAAACGCCATTAAACATAGAAATACAAGGATGATCCAACCACAAAAGGTTCAGTACAATGGATGCTTCCAAGCATTAGAATTCGAAATCTTCCAACTACATTATCTAAAACATCTAATTAAGCTCAACTTTTCACATCACATTTCAAGAGCAAGATCCTTTAACCACTTTTCACATTTCCCATGTGTTCAAAGATAAAGAATAATGTTAAGGAGAAACGCAGGAAGAAAAAAATTATTGGGCGCATCTTCTTACTATCAAGTGAGCAGGTGTGTGTCATGGCTTTCCCAATAACAGGCAAGGTGTTTACCAGCTGAACGGATTCTCAGGGGCGGCCGAACTTTGATACTGATCTCTTTGGGTGCCAATGAAAACATCTCAGGAAGACCTTATTGATAGAAAAATGTAGAGAAATGTGTTTAGTACAACATCATTCTTGCTGACCCTGAGGACGGATCCTTGTCTTATAAACTAGATAGAACACCAAGGCCTAAATCAAGAATTACCAACACCTGCAAGGCGACACATCAAATATTTAACCAACTCATATCAAATTCAGAAGGGAATATAAACATATACAGTTGCTGATCATTACCTGGTTTCAACAATGAAAGCATAATCAATGTATATGGAATTATGTGAGAAAAGTTCAAAACTAAGACTTTCCATGTAAATTGTCAATCCTCTATGAAAGAAAACTATTATAGATTAAGAAGAAACTTTTGTTCTTGGTCATCATCATTCTCATGGTCAATATTTACATCATCCAAGCAACCATGTGTTTGATTCAAACCACATTTCCCCAACATTCATAGCAATAATAATCACATTTCACTTATTTTCTTTGCTTTCAACACCCATGTGATCATTCTCTTCCCTTCCTTTTTGTCATTGACTTTAACCTTAACATATTATATTGTTATGGTATTGTGCATTATATGTGTCATGAGATGCAATACATACCAGTGATCCGTATCATTTTAGCTGAAACTGTAGTGCACTTGTAAGAATCATACCATATCATATTTTGTCCATTTTTAAGTATATATACAGAAATAATGAGAATATAGCATTAAAGTATTAGATCCATTACCCACTTTGAAATAGAAGCACTGTTAAGTAAAGGACAAACTCACCCCATATTACATCATAAAGTTACAAATTCCCAATCTTCTTTTGACATGTCAAGAAATTCCCCATCACCATCTTCAAACATGATCTGCAACAACAAAGATGTATCTTATATGAATATAAACATATTGTCAACTAATCTTACAGAACACAGGAAATCTTCCCTTACCAAGTGTTTTTTGGAATTGTTGTCAAACCGTTTAATAATCCCAAAAGACCTGGAACATTTGAAGCATGTAGAAATAATTAACACTTGTAAGACAAATCAATTCAGTTCACAACACAGATGATTTTTTTTTTTTTTATATGCCAGTTTACAACACAGATTGATAATCTATAAGTTCCAAAATTGCAGAACTTCAATCAGTTAATTGAATCAATTCAACCAACTTCAGTAGCTACCAAAAATATTAAGGGGGCATGTGTGTGTTGGGGGAAAGAGAACAACAAGACATGCTTCTGAAATCAATTTTCTTCAATAGTTCTTTGCAGGAATATATTGGGCAACTAAATGAATCTTTTATGCAAAAAACAAAAAAAGTCCGCAAGCCTAGGTCAGTGATTACTCAGGTGCATTAGTCTCTTTTTTTAAGAAAATTTCAAACAACCCCTCCTGTGGCTCCTAATGGTGTTAGCACCAGTTACCCACTACATAAGAACATGTAGGCTACTTCAATAAAATTACAAGATCATCATAGCCCGATTTCATATCAGTATATCATGGATAATTTATGAGAGCAAGGCTACTATCTTATGATTAATTAGGCATCAAAAGAAAGAAAAGGGTAAAAATAGGATGGTAGGTCAGTTATATCTCAAAGAGACTCAGGGATATTGCTAGAAAGGTTGTACACCTACTTTTGGTTTTATTGAATTCTATGTAAATATACCATTCCATACGTTATTCATACATCTTCATCTAATTTTTACACTGCAATAGATAAATTTGGAATGAAAATGAAAATTCCAAAGAAAAAATTAAGAGATATCTATAATATTCCCACCATAGAGTGATGTTTATGTTCAATTATTGCTTCTGATTATGTGGTCTGCAAGAGGACCAGGCTAGATTCCACAAGAATCCAAACTTCAAACCTTGTGTGTGCACTTAAATCACATCTCATGTTTGTGACAAGTATTCTGGATCATAATCAGGTAAAATGAAACTTCAGAAAATCTAATCCATTCAACTCAGCTTTCTTGTGATTCTGTATCCTCATGGGAAAAATTATTATGTTATTGTCTCTTCAACCTTCAGTCTGTTTGAGTAAATATAAATCTGTTTTTGTTTAACAACTTATAAATGAAACCAAAGGAACTATAAAGGGCACACATTGACTCCAGCATGCAAAAAGCATCAACCTTAAAAGTAGGCCATGCTCATCTTCATCATGTTAAGAGAGGAGAAAATATTTTTTGATAGGTAAAGGAATGTATGTATAAGTTAGAAAAAGAAGCAAAGTACACCAACGTACACAGGACATTTTTTTTTTGATAGACAACAAGAACATGCAATAATAAGCACCTAAAAAGAAGGGGGGGCGCCCTATGTATACAGGTTGTATACATAGAAACAAGCCAAACACATTTCAAACAAAGAAAGACCACACAAACAAAACAAAGCAAAGTTAACCACAACAAGAGTATCTAGGAAAATCAACATAGAGGGGAAATTCAGCTCCAAAGAATCCCTCGTCCACTCAAAAAGAGTCCAAAAGAAGAGATCCTTTAAACCCTAGTCGGAGAGTTCTTCATCTTTGAAGGTTCTTCGATTACGCTCTTTCCAAACACACCAAAATAAGCAAATGGAAGCCAAGCGCCAAACTACTCTATTCTTGTTTTGAAACCCCGTAACTTTCCATTGAAGGAGGAGATTTCTTATTGAATTTCAAAATACCCAAGTCACTCCAAAGAGGGCTAATAAAAAGATCCAAAGCTCTCTTGTTTTGGCGCAATGAATCAGAATATGATTGGCCGATTCTTCACTCTCTTTACAAATATTACATCTATTGACCATTTGCCATCCCCTCTTCATTAAGGTGTCTACAATTAGGATCTTCCCCCAAATACCTTCCCAAGCAAAAAACAAGTTCTAAGAGGAGCATGAGATCCCCAAACCTCCTTCCCAAGAAAAAAAAAAAAAAAAAAAAAAAAAAAAAAATTATCCTCCCCACGTAGAGAACAATAATAAGACTTGACACTAAACAATCCTCTCCTATCTTCTTTCCAACATAAAGTGTCCTCACCTTCTTGCACTTTTAATAGGTCAAGAGAACCCAAAAAGCGAGTCACCTCCTCTCCCTCCCAGTCTTGGAAGGGTCTTCTAAAATGAACCTCCCAACACCCCCCTTCATCCCCTTCTCTTTTCCAAGATTCTGCAACTGTAGCATTTTTATGGGATGCTATCCTAAAATTAGTAGGGTAAACATCTTTTAGCTTGAAGTCCCCCGCCCAAATGTCCCACCAAAAGCTTGTATGGTTACCATTTCTTATACGGATAGAAGTTCTAGCATTAAACTCTTCCCACCCTTTTCTAATGTCCTTCCAACGGCCCATCCCAAAGGACTCCCTCCACACTCTAGTAGTCCAACCCCCTCCACCTCCCCGAACTTTCACAAATGATCTTCCTCCACAAACTTTCACGCTCAACAAAGAATCTCCATAGACACTTGCCTAGCAAAGCTTGATTGAGACTGTACAATCTTCTTATCCCCAATCCTCCAAAATTTTTAGCCTTACACACATTTGACCATTTTACCAAGTGGATTTTGCTTTTATCTCCCAAATCTCCCCATAAAAAGTCTCTTTGAATTCTCTCTAATCTAATTCTCACTTTTCTAAGAATAACAAAGAGGGACATAAAATAAATAGGGAGATTTGAAATAGTGCTCTTTAAAAGGACAAGTCTTCCTCCTTTGGAAAGGCAGTGTTTTTTCCAAACAGCTAATTTCCTTTTAAACCTTTCCTTAATTGAGTCCCAAACACCACAATGCTTATTAGGGGCCCCAAAGGGTAATCCTAGATAAGAAGTGGGAAGCTTTCCTACTTTGCACCCAAAAAGAGAAGTTGCTCTATTCACATCCATTGTCCCCACTACTGGAATAACTTCACTTTTTTGCACATTTATTTTCAAGCCTGACACCAATTCAAAACACATAATAATATATTTCCAAAAATTCAGCTGCTCTTCATCATCCTCACAAAAGAGAAGGGTATCATCGACAAACAAAAGGTGTGAAACTTGATTCTCAATTTCCCCTCTGCCCTCAATCTTGAAGCCCCTAATAAATCTTCTCTGAACAGCCTTAGCAATCAAACTGCCAAGAGCCTCCATCGCCAACACAAGAGATATGGTGAAAGAGGGTCCCCTTGCCACAACCCTCTAGAGGTCAGGAAAAAAATCTGTGGGGTTGCCATTAACCAAAACCACCATTCTCACAATGGAAATGCAAAAGTGAATCCACTATCTCCACTTGGGGCCAAAACCCATTTTTTCTGAGACTGAAAGGAGAAACTTCTAGCTAACATGATCATAGGCCTTTTCTATATCCAATTTGCAAACTAAGCCCGCATTAGAGCTACGCTTCCTCGAATCAACTGCCTCATTTGCAATCAAAACAACATCCAAGATCTGTCTACCCCCCACAAAAGTGTTCTGACTATTTAACACCACCTTGTCCATCACCCTTTTCAATCTGTTAGCTAGGACTTTTGCAAGAAGTTTATAAAGGCTCCCCAGTAGGCTGATTGGTCTAAAGTCCTTAATGTCACCTGCCCCTCCTTTCTTAGGGATGAAAACTAAGAATGTTGCATTAAGGCTCCGATCATGGAATTCTGCACATGAAACTCCTCAAAAGACTGCATCACTTCTCTACCCACTTTAGGCCAACAAAATTTCCAAAAATCCAAAGAAAACCCATCTAGCCAAGGGGCCAACCTCTTAGGTCTACCAAAGCTAAAGTCACTTGCTCCTCCAAAAAAGGGCCCCCTAAGACCTCTTTGTCCATTGAATCAATGCTCTTGAAGAGTTCAGTTGCCATATCAAGTCTTCCCACTTTAGGTTCCTTAAACATTTCACTAAAGTGGGAAAAAAATGTCTTCTTTAAGCTCCTCCTCTTTTTTCCAAGCGGATTCCACTAATGGTGAGGCTACTAATGAAATTTCCATTTCTCCTAGCATTAGCCATGCGGTGAAAAAATTTAGTGTTGTTATCTCCTTCCTTCAACCAAAGCATTCATGACTTCTGCCTCTAAGAAGTTTCTTCTAAAATAGCTAGGGTGGTTGTACTCATCTTTGGCATTTCTCTCGCTTATCTTATCTTCTTCAAACAAGGGTCTTAATCTTTCTATACTATCCCAATAGTTTATCAACTCCAGAGCTGAATCCTTCCTAGTTGAGACATTCTCGAACACCTCTTTATTCCACTTCTTCAGATCACTTTTCAAAAAGAGCACATATACAAGAGCACCTAAAGGAACCCTCCAAAAAGAGCACAAAAAACATCCAGGCCTTCAACGAGACCCCACCCACTCTACAAAATCAAACAAGAACATTGAGTCTTCCCTTATGTAAATGCTAATCCAAGAAGAGAGATTACAAAGAAACAAGCGTTTTAACCATTTGTCATCATGTTCCTTGTCTTCAAAAGCTCTTTGATTTTGTTCCCTCCATATTGTCCAAAAAATGCATAAGGGAACAGCATTCCATACCTTTTTCCTTTTCTTCCCTACAAAAGATCCTTTCCAACTCAAAAACAAAACTCTAATCGAAAAAGGGATCACTCAAGCCACCCTAAAAAAGGAAAACAATAGGTGTCATAGAATCCTTGCTTTAGAGCAATGAAGAAGTAAATGATCAATAGACTCTCCTTCCTGCTTACATATATAACATCTATTCACCAAGGGTCGCCCTCTCTTCTAGAGATTATCTAAAGCTCAAACTCTTCTCCAACTAACTTCCCATGTAAAAAAAAAAAAAAAAACACCTGACTTTGGACTATGCCCACAGATTCCAAATAATGTTCTTTGGAAAGATGACCACCCTCCCCACAGCCAAAACCTCATAGGAAGATTTGACAAAAAACAATCCATTTTTATCATCTTTCCAAACCACCTTGTCGTTATCGTCTTTCCTAATGAAATTCCCACTCAGCATGGAGAAAAAAGTCTCAACGATGTCCAACTCCCAATCATTAAAATGCCTCATGAAGCGTAGGGACCAATGTCCCATTCCTACTGAGTCATCCCAAAATCCGCCAACCAAGCCTCCTTTGACAGAGCCAAAGCAAACAAAGAAGGGAAGGACATACACAAGGGCTCCTCCCCACACCATTTGTCCATCCAAAACTTTACCCTTCTACCATTACCCACTTCAAAGGAAATTTTGCTGAAGAGAAGTCCCATCCCTTCCAGATACCTTTCCAAAACCAACCCCATAACCACCCTTAACTTCACAAGGATGTCAACCCACTCCTTCCTTCTCACACTTCCCCTCAATAATTTGCTTCCAAAAAACATTCCCATCAAAAACATATCTCCAACACCACTTACCAAGAAGGGCCTGATTCAGGAGAGAGAAACTTCTAATTCCTAGCCCCCCCTTTCTCGTCTCTGTAAACAATTGACCAACTAACCAAATGAGGCTTTTTCTACAAAGTCCCGCCTTCCCAGAGAAAGTCCTTTTGAATCTTCTCTAATCTTAATCTAACATGTCTAGGGATGACAAACAAAGACATGTAATAAATTGGCAAGCTCAATAAGGTACTTCTAATCAAAGTACACCTTCCCCTTTTGAAATGTATTATTTTTTCCACAATGACAGTTTTATGCAAAACTTCTCTTCCACAACATCCCATACTGCTTCTAATCTATAAGGGGCTCCTAGAGGTAATCCTAGATAAGTGGAAGGAAGCTTCCCCACCTTGCAACCCAATTCCGAAGCCAAAAGATCTACATTTGTAACCCTTCCAATTGGAACCTATTTGGTTTTATCCAAGTTGATTATGAGCCTTGATAAAACCTCAAACCACATAAGCAGCCAACTTAGATAAGTCATTTGCCCTTGGGAATCCTCACAAAAGACCAAGGTGTCGTCTGCAAGTAAGAGATGGGACACAACCACCCCCTATCCCCCTTCCTCCCACCCACCCACCCTAACACTTGACAAGTAGCCCCCCTCTCAAGCTCTCTCCAAAAGGCAGCTCAAGACCTCCATAGCCAAAACAAACAAAAAAAGGGATAGAGGATCCCCTTGTCTCAACCCCCTTGAACTCTGAAAGAAACCAGAAGGAGTTCCATTAACCAACACTAAAAATCTTGTTGTAGATATGCACCATGCTAAGAGAGGAGAAATTACAAGCAGTCTACCTCCATAAGATTCAAAAGGCTCTCTTGGAAGCAAGAAAGCATGCACATAATTCCAAAGGTCAAATAAGTATCTCTCAACTCCCACCACAAGCAAAAGAATTTATGTCAGAAAACTCAAAGAACAGAGAAATAGGATGATTTTTTAAAATAATGATGCTCTTTAGCATTCCCTTGAGCCCCTGCAGGAATGAATCTACCTCTTTCTCAACTCCGAATTAATTATGGTTGTAGAAGGGAGCACTCAAATATTCACTCACACGTGGCCTAAGTAATGGTGTTCAAAAGTAATCAAACAGAAAACACAAGACAGAATTCTGGAAGTTCAAGGTCTAATTTTGGAAAGCACCAACAAAGCAAGGAAGCCAGCCACAGTTTCTAAGTTTGGTAGTGTAAGGGCTAGCATTTGAAGGCAACAGAATTCCTACAAGATGGTCTACTACAGACAGCAATAAGTGAACAAGAATAATGTTATTCAAGTTGAAGGCATTATGAGGCCAAAGGGAACATAAGAAAGAGCATGAAATTGGTTTTTATGTTTTCCCTTTCCTTGTTTTGCCTTTCGGTGAATATCGAATAGGTAAATATATGTATATGTTTTATCGTCTTACTATAGTTAGGCTATCACCTTGTTTTATGCCTTTCGCCTTAGGCTAAAAGGAGTCTTGTCGCCTTGATATCACCTTTTGCTTTTGACAACACTGAATTGCACCAAACAATCCCTTAATCATGAGCAAATCAGTGCTCCATTTACCATTTACTATAGTTTGCTTAGAAAATTCCAGTATTTCTTTTAACTTCAACAGATTTCCATTATTTTACTACCATTACTTCCAAATATTTATCAATATCCAAATTGGTTCATGGAGTCACATACCATTTATCAATAAAGGAAATGACAACCTACAAAATTGAAGCCACATACATTCAGTCTGGTACCCCTTAAGAATGCAGCTCAAACCTAACCCAATGCCAATTAGTGCCTAGTTTCCTCCACCTGCCCATTCTACAGACAAGGTAGAGCTTTTTTTTTCTTTTTTTTTTCTTTTTTTTTTTTTTTATTGTCATTTGAGCACCAAAAAATTATTCTTACAAGAAAAAAAGAAAAGGTTCCACTAAATACAACAAAGTATGTGTTCAAATTGGCAAACAAAAAATCAGATGCACCATTGGCAAAACCATATACAAAACATTTGCACATCTTGGCATACCAGCAACATATATTTCAAATTTCCAAAAACCAGAGCCTATATCTGTCTGACAAGAAGATCAAAATTACAAAAAACAATGTAGAGAGAAAAGAGCAAGCACCTTATCCTTGGTCAAATTACATGCACATATTATCACAAGGGAGATCCAAAAACTAGACATGAGAAAATCTGAACCAGACTAATAACCAACACAAACCCACACAAAATAAACAGTTTATCATCCAACTCATTGGGTCAATGATGCTTTCAGTTACTTGAATTTAACCTGATTATTAGTGTGCTAGAATTGGATGCATGACACAACATGAAACCAGAGCTAATTATAAATTCATTTATGTTTTAGTTTTTAAAATTTTAGCATTTTTCAATCTTTTAAAATGCTAAATCAGTTTAACTTATATATTTTCAATACGTTGGTTGTATTAGCTTTTAATGTTCCTCATTAACAGTGGCAGAGACAAAAATTTATTGTGGGGGCCAAAGAGTAGGGAACAAATTTGAGTGTGTGTGTGTGTGTGTTTGTGTGTGTGTACATGTGTGGGTGTGTGGGGATTTGGGGGAGAGGGGAGAGTTCGGTAGCAGTAAGTGCATTTCTTCTCCTCAAAACAGGTCAAGGTTCAACTCCTACACCAATCTATATTTTGCTTTCATTTTTTAAGGAGGGCAAGTGACCCCTAATCCTTCTTGGCCCCCCCTCTGCTTGTTGGCCCCATTGCCTACAAGCTTAAGCTTTTAAGGAAAATGGCAGTGATTTTTTTTTTTAAACATCAGGAACACAATTAATTACAAAGATAAAGAAGGATAACATGTCCTCCACATTATAAGAGATCTGATAAAAACAAGAAGAAACAGTCCAAAATGAAAAGCAACAAAAACTGCACATCTAAGGAAGACTACAAAAAAAATTCGCAAACAACAAAAAACAAAGAAAAAAAATCATCACTAATTACAACTAAGGGAAAAAAAATCCAAAAGACAACAAAGGTTTTGCTCCTTGTGCTAAAAGATCTGCTGCTAGGTTGGCTAAAAATTAGTGATTGAAAAGACTATTCATAAAGCCTGATAATCTGAGTAATACAAAAGAAATCCTAAGGAGAAAAAGAGAGAAGCATTCTGGAATTACCTCTCACCCATGGACCGAGTTACCATAATAATTTCACCGATGCAATTACGGGATCCTATTCTTTGTTGATCATGGGTCAGTCGTGAACTTCCTGAATGAAAGTAAAATATGTAACTAACAAGAGACTTGAAACAACCAAGAAATGTTTGCACCATTGACTCTATTAAAGAATAAGCATCTAAAATATAACCATTGAATAAGGGAGGGTTTGCTTACCTATATGTAGGCCACCATTTTGATATACCTTTCCAAAAAATAGACGCACAAATCAGTCCAGGTTTAGCAGAAGCATTATAAAGATCAAAATACAAAAAGAGAGAAATAAGCAATATTATAACATGGATCCACATGCATTAAGTTGTACACTTCATGAAATTATAGTATTAAAATTTGGTGCATGAGCTGGATGCCAAATAGCTCTCATTCAACTCCATTGTTCTTTGGTTTTCCATTCCACTGAGAAAGTTACATCATACATGCATCTCATTTGACTCTTTACCTCTTTCATCCCAGCTTGACCTACCCATATCTCATTTGATATACAATTCCAATCTTCAAACACATGTACATCAAAAGATACAACTCCAATGGAACTCCAAGGTTAAAATTAACATCCAAAACTTGACAAGATTTTTTTCCCTTTTCTTGATCAGAAACTATACTTGTATTATATTAGATAAAAGTAAGCATCTGTACAAAGGAAAGAACAATGAGAAATCCTTCAAAAGAAGAAAAAGAAAATGTACAGGAGTGTATAAAAGAGTGATGCAAAAATAAATAAAATAAAATAATCAAGATTCATAATTACACATTTCTTGTTAGCATTTTTCCAGCTAAGGGTGTCTGGAAATTCATAAACCTATCAAACCCCAGTCATTATGTTATTTCAGACATCAATTTTGCAGTACAACTTTAACAAAATAAAAGCGAGAAACTTTTAGCTCCATTTACATAGGTTCTTTCATTGAAGAAATAGGTTTAGCACAATTCATTCTGTTCCTCTCATCTCAACTTAACATCCTATCTTCATGCTTTACCATCTCTTGAACTTGATCGATGATTTAAGCTTCCTAACTGAAGTAAGCCTATCCCACACCTAAACCCCATTTCTATTATGGAATAATTCTACAATAAGCAAAAACCCAAAACCATGTTCATAATATACCAACTGACAAAGTGTGTAGACAGGGAGACTGGGAATAGGAAGGATCTCAACAAGGAATAGATCTGTCTGGCCAAGTGACTATGCCCAAGGGAGAGTTTATCATTGTAGCATTGTGGCATCAAAAGCATTTATGGCCTTCAAACCAACAAGTGGGATGCCACCATTGCAGTAGGTGTTCTTAATACTGTTCCCAGAGAATCATATCCAAGGGACTCCGACATTTTATTCAGTGCATTCAGTTTTCAGTTGGTAAGGGCTTTGTTTAAGAAGGATCTATTGTGGGTGATCAAACTCAGTTTTCAATTACTAATTTTCCTTCATTACCATTTTCCATCTCCACAAAAATTAAAAAATAATACAAATAAAAGAAGAAGAAAGCAAATAAGCTTTCTAATATTTTTTCTGTGTGTTTACTTATCTAGAAAGAAAGCAAATAAGCTTTCTAACTATTAGGGATCTAACAATAGATTTCACTATGTGTATTGTCAATCCAGCAAAGTCAAAGCTCCAAAATAAAACTCTGAACACAATAAATTGGAGAAAAAGGTATTGTACATTAAGCCATATCTTAAACATATCAACCAACCACTCACACATACATTATTTCCTGATAGAATTGCTTTCATTTTGGAAGAGGACATAGCCACCTGGCATGCAACTAGTTTCAATGCAGCGTCTGAGGAAGCCAACTTAGGCTTGCTAGGTTTAACACCAAGCTTTCTACGACAGCCTACAGCACCACAGTGGCAATCTTGATCCGCACCAAATTGAACAAACCTGATAAATTTTGTTAGACAGGAAAATAAAAAATGAACTTCCAGGAAACCAATGTACTAGTGGAAATTATTAGTTTAATCTAAAGATGCAATGCATGCCCACCAAGCAAGCAACCTAAAAATGTATCCACTAGTGAATAGATGCAAGAAAAAATAGTAGTGTAAGTGCTCATACTGATAATCATAGGTCAGGTGCTCCCCCCTTTTTATGTCACGGGTTGCAAATATGCCAATTCTGGTTTCACCATCAATTCTCCTGAAAGAATGCATGAGCAAATCATACGAGACTAGCATAGGAACCATTATGATTATGAAATCAGAAATAAGGATCAATAAGAAACCATTTCTGCATTTCAGTGTTGGGATCACAACTATGATTTATATATCTTGACTTGTTTCCCTTGTATGTAGCATCAATCACCATATCTCGATTGATCTCACATAGGTAAAAGTTTGTTTCTCCAAGGTGTTTCATTTTCCAAAGCCTGTCCTCACATGTTTTATCATCAATAACTGCATTAAAGAGAGAAAACAGTCATCAAAAGTTTCAACCTTTGTACAATATGCAAAATAAAGCTGCAATTGTGATGAAGACAACAAACAATGAAGTGTCACCTTCTCCCACATATTCTATTACAAACTCTCCTTGCTTGATATCTTCATCTGCCACTATCCCTGATCCACACTTCTCAGTCTACAAACAATATTTCAATTTACTTCGACATTTCAAGCTTGCATAAAGCAATGGTAAACATGCATAAGTGAAGCATGACACTAAAACAAAATAAAAGGAATTATGTTGATAGTGCTCTGGAAGAAGATGAAGGAATACTCACGTGCAACTTAAATCACATCATCCATATTGTTGTAAACAAGAGACAGAGATCTTTGCGCAATCATTTCAAAATTATGACTACTCATGGTCAAAAGGCTCACTACAGTGATAGATGTTAACAATTTTAAAATCAAAGTTTCAACTAGTTCGATAAATATTATCATGCCTGAAGTTCAAATTCACTAAAAGTTCCTCACCGATATGCTAAAAAAACCATAGTTCAAATGTAATTATACAATTCCGGGAACTGTTGATGTCCATTTTTCCTATATATTTTCTGTGTGTTGATTAGTTTACATGATTATAGATGTGACAGAATAAGAATAATTCTAGCTAGAATGAAACATAGGGTAGTGGATCAGAAGGTAAGGTTAGATGGGATACCAACAACGTAGCTACATTATTATGTGACTTGTGTATCAAGGAGGCGGTCCTAGGAAACGCTTTTCCAAAGTTGGATGGTTTGGCAGGAAGAGAGTATAATAAACTACAACTAAAAAACAAGTGGGATGCACTTGAAAAGTGATTGGAAATTATGGAAGTAACTAATTGCCAAGGAAACTTAGAATGGAACACCAAAAGGAAGACTGTTGATGCTGCCCATGAATGGCAACAGAGTAAATTGCAGGCACGTGTAATGGACAGTAATTATTTCATTATGTCATGTGTCCATTTTAATACCAACATCACTTTTGACAGATGCATAGGCATCCCATCCAACTTAGCAGTGTAAATTGGAGGTGCACATAATGGCAGAATATCCTCTCTGCACACACACATAGACATCCCAACCCTCATAGCAAACCTAGGAACAAATACATAAACTCCCCATTGTCTACTTTCCATCCCCTTCAGACCCTACTGCCCCACTATCCCCAGATAACGTTTTTTTCTTTTTTTTGTTTGATAGACCCACTACCCCAAGATCCTTGCATGAGAGATCATCAAGACTTTACATAGTCTAAACTTTTTGAGACAAAATACCACTACAAGATCTGTTTCTCAAGTCTAGCCAACTAACCACTGCAATTTCCTTTTACCACAAAATGTCTATGATGAGATTAAAAACCTCCACAAGATAAGTTATTCTTCCCAGGGAAAGGAAGGGGGAAAAATTTCTTCTTCTCCCATATAATGTCTATGATGAGATTAAAAACCTCCACAAGAAGAAGTTATACCTCCACCAGTTTCATCTTCTTCACAGGTCGGCTCTGGAATGGTTTGTTGAGACATGAAGTCCCACATTTACAGCCTGAGGAGCAGCTAGATTGTAGCATCCTGTAGAAGCATAAATCAAATCATACACACAAATTCTTGTTACTGGTAAAGAAATTATGAGGTAGAGTTCAGTTCACAAAGCACATGCTTCATAAAGCCACATCATGTCCTTTATAATCAGGTAACTATAATTAAGTAGGACAAGGCTCAGATCACGACAATAATACTACCTTCTGATCATTTCTTCTAAAATCCAATGCTGTAAAAATGCTTGTAAATGGATCAAAACATCATGTAAATCCTGTTCAAATACCATTGGTTAACCAACCTGGCATTCAAACATATTTTTCAAGAGAATCAAATTTTGAACATCTTGATCTTGTCCATTTCAGTCCAATAGCTCAACCAAGAAAGGAAGAAAAATCAGGAACCAGTTAATCATGTAAATGTACATGTCCGTCTTACATCTGTGTAGGAGAAAGAAATATAAGCCCGATGCATAAGACCAGCATGCATCAGATATTTCTTATTGAAAAATAAACTAAGAATAAAAATCACTTTTGTTGCCCTGACTATCATTCACATAGTTGTTCTCCCCTTGATTTGCTCCCATACAAAAATCAATCACAAAAATGCATTAGTAACTGATTCCTGTTTCAGTGAGCAGACAATGGTTGGTACAATAACTTGCCACAAAAATTCCCTTACGCATGCCACAGGGATTTGGACATGACTGAATGGATGCTCATTCATGTACAAGGGCTGGACCCAAATATGTAGGATACAGCATCATGAATCAGAGTGCTGCCAAAGATTCAGAATGATAATGCAGTAAAAAGGACACAAGAAGAGTTTTAAAAGCAAATCAAACAAATTCAAATCCAATAAATTTCTCATCAGATCAAACTTAGTATAAGTACACACATAGGCAACCCATAATCAGTCCTAACCTTCAATACATATTAGGTAGAGTAATCACGATTGACTAAGAGAGTTGTTATGCCTTACCCACATAGGCAATCTCTCCCACACACACCAGAAGATCCCGACCCAGAGCTACAGGAACAGAATATGCCATCATCCTCAAGGCGCCTTTTGATTTTCTTAGTAAGATATATATCTTAAATTAGTCAAGTATCAGCAAAACCAAAATTGGAGAGTGAGAGAGAGCACCAAAAACTTTCAAACATGTAATGAAAATGAGATGTAGATTACTTCTGTCAAGTGATTTAACACAGAAATTAAACCTGGAAGGACTAGAACCTGGAATGCCACGGTAAAAGAGCATTATCTTGTAAAAATGGATAAATGAATAAAATTATAACTATGGTAAAATGTTAAAAGACACTCATATACTTATCACATAATAATTCTTATCCCTAAAAAGTGTATAGAAGTAAAACTTTAAAACTACACTGTAAATAGATACTGCGCCTTATAAAGGTGTAGGAGGTAGGCTTCCATTTATTAAATGAACTTGGAAGTTCAAAGTCAGCTGGGTTTCCCAACTCCTTCAGCAACTTGTTGAATGCTCCAACAACACCCTTTTGCTCAATATTCTGCTTTAACTGAAAATGCCAAGAGGCGAAAACTCAATCATAACAAGCATCAAAGACAATATAAAACCCAGAAAGAAAATATATCATTAAATACAACAGTTTTGACTAAGATCCAACTAAAAACATCATAATCAATAGAAAATCAACCAAAAGAAAACTTGGCTATAACAAAACAAAACTATTATGAATTAAAAGAAGTTATGCAATTCTGTCTATAGAATTCAACCGATAGGGAATTTTGCATGATCTCACATTAACAATGGGATGGTTTCAGAATTCATCAGAGAATCACATGTAGTCTTAAAATCCAATTCAGTCAATTATGATAAGTAACTTGGAATGTCATCAACACAGAAGTGTAGGATAAGCCTCTTATCATAAACTGATACTCTTTTTCTTCCTTTGTTTCCTCTTTTTTTTTTTTTTTTTTTTTTTTTTGATAGCCATAGATCATATATATGTCAACAGTGGCTAACAAAAGGGCACACAAAAGCATATATGATACATACAAAGGCGCCAAAAGGCCAAACAAAGCATAGGAATAAATAAAAAAACAACTCCCTTGCCAGGGATTAAAAAATTTGTGAAATATCACAGATATTTCATGGAAATTTAGAGTTTTGGTTGCCATCAACACAATAAATAGAGGCGAAAGCCGCGAAACACCAACTGAAAATCCGCTGACTTTTCGGCATTTTTTCCAAAATTTTCACCAATATTTAGGCTTTTTCTGATTTTTCGGGTCAGTCAGCACATGCCTCAAAATTTAAAAGTGAGTGGAGAGGCTAGGTTTCAAACCCAAGACCAAATGGATGAATGCACCTTGCAATGCACAAGAATATATACATACATATATACATATATATAATTAAAATAAAGTTTTAATAAACAAACTAATTTTAATTATCTTATTTTTAAATTCAAGTTAATTAGTTATATAAAATATCAAAACTATCATGAAAGTTTTCTTAACAAGCCTTTCTTTATATCTTTTGTATAATAACTAAATAGCAGAGAAATATAAACATTTAAAAAAAATAAAACATATATCAGCATTTCTTTTATATCCTTGAATACATCTAAATTAAATAGATCATTATTTTATTATTCAATGTACTTCCAAGTTCAACGTATTATTGTCAAATGTTATAAACATTTTTTTTATAACCAAGAAACCTTCCATGGCCAAGCCTTTCGGATCCCAATTAGCAAATAAAGTATATTTCCAGATCTTCATGCATTTCAGATCATAAGTTCCACCATAGAAACATCAAAAACATTACCCCTAATGAGAAAGGCATTACCCTAAGAATCCAAAATCTACTTGAGAATCTTCTGTAAATGTAAAAAAGAGAACACACACTGGATGAAGAAGTTACTGACCTATTCACTAAATCCTAGAGAGAAAGAGAGGGACAGAGAGAGACACAGAGAGAGAGAGAGACAAACCACAGATACCTTTTCTTCCACATGAAAAATTCAACAATAGCCTTCAACCAACAAAGAAAGCCACTTTGGAATCACATTAAACTCTAGAGAGAATGATGGCTGTTGTATCATTCCCCAAGGGAACTAAACCACCTCATGTACAACAAAGAAAGAAGAGGACATTCATCTGGGAAGGACCCTATGTATCAAAAGCCCAACTACTATTATCTTTCTCCTCTTGGCCCATTCTGGAATTGCAAAGCAGTTTACACACCACAAGAATTAAATTTTCCAATCTAGATAATGAAAGTAGTATTCCATGCCAACCCATCATGATCCTCCTCAAGAACCAAGTGTAGCCACACCCTTAAATCTTTCTCCATTGCTATTTGGCACAAGTCTCATTGCAACTTCTTTAGATGAGGTCATCACACCAGAAACCTTTCTAACATTTGGATTTCAGACCCTTTTGGAACCACCAATTTAATTCTGCTTCTAAAGGCAAGCCACACTTAAAAGATTCTCTCCACAGGCCATGAGACACTTGATTAGTGCCCAAAAATTGATGTATACACCTGGATGCAGCCACCTTCCTCCCCAACTTGCCATATTCCTTCCCAAAACTTCAAATCTGTTTAATAATAGAACTTAATTACACCTACCAACTAAGTTTATTTCCAAAACATGTTCATGATGGAAATCGCAGCCTGTTCCAAGGCCCCCAACTTATCAGTTGATACTTAAAACCCCTCTAGGAATAAAGTCAAGAGGATCAAATAATGCATACTGATTAAAGTTAACTTCTCCATTAGACAAAAATCAAGATTTTCATACTGCCAATCCCTTCTCAAATCCTTCCATGATTGGTTTCCAAACAGAGAAAGCTTCAAAAATGGCCTTAGGAGTTGAACAATGTAAAATAAAGAAAAGTTGTTTACCAGACAACAAATATTATCCACTGTCGGGTACATCGCTGAATCTTAAAGTTCAAACATTCCCAAGTTTAAAATTTATGTCATCAAAGCACCAAATAATACATATTAGACTGCAAGTAAATAAATTGAGGGATTCGGGACTCCTACACCTGCCACAAACCCTTTACCAGCTTGCCCTCCCTCACCAAATTCAGTAACCTACCAATTAAAAGCTTTTCCACAATGTTGATAAGAATGTAGGAAGGACAGCTTCATTCCCTTAAGCATCTTATAAACTCTTAGAAGCTAGAACTACCTGATTGAGCAGAATATAAAGGAGCATGATGAGACATACATGAATCACCTTACCCCTGACTGTGTTTTAGTCAAAACCATCCACCTCAAATGTATAATAAGAAATCTCAATGAACATGATCATATGTGTTCTCCATGTCTATGCTTCAATATGTTAAACCATCGGAAAACAATTCAAAAGCCCAACCACCTTTGCCAACGATGCCAACCTCTTCGAAAACTTGCCCATCATCTCTTTCCAAGTGACATTAAAAAAATAAAAATAAACAATTCCCTGTAAAGGACAATCTTCTAAAGCATGCCCAAAAATGAAAGGGAAGCCTCATATACCTGAAGCAACTTTCCCTCCACCCAAAATTCCCAATATAATCAACTAGATCAAAATCCACACAACCTACCCAGGCTATAAGCACTAAGGAACATTTGTAATGCAAATGAAGCCATTGATTCTAGACTTAAAGACAACTCGAGAAGGATCATTTGTAAGCTTGATATTAAAAAGAATTAAAACCATGTAAATTGGAGTTTTGTTCTTGTAGTATTAGAAAAAAAAAAAGGGTTTTGGCTCCAAGTGGATTAGTTAGATCAAATAGTGCATCTCTACAATACATTTCTCTACCTTGGTCAATGGGTCCCCACCAGGTTTCTACCAAAGCTCTAGGGGTTTGAGACAAGGAGATCCCTTGACCCTTTATCCATTCATCTTGGCAATGGAAGCTCTTTCCCACATCCTTATCAAGGCAAAGGAGGAGGATTTATTAATGGCTTTTTAGTTAGGGGAAGAGATGGTGTAGGGTTGGAGGTCTCCCATTTATTATTTGAGAACAATACCCTCATTCTTTTTATATGCAAGTGAGGAGAACCTAGAGTACTTGAGTTGGGTCTTTATATGGTTTGAGGCTATATTAGGGTTAAAGATCAACCAGGAGAAAAGTGAATTCATCCCTATTAGGAATGTCTCAAATATGGAGGATCTTGCTAGGGTTTTAGGTTGCAAGGTGGGTGTTCTCCCAACCATTAACCTATTTAGGTCTTCCATTGGGAGCCCCTCACAAGTCATCTAGGGTTTGGGATCAGGTGGAGAACAATTCCAAAAAAGGCTTGCTATGTAGAAGAGACAATATCTTTTAAAAGGTGGAAGGCATACTCTGATAAAAAGTATTCTGTCCAACTTGCCAATTTATTTCATGTCCCTTTTTGTCATCCCTAAGAGGGTAGTTGTTAGATTGGAAAAGATTCTAAGGTACCTTCTTTAGGGAGGTAAGGATTTGGAACAAAAGCCACATATGGTGAATAAGTCTATTATTTGCTTGGAAAAACATAAATGGGGCTTGGGCATCAAAAATTTATCCATCTTTAATATGGCTCTTCTAGCAAAATGGAATTGGAGATTTGTGAGCGCAAGAAACCCTCTTTAGAAACAGGTAATTATAGGCAAGTACAGGCAAGAAGGAGGAGGGTGGTGCACTAAAGAAGTGAGAGAGGCGTATCAAGTAGGGGTGCGAAAGGCAATCAAAGGTGGTTGGGAGGCTTTCAAGGATAAAACAGATTTTAAGGTTGGTTTTGAGAACAAATTGAAGTTTTGGAAGGACAAGTGGTGTGGGGACACACTTTCAAAGGAGTCTTTCCCGAAACTCTATCTTATAGCCTCTTCAAAAAATGCTTGAGTGGTTAATGTTTGAGACAGTGATAACTGGAGTCCTAGGTTTATAAGGCAGTTGCATGACTAGGAATCAAAAGAGGTAGAAGTCTTTTATGTGAGGTTGTATGAACACTCCATTAGTTTGGGCACTGAAGATATTATAGTGTGGTTGTGTACAAAGAAAGGTAACTTTTCAATTAAGTCCTTCTATTCCTCTTTAACAAATAGGATAGTAGAGTCATTTCCTTAAGGCACAGTATGGAATTCCTCGATGCCATCAAGAATTAGCTTCTTTGCTTGGAAAGCAACTTGGGACAGGATTTTAACTATGAATCAACTCAAAAGGAGGTGTTGGAGGATTCTTAATAGATGCTACATGTATAAAGCAAAAGAAGAAATAGTTGACCATATTCTTCTTCATTGTCAAAAGCATCATTTTGTGGCAGTTGATTTATGCCCTTTTTGGTGTCTTCAGTTAAGGGTGTTCTCTTAAGCCAACATGGGTCCTTTGTTGGAAAAAAGAGAAAAAAGCCTTGGAAGGTTGCTTTATTATGCTTGTTTTGGACCATTTGGAAAGAGAAAAATAAGAGAACTTTTAATAATTGTAAAAGCATGGACCAAACGATTAACAGTTCTTTCTTGTATATTTTTTAGGATTAGGTTAGAGTGTATATTAGGGATGGTTCTATGTAGTTGATAGACTTTGTGAACTAATTAGGCTCTATGTAGAGCACGGTTGCTAGTTTTTGTGTCTTAGCGCCTTGTTTTTTGTCTTTTGGTTGCTTTGTATACCTCGTGCATGCCTTCTTGTTTTTCCATTTAATACAAATTTTTCTTATCTATCAAAAAAAATATTGTTACACCACATTAATGACCAATAAGAGTGATCTACCCAGCAACGAGAAAAGAAGCTAAATCAAATTATTTTAGCTATTTATACCTGGCTCCTGTTAGCCAAATTTGAGCCATTCCCAACCAAAGACTGTTTTGGTAAGAAGGCACCTGTTCTAAAATCCAGCCTTTATCTACCACCTCCAAAAAAGCTCCAGTACAGTTATTGGCATAAACCTGGTCTTACACAATCACATGCCTAGTTAATTGATTAGGAACATATTATCTTTAACCTTAAAGAAGAGTGATCTAGAGGCAACTTTGATACGCGTATCATTTCCAAAATAAAACTGACCAAAATAAATAATAGCTCAAAGTAAAATTAGTAAACATGATGGACCAAGATCAAGAATGGCATAAAGGTAGAAAATACAAAACCTTCTTCGCAGAAGGCATGGCCTCGATTAGCTTCGCCCCACAAGAAATACTAAGCAAAATTATCTACACAACCAAGAATGAAAGTTAGTTTTCAAGTCCCCAGCGGTAAAGAAACAAAAGAACAATAGAGATATAGCAGGGAAGACTGGAAATGAGGGTTTTCAGCAATCACACACACAAAAAAACAAAAAAGGAAAAAAAAAAAAAAAAAGGGACTTTACATTTTTTATCATTCAAGGCTCCAATAAAACAAAACAAAAACTTTGACTTTACATCCAAGCTCTCCAATTTGTCCGAAACATTTCATCATAGGGCTCAGAATTCCCTTTTCCTTTTCCCTTCCCTTTCTTTAGTTTTTCCCAAGCTTTCCCATAAACCAAACGGCAGCCAAGCATAAACACAATATTCATAACAAATCTGACGCATTTTTTCAAGGAACTACAAAAAAATCAAGGGAATGACGAAATTTATGTTTGCCTAGCATTCCCGGAAGCAAATTCTTGGTTTTCGGGGGCCAAAAAAATAAATAAATTGAAATGCACTTGGTTGTCTGAAATGAAGTGGTGAAACTAGCTTCAAATTTGGGTGTGAAGAAGCAGGCAAACAGAAATGGAAGCCAAATTCAAAAAGCCAAGAAACTCAAGGAAAGAAAACAGGAAAAATGAGAAGAAAAGTTGAGAAATTTTAGGAAAAAGAACTAACCTTGAAGCGCGGAGAGAGAAGCGGCGGAGATTTAGGGTTTGGGAGGTGGGAGAGATGGAGGAGAGTACAGAGAGCGAAGCAGACTAGTGATACCAACGAGAGAGAGAGAGCGCCGAGAGAAACTGAAGTGATCCTTATGTGAATGGAGGTGATTGGATGCGGGAGGAAGTTTGAGACTGTTTGGCCGCGTCTATATGTGGGCCCAAAAATGAGCCTGTATGCCAGGTTGCCAGCCGGTTTTTAAAACAGTTTTCATTGCACACAATTGTTTTTATGAAATATTTTGAAACACATCGAAGATTATTTTGACAACATTCCAAATTCTCAAACTATTATTCTAAAAAAACATCATTAAAATAATAAATAAATAGTAAAAAGGAAGAAAATAGATAATGAAAAGAAAGAATACTTCTCAAAATATTGGTGTATCCTTTTAGAGGTTGGAAAATGTAACTAAAACTTACAAATCCGTAGTGCAAATGTTTTTATTTATAAATTGAAGTGGTGGTCATCCACCGATTTATGACGCTTCCCTTTTGATATCAACCATATTAAAAAAATATGCGTCAAAACCTTGTTTGTGACCTAACTTTATGTGAGTCTAAAAGGTATCTTGCATCTACATATCCAAACAATTATACTTTTAATTCTTTTAAATAAAATAAATACATATTAATAGTTTTGTCAAGATAATGCAATATATATTTGATGTCATTCAAATGTCTTCGAGTTTGAGTGAAATTATATCTTGCTAATAAACTAGTAAAAAAAAAACAATCCACAATTGGCAAGATACATAGGTGCATTGATAGCATAAAGATATGGTACTTTAAGATCAAGTAATTTTTCATCATTTTTGTAAGGACTAAATATGTCCACTTCAGGAAAATGTGTCTTTTCATGGACTACTTTTTCATTTCATATCTCTATAAGGGCTTCTTGTTTAATTTGTCTCTTTAAAGGCTATGTGCTTTATTTATACCTCTTTAGGGGCAATATGTTTATCAATTTTAGATTGATTAGTCATTTTTATGGCCTTTTCTAAAGTGTCAAGTTTTCTTTGTGTTTTTTTTTCTTTTGGGGAATTACATCTTTTAAGTTAATAGGTCTACCACACTCCAAACATATCTCACATTTATTTGTTAACTATCCTACAAGAACATCAATTCGAATCAAAATATTTGCAATCAGGATGTGTGACTTTGTCACTTTCTTTTTATCAATGAATGCATATATTTATTTGCAAGATTTTGTAAATAGATGATCATTTAAACTTTTAGTTCACATTGATTTGTACGAAATCAAGATAAGACAAAGTTGTTGCCTTCTAAGCAATTTCTTACCGTTCTTCTAGAACTGGTTTCCCCTTTCCACAATGAAGGGAAAAAACTTTCATCAAAAATGGCAACTTGAAAAATGAGTTGTAAAGATGTCACCTATCATTAGGAACCCATTTTAGTGTCTTATGTAAGTGCAATTGTTACATATATTGTACAACCAAAGATTCATAAATGAGAGACATTTGATTGTTCTTTAAGTAAAAAGTTGTGAAGACGAGTATTCATGGTAAACTATGAGTTAAATATGGATTAAAGGTTCAATAAGCATATTAGCATGTCACCAAACAGAAATAGGTAATTTAGTTTTTATGAATAAGGGTCGAGTAATTAATTGGAGGCATTTAATAAAGGATTCTACCAAACCATTTTGAGTATGCATATGATGCATAACATGATACTCAATATCAATTTTAATTAACATGCAATAGTCAATTAATGTTTGAAAAGTAAATTTGTCAACATTATCAAGATGTATTGTCTTGATTGGATAATCAAGAAATTGTGTTTGTGATTTAATTATTTGTGCAAAGAGTCTAACGAAGACAATGTTTCATGCAAAAAGAAGACAAACATGTGACCACTTAATGGGGATATCTATTAAAATCATAAAATAACAAAATGATCCACATGGTGGATGGATAGACCCACATATGTCCTCATGTCTTCTTTCTAGAAAGACTAGTGACTCAAATATGACTTTAATAAAAGATAGTCTAACTATCAATTTGTCTTGTGAGCAAACAGTGCATAAATATTTATTGGGCAGAAAAATCTTCTAGTTCTTTAATGAATGCCCATGTGAATGTTTTACCATTCAACGCATCACTAAAGACCTTAGGTGACCTAACTTGTTATGCTAAGGGATAAAAAAAATTAGGTCATTGAACTTTTGGATCTAGAGAAGAAAGTTGAGAGTTTTTCCACTATGAGCTTTTGACTGGAAATGATAGGAGTAATGTAAAGATATTTTACATTATCTTCCTTCATAGTCTCAATATGATATCCATTTTTGAAGATATCTTTAACATTGAGCAATTTTTTTCTTAAATTTGCTAGAATATTAAACATTATTTATATGGAATCTTGTTTCATTTGGTAGCGTAATGTTTGCTCTTTAAAGCCTTCAATTAAGTTTGTAGTACCGAGTATGATACTTACATTGACTTTTGTTATCATCAATTAAAAGAACTATATTGTTTTATCTCAAAGACATGTGCGTGATTACATAGTTTGTAAGACATATATCATCCACATTCGTTTTGAGACCTAATAACACATGAGTTTTAGATGTAATTAATATTTGAGGAAAAAAAAAAAACATAAGGCATATAATAAAGAATAATATAATAAATGTAATAATAAGATGTAAACATAAAATATAGTGATATATTAATTAATATAACAAGATGTAAACTAATATCAATCAGTGCAAATATTTTTATTTTTTATTGAATAGTTATTTTTTTTCACCAAGACCTATAAAGAAATAAATATCATAGTAGGTTCGGTCTAATCCATCACTATTAGTGAAATTAATCTCTATATTATTTTTTTGCTTTCTTTCATTGATGCTTGGTAAAGGTTGTTCAAATGTTTAAGCATACGAGAGGTACTCAACCACTCTCCTTTCATGCCACATTTATGGTAATTATTTTCAAAGTTTTTGGGAGGTTTATTCCGTGAACACTTCCCATTTTATTATGTTACCTCAATATTACTCCACTTTTGGTGGTCCAATAAGGCTTTCTTTTTTTGAGAATTTGATGAATGACTATTATGAACACCATGGTATTGAGAATTCCTTCCATGACTATGACCATAACCTCGTTCTTGTCAACATCCATAAGTTTCAAATGATGTTGCATTTACTTTGATTTTTCATAAGAAATCAGAATAAAGTTGAATGTAGGGCATTAAAAATTAGAGTGAGAACATTTTACGTTGTTTTGAGAAGTCGAATAAAAATATTCCATAAAAAATTATAGATAATTGTTAGAAAAATTAGGCTAATCCAACCTATGGTAATCACCCTAGAGGGGGGAGGGGGGGAGGGGGTGAATAAGGTGATGGCCTTTTTTTGCAAATTTAAATTATGTGAATGCAAGAGATAATTATATGCAAATATATAATAAAACAATACAAAGACTGTGAAACCAATGTTTGGTTAATCTTGGTTTTGATGATAACAAAATAAGGTTTAAAACTAATGATTATATTTCAAGTGTGATTAGGCAAAACGATTTCCAAAGTGGCAATCATAAAAACAAATTAAGCCAATGAGAAATCATGAAGAAGAAGACCACCTCAAAGATAAGTGTTTTTCAAGACCCAAGCTTCATAAGATCTCTTTATAAGGTTGTTGGTGCACTAGAATTTTCATGCATTACATCTTTTACTTATGCACCAAAATCATCAAAGAGTTATTTTGTTTTAAATATTTAAAAATTGGATGATTTCATGATTTCAACTAAAACCTTGTGTCAAATGTTTTTCAAACTTGTTTAAAAGTTTTTAAGTTGAAAAAGTTGGTTGTTGAGCCAAAAACGGCTCAATCGGTTGAATCGATCGAGGAACAGGTCGACCCTTATCTCAACCAGTCGAGGAGCAAGTTAACCCCCAGTTCAACTAGTCAAGGTTGAATAGGAACCGATCGACCCCTAGCTCAACTAGTCAAAGGGTGTAAAAAACCTTCTCTCTCTTCCAAAACTATTGTTCAATTGGATAAGGAATCGGTCGAGCCCCACCTCAACTGGTCGAGGTTCGGTCAAGGGGCAGTCAAGGTCCAACGATCACCTGCCAAGCATTAAATGCTAACAGCTAGTCAATCGGTCAACCCCTAACTTGATTGGTTGAACCTCCAACGGCTAATTTGATCATTTTCGTTTATAAAAAGGCTCTAATCTTCATTGTTTCATGAGTTTAACCTTCCTAAATCTTTCTTGAATACATTTGAGTCTTGGGAAAGTGTTTTTGAGTGCACCATTGTTCTAAAATTTGCATATTTTTAGTGCACCATTCAATCAATCCTAGTTTTCTTGTATCATTTGAGTTTAAAGTTTTGCATTAAGATTTTGTGAAATTATTTGTATATCTTTGAGAGGAAAAATTTAAGTGTGAGGTTTCACTTAGGAATTCTCAAGTATGGGGTATCATTTGAGAGGTTGTTCAAGAGTGGGGTATCTCTTGAGGATTGTAAAGGGTGCTTGGAGCCAAAAGTCCAAGAGGGTGTATTGGAACCATAATCCAATTGTATTGCTTGAAGGTTTGGTTTGGAAGCCTTGAAATTGTGGAACCTCAAGCTTGGGATTAAAGCTAGAAGAGAGTGGAAGTAGGTCGGGTTGCACTGAACCATTATAAAAATCTCGTGCTTACATTCTCTCTTCCCTATTCTTTTAATTTATATGCAATTGTCTTTATATTTTTTTATTATATACTTGCATATAATTGTCTCTTACATTCACATAATTTGAATTTTCAAAAAGAGACCATCACCCTTTTCAACCCCCCCCCCTCTCTCTCTCTAGGGTGATTACCTTAGATTGGATTATCCTATTTTTTTTAACAAAGATAATTACATATAAAATAAAAGAGTGGGGAAGAGAGAATGCAAACGCAAGATTTTTATAGTAGTTTAGCGCAATCCCGCTTACATCCACTCTCCTCTAATTTCAATCCCAAACTTGAGATTTCATTAATTCAAGGCTTCCAAACCAAACCTTCAAACAATACAATTGGATTATGGTTCCAATCCACTCTCTTGAACTTTTGGCTCCAAGCACCCTTTACAATCCTCAAGAGATACCTCATTCTTGAATAACCCCTCAAGTGATACCCCACACTTGAAAATCTTTAAGTGATACCTCACACTTAAATTCTTCATCTCAAAGATTTACAAATGAAGATAATAAATGATCTCACAAAATCTTAGTACAAAACTTTAAGGCTCAAATGATACAAGAAAATTAGGATTGAATGGTGCACTAATGATATGCAAGTTTTAGAACAATGGTGCACTAAAAAGTACTCTCTCAAGGCTCAAATATATTCAAGAAAGGTTTAGGAAGGTTAAGTTCTTGAAACGATGAAGATTAGAGACTTTTTATAGAGGAAAAATGTAAAACTAACTGTTGGGGGTTTGACCCGTCAAACTGGGGGTTGATTAATTGATTAGTCGTTAGCATTTAATGTTTAGCAAGTAACCATTGGACCTCGACCGCCTCTTGACCAGACCTCGACCAATTGAGGCTCAACCTCGACCGATTGAGGCTCAACCTCGATCAGTTGAACAACTGTTTTGAAAGAGGGAGAAGGTTTTTGCACTCTTTGACCGATTGAGCTGAACAGGTTAACTAGTTTTTCATCCAGTTCAACCGGTTGAGCCGTTTTTGGCTCAATAATCATCATTTTCAACTTAAAACCTTTTAACAAAATTGGAAAGCATTTGATACAAGGTTTTAATTAAAAACATGGAATCATTCAATTTTAAAATATTTAAAACAAAATAACTCTTGGATGATTTTGGTGCAAAATAAATAATGTAATGAATAAAAAACCTAATGCATCAATAACCTTATAAAGAAATATTATGTAGCTTAGGTCTTGAAAATAACTTTTCCTTGAGGTCTTCTTCTTCAAATTAATTTCTTTTTAACTTAGTTTTGTCTTTGTGATTGCTACTTTGGAAATCTTCTTACCTAATCACACTTGAAATAGAATCATTAGTTCCAAACCTTATTTTGTTATTATCAAAATCGAGATTAACCAAATCTTGTTTTACAATAATATAACTAGTTTAATTAATTATTGATAATTTATTTTTTATATAATTATGAATTTTGTTTATGTTGCATTTTAATTTTATAAAATAATTTTTGTATTATTTAATAAAATAACATAAATATATTTTTTATTAATCAATCTCCTTATATTAAATATCAATAAGAAAGCTAAGCTAGAGAATAGGGGAATTATGAGTGAGAGACTCTGAGGGAAGGGGGTCTATTTATAGGCAAAAATCAACTCTCCTATAAAAAGTTCCACTATTAAATTTAAATTACACTTTATAATGAGGGTTTGATGTGTGCAAACAATATGCATTAAGGTTTCTCAAATCAAGCCATTTGAAATTCCATTGAAATGGGCTTGGACTCCACGAGCCTCTCACTCCCTTTTCCACAAGCCTAAGTGGCTAAAGAAGTGGGAAACTATATAAAAACAAAAAATTTCAATCCATTTTCAATGTAGGATTGACACATTTTAGCTTTTACACTCAAGACTCATGCACATACTCTTACTATAGCCGTGATGTAGATTTTAAATGAATCAATCAACAGTGGTTAGTATGAACAAGGGTGTGACTTGTGGTTGATTTTTAGGTGAGAAAATATGAGAGAGAGAGATAAGGAGAGAGGGAAAGACAAGGAGGGAGAGGATAAGAGATGAGGGGTGGAGAAATGGAGAGATGAGAAGACAGAGGGAGAGAGACATCGTGAAAGAGATCAAGAGAGGGAAGAAAGTGAGAGGAAGAAAAATAATTCTCAAATACTATCTTTTGAAAACAATTTTTGAAAACCTTCCCAAACAAGTATTTTCAAGTGTTTTTTCTTTTTCAATACAATTGAAAATATATATCCTATCAAAAAAAAAAAAATACAATTGAAAATATATAAAATACTTTAATAACTTTTTCATAATAATTGTAAAGTATTTTCATGGAGAATAAGCCGATAAAACTTGTTTTCTTATTTGACTTCCAAAAGAATTTTGTTAGTTAAAATAATCTAATAACTATTTTTCAAACCTCCTTCAAAATACCTTTAGCATTTAAGAAGCTTGCGGATCAAGATTCCGATGGGCCTAACTAGGAATCAAATTTAAAAGATTTTGGGCCCTTTGGCCCGAACTCATTTGAGCGACCTATAAAATGGGATAAAGGAAGAGCCCATCGTGTTTGAAGTTCAAAATTTGAAAACCGGATAGAGAGAGAGAGAGAGAGAGAGAGAGAGAGATGGCTTCAGGCAACATGAAGGGTTACTTCAAGCAGAAGAAGGGTGGAGGAGGAAGAGGAATCGCCAAGCCAAAGCCTTCCAAGAAATCCACTAAGATACCGCCTACCCATGTCGCCAATTTAGGCTCTGATGTGGTCCAACCTTCAACCCTCTCAGCCCATAATCTCCAAGGTATGATCTTTTTTCTTTTTTCCCCTCTTTTTGTATTTCTGCTTCATACATGTAATTTTATATTTGATTTTCTCATTATTTTGAATTTTATGGAATTTATGTTAGCAACTGTATGGAGGGTTAGGGTTCTGAATGGTGGAAACCAAGTTTGCGATGATTTTTATTTTGTGATAATCAATTAAATTTTATTGGGTTATTGATTTTTGGGAAGGTTTCTGATTGGACGCTGAGAAAATGGAGGAAATAGAAGCAAAGAAAAATAAATGTTTTTTTTTTTTTAATGGTTTTTGCAGTTCAAATTTCTGACTTTCAGAGTTAAAAAAACAAATAAAAGAAGAAGGAAAGAAACAAAACCCCAACTCAGCTAAATAATTGCAGTTCTGATTTCTATTTTCCTTTATTTTCAGGGAACCTATGCAGAAAATTAGCATTTCTTTTATTAATGGGGAAGAATTATTATGGTACTATACCTGCACAAGTTTGAGAAATTTCTGCTTGGTTGCTGAGAAAATGGAGGAAATAAAATCAAATTTATAACACTAACGGAAAAAGAAAAGGGAAGGAAAGAAAAACAAAGAGAAAAACTCAACCCGGCTTAGCATAGCAATTGTGTCATTTTAGTTGAAGGTTGTTTCTTACTCTGACTCTCAAACAAAAGTTCAGGTTTAGATTTCTTGTTTCTTCTATTTTCCTATATTTGCAGGGCACCCTGGCAGAAGATTAATTCTTTTATTAACAGTAACTGGCTGAAGACTAGCATTTCTTTTATTAATGGGAACTTACCTTTGGTGACATTATGGTGATGTGTAGAGATAATCAACAATGGAAGAGCATAATGTTAGGGTCTGTTTTAAATTGCTTTTCTGTTCTTTAGGTTCTATTTGAAATTGTTGCTGAAAATAGTTTTTTGTGTTTTTGAATTGAAAATTGTTTTCTAACTCAGTGCATTTGACAAACTTTTTTTTAAAAATAGTTTTTGAGAATTTGCTTTATAAACAGGTTGTTTTTAATAACATGTTGAGGTGTTTTCGGTTTTTTTTTTTTTTTTTTTTTCTTTTTTAATATGAAGAATACATTGAAAACTTTTATCTAAAGCAATTATCTAACAGGTGATATAACATTTTTTACATTGGTGGGAACAATTTATAAGGGCATCATGGTGATGTGTTGAGATAATCTACAAAACAAGATTGAGTTAGATTCTGGAGCTTGATGTTATGTTTTTGGTTGCAGATGATGAATATGATGGGAATGAGACTGTGTTGAGGCAGTTTGACATGAACATGGCATATGGACCATGCCTAGGGATGAGCAGACTGGCGCGGTGGGAGCGTGCTCAGCGTCTAGGCCTGAACCCTCCCAAGGATATTGAAACCCTCCTGAAACAAGGCAAGGCTCAGCCTGACTGCTTGTGGGATGGCTGTGTTTAGACTAGAAAGAACAGTTTATCATGGAATGCTATGCTCCTAGATGAATGTTCAGCCTCTGGCTGCACTGGTTAGTCATGTTTGTATGTTCTGAACTTGAATTTCTGGATCTTTTATGGGTTATTTTGCTCTGTAAGTTTGCTTTGAACTTCAAGTTTTGGATCGTTTATGGGATGTTATGTGCTGGAAGTTGAAAGCTTTGAAGATGTTTGCAGTGCCTAAATTTGCTCTTCCAAGTTGTGCTTTGTGCTAATCTACAGAATTACACAAAGGAGGAAATTTCTTGCTTTATTTATCACTCAATTTTACAATGTAGAAACCTAATACATACCTAAAAACAGAGCTCAGTTTCTTGAGGAGTTTCAATCTTCACAAGTCTTCCCTCAGTATCTCTTATCCAATAGGGCATGCACAGTTAGAAATCACTGAAACAAAAACAAAGAAAACAAAAGAAATACAATTCTAGGAAAAAGTTAGGGTTAGCTAAAAACTGAATAAAAGATAAGCTAAAATAAAGACAAAGAAAAAGAGTTAGTAAAAGAAAAATCACCAAACTTGTGATGAAGATCACAAATGTTCATCAAAGGTATCACTGTACTTTGACACCATCCCCAGCAACAGCGCCAATTGATTCGTTCCCATACGATGCCATTCTGATTTTGGTTCCCGGACTGGTATTATTAATAAAATTTATAAACCTAAATCACCGTACACTGGGGAAGAAAAAGTAAAAGAAAATGAAAAATGGATGTAAATTCAATAAGTTATTTTTGTATTGTACTTCAAACCCATTTAAGTTATTTAACTCTTATCTATCAAGATTAAATAATTTAGAAATATATAAATTTCTTACTCATTTTAATTATATTTAATTTTTTTTCATATCTTTCTTTGTATTTTTTTTGTTTCTTTAATAATTTTCAAGAATCAAACATTGCCTAATTGTTAGTATTGTTGTTTTGCTGTTAATTTTATATTTGGCAGCTATATGTTGGAAATGCTTAGAAATATTAGAAAGCATAGAGTATGTTTGGTAATTGTTTTTAAAAAATAGTTTTTGAGAACAGTTTTTTAAAATTATTATATAATTTTTGTAAAACAAAAGCTTGTTTGGAAACTTAAAATATTTTAAACTTATTTTTAATATTTTTAAATACTTAATTTTTTTTTTTTTTAACTATTTGACATGTTTGTATAATTATTTTTTAAAACAGGCATCAGAAAATAAGCAAAAACAATCAAAAGATGTTTTCCAAAAACACTTTATTTTTTGTTCTTAAGAACAAAAAATAGAAAGCACTTTTTCGTTGCTAAATATGCTTTTTATTTTAAAGAACAAAAAAAAAAAAAAAAAAAAAAATTCCTAAATATGCCCAAAGTGTTTAAATTTGAGATAATGCTTGAGATAATTTTTTGTTTTTTGGTTTTTTGCTAAAAGTTAAAGTTGAAGTTGAAATTGAAATCAAAACCATAATTATTGAAAGACAATATCGGTTTTATTAAAAAAAAAAAAAAGTTATTAAATAAAATTAGTTGAACAGGCATAAAAACTTCTATCTTATCAACTTCTTATAGCACCATCCAAACAAGGCCTGGAAGTTCTCAGACTAACATTGGAGCTACCATTGTGTTATAATTGCCATTTAAGAGCTCTAAATTGAGAGTGACATGAAATTAGAAAGAATACTTCATTTAATTGCATTGCCCTGAAGATGTTTACAATCCACTTGACACAATTATAAGTTATAACTCATTCAACTTTTTCAAACTTCAAATTTCTATAAATTATTAATTAATTCTCTTAAACAATTTACTAAAAATACAATAAAATTACTGTAAATTATTTATGGTTTTGGGTTGAGGGCTTTAACATGAACATGGCTTCTTCGGTATATAGTTTTTTTAGTAATATGAGCATTGATTTATTTCTCCTAAAGATTTAAATTTTTTTAAAATTTATATGGTTTATTATTATTATTTTTTTAAAAAACTAATTTTAATTTTATTTATTTATTTATTTTATATATTACATGATAAATCCATTGTGAAAAAAATTATTTTCTTAACAATTTTTTTTTCCTTTTCTCAGTACTTTCCAACAAGCAAACATACCCTAACAGTTAGGGAATGACATCCAGAAGAGAGAAACTTCCAATAGTTTTCCAAGTGAGGAACTGTGGTCACAAAAGTACCTATATTCTTGAAATGCAAGAGCTGCACTAATTAAGAGGAACACAAGAAGCCATTATAGAACACCTGCAAAATGCCACTGGAAATCTCTTATTGATGTATATGCTGTAACAAATTTTACCAAAAGAATAAATCCAAAGATTTCTGTAACAATTTCACAACACACCCATTTTGAATAACACTGCTACTTGGCTCTAATCCTTCTTCTCTGTTCTGGGTTTTTCTTCTGGGATACAAGAAGACCAGAAGAGAGGAACCAGTGTACATGCTGCCTGTATCAGCAGGCCTTTCGGCATCCCTGAGAAATCATCTGCGGTGACTCCAACATATGAGGCTAGCGCCACCCCAAGATACCCGCTTACTATGAATGCAAGGGCGATGGCTGACATGAGAAATGCCATCAGGGATCCCTCGCATCCTCGCGGGCAGAGCTGTGCTATTAGAACACTGAATGGAAGAATCTTAAAGAAGTAGAGAACCTCTAAAAGACCAGAGAAAATCACAACATAGACCGAGTCTGGCATGCCCATGTTTCGATAAATCCCCTTCATGAACAAAATGTCTGAAAGCATGAACACAGCCATGGTTACCTGAACGGCAGAGATCAGTTTCCTTGGTGGGACAGACTTCAAGTATTGATTGTAGATGATGCTCCACAGAAGCATTGCTGCCTGGCCAAACACCTTAGAGATCCCCAGTACTGATGAGTCAATCTTCAAATACTGTGTTTGGTAGAAGAACATGGTGCCTGTTAGGGCAGGAATTATGGCATAAGATGCTGCAAACCATGATATTGAGTAAGCAATCTCGGGTTTTTTTAATGCAAAAGTGAGCTCTGAGAGTTGTTTTCTGATCCCAACATTGGATGGACTCTTGGGTAAGTGAAGAGAGCTTTCGCTAAAGGTAATTGTTATGAGAAACTGGATGGCAAGGAGAATGCCAAATGTGAGGAACATTGCTTGAGATGAGAAGCGGTCAATGGTGACACCACCTAACAGGTTTCCAAGGACGCCACCCATGGAGGAAGCCATCCAAACAAAGGACTGGAGCTCACCAGAGGAAGATGCTTGTTTCTTTTTAGAAGAGGAAGTGGGCTGTCTTCCAATCTCTGCAACAATGGCATCATTAGCAACCTCAACTATTGAAGCACCAAGATTGCTGAGGAGTAGATACAGGGTGATAGTGAAGATTGAGATGTTTGATGAGGAAAGGATTGCTATAGCAAGCCATGACACTGCTTGTAGGAAAGCTGCAGCAACAATTGAGCAGAATAAATTAGAAAAAAAATGAATAAATCAAGGAAATGCCAAATTGGATACATAACAAACTTCATCAAATCAGAACAAGCCTAAGTTCAATGTCATTTCAGTGTCAGAACCAGTGGTCAAAACCATATGAAAATTCAGATGTGTTGACAATACAATATTCCCCGCCCCCAAGATTTGAGATTCCAAAACAGACCTCATCTTCCTCTAGGTTAAAAGGTGATAAAATGCCTCAAACCCACCTCTTAATGGACTCATAAAAATTAGTTTATGTCAAATTGAAGAAAGTCATCACTTCTCTTCCTTCTCTTCCTTCCGCAACTCGTATTTAACCTGACACTAGTGACAGATTTGAGCCTCTAGTGCCACAGAACAAACAGGCAACTTGATCTTGCTTTCTGCTTTACTTTTCCCTTCTCTAAAGATTTAGATCCCAATCAAGTTTTATGGTTTAACAAAGTTGAGTAAATTTAATGTAGTTCACAAAAGGATGCAACCCAACTTATCATCCTGAGAGATCAAACTCTAAGAATCTAAGTACTGTAAACTAAGCAATGTTGTGCATTTTGCTTGTGATTGTTGTGTTATGCTTATAATCTTGGCCGGTAAAAAAGAAATCAAACAGAAACAGTTATGCTTCCTTCTCAGAAGCATATAGTTTGGTTTTAACAGGGCCTTGATTCTCTCATGATGCATCCTGAAATTAGCTCAACACAAGTTGGGGTTTGCAAAACTCCCAAATATTTTGATCTATGAAACAGTTTATGACACAGAACAAGAAACAAATGGGGGTTCTTGATATAAACTTAACAAAACAAAAAACAAAAAAACCAAAAACCCTCATGAAAGAAAAAACAACCGTTAACTGTAATTATAATTTAAAGAAAGGAAATTGATTTGACAATTCCTAGTACAAAGTGGAAGAAAAACCAAACACAGATATACCAGTAAAGAAAAATCATGTTCATTTTGGATTTTACTGCCTTAACCCGCTTGGTTGTTTATTCGTCCAGTTTTTTACAAACAGTTTAGCCCCTTGTTTGATGTTGTTTAGCAACTAAACTAAGGGACATATGTGAAACTACTATAAGAATCAATTCAAAAGGGGATCATTCCATGATTTTGAACACCTCTGACCAAAATAAGTTGTTCAAAAAAGGGGAATGGCATGAAAAAGAGAAGCACAAAGCAGATTTAACAAATTGGAACATAACCAAGGAGAATAATTTAGACATGACTGGGAAAGTAAAGTAGAAACCAAATGAGAGACCATGTAGAACTGGATTGGAAGCATTGAAGAATACTAACACATCTCATAAATGGTATGAAATGTAGAGTAGAAACCAAATGGGAAACAAAACCATTTCATTACAGTTAAATAAAAAGAAGAACAAGACATCTTCCATAGCATTAGCACACAAAATCAAATAAAAAACAAGAAGAAAAGTTCCACTAGGAGGAGTAACACAAGCTTTAACATCTGAGGCAGATTTACAAATTACCGATTTCAGCTGGCAATTTCTTTTTTTTTTTAAAAAAAAGCCCACAAAAGACACTAAGAGCTTTGCTCCTCTTTTGGTTGTTTGGATGCATGTCCTGTTTTCAATAGTTTTCAAAATTGTTTAAAAATTTTGAAATATTAAAAGTTTTTTTCAAAGGAACTTCTCAAAAAATAAGAATGCTTATATTTTATGTTTACCAATGATTTCCTACTCAAATAGGAACCCAACAGTTCTTTCTCTGGAGAAGAGTTAATTAACACCTAAAGAACAGTCTAGAAACTATTAATAAAATGGTGTCTACAAATTATCATATTGCATTCTCAGGTGCCAAACACATGGATTATGCAATGATAAAGAAAAGAGGCAGGAAAAAAAAAACAAAAAAAAAGCACCTTACTATGGAATTATCTCTACTGCATTTGCTTTTGATTCCACATCCATTAAAAAAAGCGAAAAATCTTAATGCAAAAATAGATTAATCATGGGGAAAAAAATTAATGGGAAATTCAAATTAATTAATTAATTAAAAACTTCAAAAAACAGAAAATTTGGGGTTTGAGAAAAGGGGAAAAAAGGGAAATGGATGAGGATGAGGAAGGGGAGGAGGGGCTGACCTCCGATGGCGATGTAGGGGATGCGGTGCTGGCCTCCGATGTAGACGGCGTCGGAAACGACGCCGTATAGGGGTTTTCCGACCATGGGGAGATTGGCGGAGTTCTGGAGGAGCTGGAGGGTGGAAGGGGAGGCGTTAAGGCCGTCCTTGAGGAAGAAGTTGATGGCAGTCCATGGGAAGCACCTGAACCCCTGCACACAGAACCCTAGCCCCAGCAGTCGCCTGATCCGCCGCCGCCTCTCCTCCTCTCTACTCTCCCCTGACACCATTCTTCTTCTGCTTCTTCTTCTTCTTCTTCTTCTTCTTCCTCCCCCTCTCCCCTCTGTTAAAAATGAGGGAGCTGAGAGAGTGGCACTCTTGTTATTATTATAATTTTGTTATTATTTTATTTCTTTAAATTTAAAAAAAAAATGCCACGTGGACGGAGGAGCGCGCGACACTTTTATTACTTTTTATTATTTTTATGATTATGTTTTGGGAGAGGTGGCACGTGGAATGAGATTCGGTGGGTCAATTTTGGGGGCAAGTGCCGACGATAATTGACTCGGATCCCCACGGGATTTGGACGGTCCAGATTTCAGGGCTACTGTAATAAAGATGGGGGTGGGGGACGAAGACAAAAGACTTTTCCCCAAATGGAAGTAAAGTTGGGAAAAGTGAATTAAGGATATTCACTTTCTTCTTTAAATTAATAAAAATACATGAAGTGATGATATATGATATATCCCCCTTTTTAATTAGTTTTATGATGCCAATTTCTAAAATATGTGACATTCATTGGTTCCAAAGTTTGATCCCATTCCTCCAATTGAATATAGTTTGATTTGAGTTCGAGTATAATTAGATATGAGTAATTTCGATGTATATAATCCGATTAATTTAAGTTACATGATATAATATATCCCGTGTAAAAGAGATTTGAAAAAAGAAAAATTTATATTTGATGTTTTTTTAAAAATAAAAAATAAAAAAAGGCATTTTAATCATGATCATTCTCAAATCCCTTCGTAATAACTTTTTTTTTTTTTTTTTTTTTTTTCTAAAATTGACTATTTTATTATATACCAAACTGACACCTAAAGCTATTGAGTCTTTGGGTTACTTGAATATTCTAAGAACTTGCATCAGAAAAAGAGTTAGGCTTGAGATTCTATTCTAAGCTTTCCCCAACTTTCCTCCCTTTGGTCACCATCAACTTGGTTGAAACCTGAAGGAACCTGGATTCATGAACTCTCAGCTGAGCTTTTAGGTTCAAGTTAGGATTTAATCATGCAATTCAATGGTTTAGATTTAACCATTCTACATCTCTCGATTCAATTGTTTTGTAACCATATTTTGTCTTTGTGTTTACGGCTTTATTCAATGATTTAGATCTTAGATACTTTGGCATCTTCTGAGGAATGGTTTTCTTTCCTAGATTTTTGCATGTGGGGATGGTGACATTCTTTGTGGGAGGTGGAGGTTAGGATTTTTCTCTTTAGAAGAGTGAATGACAGAATTTATAAGCCTTAAACCCATAAGGGGGCTTATGTAGGCTTACCTGTGAGATTATGTAACTTGAGTTCATCTTGGGTTTGGGTCTATTTGAACAAGCTCATTGGTCCTACTTAATTAATCAGTTCTATTAAGTTTCAATTAATTAATTAACTCAATCTAAAAAAATCATTTAATAAGCTCTTGTGTAATCTTAGATATTTTTCAAAATGCTCTTATGTATATATATGAGTAAAAAATAAATATTCCTTAAATAATGCGTCGGTAAAGAATATGAGCTTAAACGGGAACAATTAGGATCTTAGGAAAGCACTAATTTCCTCAAAATTCAATTATAAAGTTGATTTAACATTCTACTATAGGGAGTTAACTATATATTATAGTATCATATGATATTAGATTAAGATAGAAAACTTAGATTTGTAACCTATTATCGATGGCGTGTAAGTTCCACATGTACCGATGTTTATAATATAATGTGATGGATGTTATCAACATCTCAAAATTACCTCTACCATCTTTGAGTCTCAAATCCTTCTATTACATGATCAACTAACATATTCTAACTCATTAATAACAATGTAAAATTCCACTTAAGGAAACAATAATAGATTTTATGATCACATGTTCTTAAAATCACTCAATAGGATATATTGCCTTAAACTTGTGAAATATCATGATGCCTATTTTGAGAATACCTATTGTCACTTGATTCAATCAATAGTTGACCCAATTTATAGGGAATATATGACTTACCTTAGGGTCTCACCCATAAACCGTAGCTGTGAAAAAACTTCAATACTAGTTCACTATTCTCTTAAAGTTGAAAGCTCATACAAAATAGTGGTTTGATGAAATTATGATTACGTGATAGTTAATGTCATGACTCACCATGGGTTTTGTTCAATATATGACTATATATACTAATGCACTTACCATAAGAACCTTATTTTGATGACCAAGATTAGTCATTTCTCCGATTAGGAGATAATGCACTACGCTTAAGTCCATTTGTAAATAACTCATTTAGATTTTTTTTTATTCCACATTTAATTTTTTTTCCCTCTACTTCATTTAACACAAAATAACTCTCATTTCACCTTATAAATATTTTTTTTTTCCAATTATATTTATGTAGTCCAAAATTATTTCAACAACATAATACTTTCACCAAATAAAATAAATTTTCAGCTATATCATAATAATTCACACAACGAAAACTAGCAACTAGAACAAATTTATTTTTGGTAACTTAAACATGTTAAAGATTGGGTAAATACTAAATATCATCTAAAACCAAAATCCAAAAAAAAAAAAATTAAAATCCACCAAGTTTTATTTGACACATGCAAATCAAATATGGTTAAACTAACATCAGATTTCTTATATATATATATTAAAAATTACATATTATTAAAAAATTTGTTCGAAGAAACATCTCTTGGATGACTAAAATTTAAAATCTAGATCCCCATCGTATTCGAATGATCATATTTGAAACTTTTTCACATTTAGGTTATGTTTGGTTTCCAAAAAGTATTAAAAAAAGAAAAAAAAAATAGTAAGAAAAATAATTTTCTCATGTTTAGTTTTATTATGGAAAATACAAAAAAAAAAGTCAAATATTATTAAAATTATTAAGAAATTTATATATTTTTAAATTATCCAATATTTATATAGAAGAGTTAAATAAGTAAAAAAAGTTTGAAGTATTATATAAAAATAATTTATTAACTTAAATTTTTTTTTTTCTTAATTTTTTTTTTCTTCTACTTTTCTTCTTTATTTTCTTTCCTTCGCATTTTTCTTCGAACTTTCCAAAAACCAAACATAGCCTTAAATTGATTTGATCCATGCTATATGAGATTTTCTCTCTTACACTCCAAAATTCTTTGGATACGTGCATAGGAGTTGGCATTTTTATTTTTTTTTTCTAATTCTTCGAAAGGTAAGGAAGAGATGCTTTATAAATAGATGAGGAAATAGCTATAAACACATAATTGTATGATGAATAATTCTATTAAAGTTCATTCTAACGGTCAAAATATTTAAGGCTATTAATTACATATTAAGAGATGTTGAAGCGCAGGCCTTGAGTGTCTGTGTGTGGACTTTACACGTACAGGTTTTGACTGTGCATGGCCTTTTCCTGTGCATAGCTTGATTCTACGTGGTCAATCTACTGTGCAGACTGATTCTGTGTGGTCAAATGGCCTCGCAGGTTTGTTCTTCCTCTTCTCTTCCATCAACTCATTGATATTCTAAATAGCTTTCATTGATTGAACATTCCCTTTTTACTATACTTGTCACTTGAATTGCACCCAACACTTGCAAAATAAATCTAGAAAAGATCAATGCACAATTCCAAGGTATTAACAACATATTCAGCAGTAGACCCCATTATAGTGTTGAATTTGGTGCCCTTATCAGCATCCCCCCTAGCTGCTTGTTAGGCCCCTAGCAACGCTAAAGCTCAAAACAAAGAAAGGATTCAAACTAAGCTAAATTCTGACATCTGACTATAAAACAGTCAAAGCAGGTAAAAAGTCAAGAATGAGTTAGCTTCAAAGTTTCTTCTAGGAGTCCTTTTTCCATGGACAACCTAAGTTAAAGTTTCCATAGGCCTCTCTTGTGTCAACTTGGACTACTCCTTCACCTTAATGCTGCTGAGTTTCATTTCAATTTGGGCACTTGATTCTCTTATTAGGCTACTTTTTATCCACTCACTGTTTTTTTCTCTTATCATTTTTCAAATATTTATTTCACTTTGCTTCTTCACGCTTCTTTAGCTTTTCCTTTTCCTTTTGCTTTCCTTTTTATCTTTCTTTCTTTCTTTTTCTTTTTCAACTTCTTTAGTTTATCTAAGTAGTCATTCCATCTTGGCTTATGTAAAAATGACTTTTAGCCTGTAATGCTCAAACCAGTTGGCCTAAGGCGGAAGATGAAACACCCTTGGGGACCCTCAACTTTCCCCTTTGAATAAGAACCATGCCTCTTTCCTTATAGGAGAAGAGGCATTGACACTCAATTTGAGACTAAGCTGGCAGCTTATGTAGAGTCTTTCTTAGCTTACAAAAAACTTCATTCAACAGCCTAAAGAAAACCTAGGTGTTAGTAGCCGTGTTCACAATGTGTGGAAGAGAGTTCTAGAGAAAATCTAGGTGTCCTTGAGTGTTATTCCTTTCTTCTTATTCAACTCCCTTTCACCCCATTTTGTAAGCTAATTTAAGTGGCTAACAGATTCACTAATAATTAGGTCAGTCAGTGAGATTAGGAAACTCCAAGGAGAGACTTTGATCCTCCCTCAAATCACTTCAAACTACCTCCTAAGGAATTGAGCTGGTTGGAATTAGAATTTACCCATCCTAAAGACCAGCTCGTGACACTAATAAAAATACTACTTAAGGCAAAAGAAATAAAGAACCAACTTCCTATACTTAGAGAAACCACATTTTGGCATAAACACATTTGGGAGCTGTCACTATGCTTTTGCTCTTTCATTTTGATTGTTTGATTGTTTTCTTTCAATTGAACATGAGTAGTTAATTTTCCCAAGGCACCAAGGGGCAAGTGAAGCTGAGGGCCAAAAGCCACAAGCACATCAAGAGAGAAGTAACAATGATAACAAGAGGGAAGGGGAAAATAACCATATCACAAAAGTTTCATTTTTCCAGTCTGCTATTGAATCAATAGAACACTGTAAATTCAAATACCAATCCAAGGTTTTGATATTGGCAGTTCAAGATTTTCCCTGAAATACCAGTAAAACTTGTCCTGAAACATTCTATTTCTGTGGAAGTGCAACAAATAGTCCGCTCACACTTCCTGCAGAAGAGTAGATTTTCCTGCACAGAATACAAAATGCCGGGATTTGCACCATTTACAGAATACAAAACTACAGAAGCAAACACAAAGAAACCACACAACCATGTTTGCTATATAATTTATGTTACATTATGTGTAATTAACAGGAACTGTTTCCAGGAAGATGTGCATATGGTTTGAACACGGTTCCTGTGTAAAAATTTGAGCTAAAGATTCTTATCACATTCCTTAATGATTACAGCATACTTGTTCTAGTATCCTCTGCAAGTGAAATGCAATAGTAATTACCGTACATGGTAGTCTCCTTATTCAGGGCCGTGTGACTGAGATCAATACTGCAACTGCAACTGCAGCTTCAATCAAGAGCTTGCGTCTCAGTGAAGTGGAGAAAATTTATTAAATTATTAAATTTCATGTTTGGAGCCTTGGAACCAAGTGGCTTTTAAAAGATTAAGCCTTGTGGAAGAGCAGCATTGGCAGCTCCAGAAGCAGAGTGTTAAAATCAAGATCCAGAAACCAACTCCTTCATAGATGCAAGTGGAGAGTCGTACCCATACACTTTTGTGTCTCTCCAGAAAGCAACTCCTGTGATAGGAACAAATAAAATCACACTCACATTCTATGCCCTAAACTTGCATTAACTAGGGCAAGAAATTGGAAAAATCTTAAATTCACTTGGATCAGAAAATTCAACTACAAATTTATCCATGTAAGTTCCTTAGAATAACTGAGTTATAGCACTACTGGAGGATAGAAGGCCAACCTATCCAGGCATACAAGCCAACAGTTGCCGCCAAGAAGAATTCCCGGCTAATGATGTTGAAACTGGAATCAAAACAGTGTTTTGGTTAAGATGAAGATTACTGGTCAAAGAACATTAGAAGCAAAGGCAGATGGATATTCATAAATTGGAGGTAGCTTACTAGTACAAGCAAATAAGGTTGCCCCATCCATAAAAAATAGATGCCCACGATGAACCAAGGAACCTGCAACCAGTCACAGTTGGACAATTTGGATATCAAATCATAAATCCACCCAAGCATCAGTAGAAGATCCAACTACCTAAGGCATTTTACAGAGGATTAAAAATTTTAAAGTTTGAAAACTTAACTGAGTAGAGTTAATTTTAGCTCAATAACACAATTTTGGTTAGTACCCAACTTTCATGTGCATACATGAGTTCTTTCACAATGTCCAGTTTCAGAATCTCATTAACAGATGTTGAATATCTTTGCAGTTCTTGCTTCTTTGCTTGCATCCTTGATCAAAGAATTTCAGGGATGATTATCCTCCACTTTGACAATAAAATTTTCAATGCTTTGCATGACCATTTTACATGTTCTTTTCATTACTCAATTTGAGTAAAGCTAAGATACTCCACACAACCAGCTGCTTCACAATTCAGTAGCTTCTATAAAGTCATGGTTTATTTTGAAGTTTCTGAGCATGATTTTGAGTAGTCTTACATTGAGACTCACTGTTTTCAAGTCTTCAAGTCTCACTTGACCCAATATTCACAAAAATGATTTTACTAGTAAGCATACATTTTATATTTTTACAACAGGAGAATATTCAAACTCCAATTATTTGCATAAAAACATTCATTTGGTTCATAAGGAGAAAACATAACACAAGAGAGCTTCAAAAATCTATTATTTTCCCATGTACTTTTTGTCCATTGAAAAGAGAAAAGATGATAAATAGATAACTAAAAAGATGGAAATATTCTCTTAGAGCTCATAAAAAGTTTGGAACTATCAACTCAAATAGAGGTGACTCCAATTTACTCAGGAAAAGAAAACCTTAAAAGGGAGACAAGCAGAACCAATACTAAAATGTTGAACACTTGGATTAAAAAAGAAAAAGTAAAACAGAGATTGAGATGAGCAGAACTGATATAAAAATACTGAAGACTACATTAACCTGCAACAGTTATATCAAGCTGCAGCTTCTTTTAAAATGCCATCAGTTTCCATCCCAAAAACAATTAAAATGCAGAAATTGAAACATAAATATGCCAAAAAAGAAAGAAAGAATAAGAATTATTCAAATTAGCAGAGGCGAACCACCCTACCATTTTGCAAAACACCAAATGAAAACAGAGTTAGACAAGATCATCATAGGTAATTTACGGCTTGAATTAGGAATTCAGCAGAGAAATGTATAACAATTAAAGTGGAAGGATAGGAATTATGTTTCAGGACCAACAATCTCAAGGATGACAGCAGGTTAAATTCTAAAAAATCTATCATTATGATAATTGAAGGATTAAAGATCTAACGAGGTAGGGAGCATTACCACATGAAATCACGGATAAAAAGTGCACGTGGAATCATAAGCCCATTACCAATCATGGCAAGCAACATTGAGAAAGCAGATAAACCCTTGATGTTCTCAGGACTCAGGAAATTTGTCATCTGAAGAGGAACAAATCGGGGTCAGAGAACACATAAAATAAATCATTAGAAAAGCATAATATGGATTACCATTTGGGCAACTGGCATCCACATGAAGAGAAGTGTAGCAGTCCATCCAGATATTGCTCTAACAAATTTGACCCCTTTCTCTGGAAGTTTTCCAGTCCGTGCCTGCAAATCTTAGCAGCATCAAGTTTAAAAGGATGCAGCATCTGACTGCTTATTTATTTCTTCTTTTCATTGAAATATGAAGAAAGAAAAATGTAAAGACAACTAGGACATGTTTGGAATCCCAGAATAGAGAATGGCAATCATTACTGTGTTTGGATCACTTTTAGAAATAGAAATAGAGACAAAGTTCAGTATTATCAAAATCAAAAACACTTTTGCCAGGATTGTGGTTCTTGCATACCAAACACACCCTAAAAGAATTTTAATTCAGAGGGTAGTTCCAAAATTTTACATTATAAAAGACAGCAGCATAATCTAAATCAAGGAATTTGTCTAGATTTAGGATGAACAGATGACGCATTGGGCAGTTTAAATATTCCAAAGAAAGCTTCTTAATCTCTAAATAATTAACCTAAACTGTAGGATTTTTTTGTAGATGGAAAGATGAGGCCCCTTCCAACTTTCAAGTACACATGGCACATGGAATGTTCAGGATTTATCTGATCAAATCCAGTTGAGGGTACTTCAAAGGCCCAATCACCAAAAGTGAAGACAATAAAACTAACTTCTTGGCCAAAGTACAAGCAAATTTCTCCAACTAACATAAAACGATCCAAGAGAGGATAAATGCATCTATTTAGTCCTAGTTTCAGCATGTAAGGTTCTCCTCTAGATAGGGAAAACATGAAGATTATTTTCTAGATAGGATCAACCAAGTTGAGACCACTCATTTTTAAATTTGTCATTCTACCTATCATTATATAGAAACATACATAAACCATGGGCTGTGTTGCACTTGTATTAAGGCACATCAAAGCATTGCATACACATGGATGGTATGGAATGTAAAAAAGAAAAAATAATAATAAAATGGAAATCCAAAATTGCAGGAAACAGCAAAGGATATAATCCATGGAAAAGCAATCACCAAGGATAAAAAACAATATATAAGTAAAAAAAAGGAGTAAATGCATCATTAAATTCATTAATCACAACTAAAACCTGGAACCAAGGGATGAAATTTATTGCATCCTATTTTCTTTTTTGAATTAGAAAGAACGAGGCCTTACTTATTCAGGTGGGGATGAAAGACTAAAAAAGGGATCAGGGGGCTTTGTGATCAGAGAAAGGGAAGGGGTGTGGTTGGTGTTTCACTGGGTCAGTGGGGTAACCCGTAGGGAGGGGGGACAACCTGCCAAATTCACATCAGAAATCACCAACATGAACTGAAGAGGTGACACATGACATAATAAAGGCAACCAAATCCCCTAGGAGTTGAACTGCATGGAGTGTATCTCTAAGAAAATGCCATCTCAATCTATCATATGCTTTTTCAAGATAAACTTTCACCGCAAGCATTCCACTTTTACACTTTTTCTTTCATATAGAATGAATAGTTGCAAGTCTACTGTTTCCCTTCTCTTTCTGACCTTCCAGCACCGAGCAGTGTCAGATTCCATATGGGTAAGGCGATGGTTCAATATTTCAATGCCTTCTATTCCAGTCAATGAACTGATATTTGGAGGGAGCAACTAACCAATATCATTTCTCAAATTCCACGCCTAAATCCTGAATAACCCATTTTTCGCTCCTAAAGTGAACTGGGAATTATTTCCCTTCAACATTGAATCCATAATTTTTCATTGCTAACTTTCCCTTTCCCCTCTCCTATTAGAATCTCAAGCTGCAGATCTAAGGAAACTTCATTCACGAATCAGGTATGAGTATGACTAAATGATGGATGAGTAAAAATGAAACTTCAAGCACAGATCTGGTATGCACACCAGTAAATAATTTACATGATAATACTCTTCAGATATTTTGCATTTCATAGCTAATTGAATTAACAGGACCAAAACAGAACAATACACCACATCTGATGTCAAACTTACCATAACAACAGCCACAAGACCAATGACAAAAGCTATAGCCCCTGGCAAAATACTGTTTGGGATAAATGGCACTAATGTAGACCATATAACCTGGAAAATTCAGTTCCATAAATAAAAGGAGTTAGAGATAATAGAGATAATAAAGAGAGAGAAACAAATTAATCAAGATATCATACCCTTCTCATTTTGTTTAGATGGAAAAAGGGTTTAAAAAATTCCTGGCAAAAAAAATCACTAAGCTTCCATTTCTATCAACAAATACTTGACTGAGAAGCTTGGAGAGATTTTATTGTCTTACTTAAGTTGGCACCCTAATTTTGTTTTATTCCAAGAATCTTTTTTCCCCAGGAAATATATACTCTCAAAACAAATAGCGCCTTAATAATGATGAAAATAATAATGGATTCAGTAAATAGAGATTACTTGGGGAAATGCAGAGACTCCACCAATGGTAATGAAATCTTGCCAAAGCTCCCATAGTGTGGAATTAAGCAAACCAAAGTAAAACAAAAAATTCAAAACAAGACCGGAAGCCACCACAATGGAAGTGACTGTGAAGTGAGGCAGAGGCATTGCTCCTGCCATTGCCAGCTGAACAATCACCGCATATATCGATACCACTCCCAATGTCTGCACCACCACCGCCTCAGCCTCTCTTTTCTTTACAAAGTATGAAAGCAGTGATATATTGCCCAGCAATCCTGTTAACATCCCCTGCATCACATCAGTCGCTTTATTAGGGTTCCAAACTTCAGTGCTGTTTGGTTTCCGAGTAAATGTAGGCAAACAAAATAAATCAGACTCATGAATCAGAAACTCCATTGAATTAAGCATAATTTGCCCAATCTCAGTAGTTCATTAACTTAAAAAGAATCTTCTTTTTCTCCCGAGAAAACAGAGGAAAAGTGGGGAGGTGAAAGAAAATTCGGAATCATGTTACCAGAGATTAGTTCTTAAAAGACAGAAATCTAACCTAACCAAGTCATGTAATTTTACTAGGCTTAGTTGATCGAACGTTCTTGTTCATAGGACGACACATTTAAAATTTTGATTTCTCTACTTTTTCCTACATTTTCTGAGTAACCAAACGAATTAGAAACAAAAAACGAAAAATGAAAAGCGTTGAAGAGCAACACGTTGTACCAGCCACGGAACCGCAAAGAGAGCGGACTTATTCCCCGCCAAAAGATTACGAGCATTGAGAATAATCTGAGGCAGTTGCAGTAACAGAAACGGAAGATTCGACCCAGCTGAGAACTTGGCCGTCAAAGAATCCCACTGCTCGAAGCTCTTACTACTCTTCAACTTCTCCGACCTCTTCCAAAATTTCAAACCAATCCCATTAGCACATTCCACTCAATCTTAGGACTTTTGCTGCCCAGAAAAAGATAGAAAAGAAAAAAAAAAGTTGAATAAACAAACCCGATGAACAGGGCGGGGAAGGTCGGAGTCAAGTGCCAAAACCGGAGGCAGTCGAGGGAGTCGACGAGGAAATGAAGACAAGGAAGGACTGAAGTGGAACCGATTACCCACATGCTTGACATGGGTCAGAGGCTTTTGACGCAGAGAAGAGTGGAACAAAGGGCTCCAGCCGGCCGTGCCGGAAGGCAACGAAGACCCAACACCCACACCAACTCCTAAACCAACAACCACCATTGACGGGCGCCGGGAAGATGGAGAAAGATGAGAATTCAGAAATCAGTTAGGGGAGGGAGTTACTGTAGATGAAGCAATTGGGGGAGGACACGTGGGATGGGAGATGGATACATGCTGGGTGGGGATGCGGGGAGATATTTAATGGGGTGGGGGGTGGGGGGTGGGGGAGATAGGCGGATGGTCCGGATCCCGTTCCATTGCTTCCTGTTAGAGACGAAGGGAGAGAGATGTTTGGGCCCATGAGGCATGTGATTTGGTGTGGGCCCTGTGGGGTTTCCAAAAAGAAAAAATCGCCGCCCACAGCTGCTTCCATGGATCTTTCACGACTCCATGTCTCCATCCAATGACCCCTTTTTATTATATTGGGCGAACACGCCATCTTCACGTTCTTCAAGGGCTTTAAATTGCTCTTGAATGTTGTAGAATTTTGTAGTGTTGATAATTTTTGAAGTTAAACTTGTTAGGAAGTGTACCAAATTTTTAGTTAGTATAAATTTTTTTATTAATTTTTTGTAAAGAATATTATATTAAATATTAATAGATTGATATAGTATTGTAATATTAGACTTCCTTATAGAATAAGGAAGGTTGTTAGAAATATCTATATAAATATTATAGATTACGAGAGAAAAAAGTTATGAAATGAAGATGGACCTGTAAAAACTATACGAGGTTAATAGAAATGTGAGAAAGAATGGAAGGTACCCGATGGAGCGAGATGGCTCGTAGTAAGGTATGGATATAAGGAGTGGAAAAACATGAGATATTTCAGGAACCCAATAGTTGTATCTGGTTCTGTCCTCTGTAATATTCTTTATTATATAGTGGAATCATTTTCTCTCATCCATTGACGTAGGCATGATTGACCGAATCATGTTAAAACCTCATGTATCGTATGTGTGATTGTTTTATATTTGTGTTCTTGAACTAATATTGTTGGCATCAAAGCTTTCGTTGGCACAACAAAACTTTTGGATATTTGAAGAAGAAGTTTGAAGGCGTTCAAGGGGGATTTAGAGCGGTTTAAAAGTGCTTGAATGTGCTTGAATATGCTCAAGTTAGTGTGCTTATAGATGGTTTTGTTTGAATCCCACATCCTAAACATAGGAGAAAGTAACTTCTATCCGCTATCATAAGAGAATTCATGAGTTATTATAAACGATTTCTAAAAATGAAGAAATGTCTTATATAATAAAGGTTTTTAATGTAATTACACTTGTTTTCTCAAAATCTTCTTTTTTTTATTCCGCTCTCTAAGTTAGGATGCCTCTAACTTGGATGCTCAAAGGTTTTTGGTGCTTAGGTGTCTATGTTTGGGTGCCAACGTGTGATTGGATGCTCAAGGTTTTCAAGTGTTGGGTGCCACCTAGCTAGTTCCACATGGCATGATTTAGAAGGCATAGCTAGATAAAATTAAGAGCAGCACGTTTTTAATATTTTTGAAGAGGAACCGCAAGAAAAGTATGTCTACACATCACACCATGTCAACTCAACTAGTTTTACAGCTACATTTTTATTTTTTATCCTTTTGTTGCTGATCATGACATCCTTTTTGATTTATTTTCAAGTAAAAATAATGCATGCTGTTCATGAGTCATCAATGAGAAGACTTATTTGTTTGTTCTCACCTATATCCTCCTCCAAATCAATGACCCATACTCATGATATCCATTTCTTATATGAAACTCTATGATGACTTTTGTCCTTTAAGGGTTTTTGTCCACTTTAGATAGGCATGGGGAATTTGATTAATGTAATGAAGGTGGCTTGGTGGCTTAGTATCATCAAGAAATATATTACAATTTGGTTATATTTCTAGTGTCATATGTTGTGTACTAATCCTTTTTTCCACTCAACATCTAGTACCTAATATTATATTATATTATAATATCTAAAGTGATCAATAGAGGCCAAATTAAAATAAGAGCTCATGTGAACTACTAGTAGAATAATTAACAAGAGTGGTAGCTATTCCACCATTTAGCATTCAACATGTCATCACTATCCCAATGACTTAGCATAATCATATTTGATCAATGGAGATATTGATTTTTATGTTGACATTTCACTAAAAACTAATAGAAAATTGATAGCCAAAATCATTATTCTTGCATCCAATATGTCATTAATGAGGTGTTATTCCAACATCTGAGTATTGTCACGGCTTATTTGGAACATACTTATGGCTTAGAGGGATATTATCATTTAGGGATAAGGATGGTGATTGTTTTCTTTAACAAGATCAAAATTTAATAATTTTAAAAATAAGGATTCTCGGCATGCTTGTATGTACAACAAACGCTCAAAAACTATGTATGCCACTTATGCCAAAAGGGAAGGGGTTTTGCTATAACAACCACAAAGATTTTGAGAGAAGATCTAATTCATAAGAAACTCGAGGCCACTCAAGAGGATGCATTAATAGGCATAGATGCTTGCCTTGTTAAGGTAGAGATGGTAATGATGAACATAACAACTTGGTGTAGTGGTGGACCAAATGGGAGAGAGGATGGCATCAACAACCATGGGAAGTGGGTTTAGGAGCTTAAGAATGGGATGTTGAAGTTGGGGTAGAGTCTCGTGCATGTTAGTATGTGAAGAATTATAATCTCCACAAATAAACAATCAATTATACCAGTAGGACATGATTTATGTATCTTAAAAGAGCATAAAGAAAGTGGAAGCATATTGGGTTCACAATGATTATGTGAAAAGGCTCTCTACACTCTTGCAAGAGATCCCAATTTCGGATTCACTTGACCCAACATGCCCAATCACACCTCTATAAGGTAATATGGACCCTTTATTTATTTATTTTAAATATCAACTAGGATAGTTTGTTTCCTAGACCGAATTAAGGAAATTAAAAAAAAAAAAAAAGTTTTTTTTTTGTTTAATTTCATTGTGAAAAATACAAAAAATCAAATCAAATCAAATATTATTAAAATTTGTAAAAAATTTATATATTTTTAAATTATTTAATCTTTATATAATAGAGTAAAATAAGTGAAATGGGTTTGTAGAAATATATAAAAATAATTTATTAATTTTAGATATATTTTTTTTATTTTATTCATTTTTTTTATTTTTTCTTTTTTTTCCCATTTCCCTTTCGATTTTCCCAAACCAAAGTAAATAACTCTACTTGTTTTAATAACTAAAATAAAATAAAAAAATAGAAAAATACAATCTGTGTGGTCAATTAAATTAGTCAAAAACACATCAGACGGCCCCAACCCTTTTAGAAGGCCCAATTGTAGAAAGTCCGTAGGGCTCAGCCCAGCATCGCCGCCACCACCACTTCCTCCACCGGCCTTCCTTTCTGAAAATTTCCCTCGGCTCCGATTTTTCCTCAGTTAGGGTTAGGGTTTGTTTCCAAAGATGGATGAGTATCAAGAGATGGAGAGCTTTGGCATGGACAACGACTTCGAAGACGGTCAATGGATCAACGGCGAATTCTACTACCGTAAGCGCAGGGACAAGCGCCACCAGACCAAAGACGACGTCCTCTATGGTGTATTCGCCGACTCCGATTCCGACGACTCTTCCTCTGCCAAGAAGCGCCGTAAGGACCTCTCCAACAAGACCGATTTCACCAAGCCCGTCAATTTCGTCTCCACCGGCGTCGTCATGCCCACCCAAGAAATCGAACGTAATTCCAGGGAGCAAGTCAGCGAAGACGACGGCGGCGGCGACAGGCCCGGTTTGGGCCTCGGTTCTACCAATTTCGGTTCAGGTATAGGCTTTACTTCCAATTCCGGTTCGTTTTCGAAAAATGTTGGCAATAACGAAGTAGATGAACATGACAACGATGATAATAGTTTCCTTCCCACTGCGTTCGGAAGGAAGATTAAGGAGGGTGCCCAGCGGCGGGAGAGAGAGAGGGAGAAGTCGAAATTAGTTAAGAAATCTCAAGGAGGGAGGAGAGAGGCTGAATTGGGGGATGTCGGACGATTTGAGAAGTATACCAAAGGGATTGGGATGAAATTGATGGAGAAAATGGGTTACACAGGAGGTGGTCTGGGGAAAAATGAGCAAGGGATTGTTGCTCCGATTGAGGCTAAGTTACGACCCAAGAACATGGGGATGGGTTTTAACGATTACAAGGAGACGAAATTGCCTGCATTGCAAGAACCTGAGGAGAAGAAATCGTTGCCTGGGACCACGCAGGCTGTGAATAAGAGTAAAGAGAAGCTCTGGACGAAGCAAGCCAGCGGGAAGAAAAAGGACAGATACATTACAGCTGAGGAGTTGCTTGTGAAGAAGCAAGAGCAGGGTATTGAGGTTGTTCAGAAGGTGTTTGACATGAGGGGGCCCCAGGTTCGCGTTTTGACGAATCTGGAGGATTTGAATGCTGAGGAGAAAGCCAGGGAAAATGATATACCAATGCCTGAACTTCAGCATAATGTGAAGTTGATTGTGAACTTAGCTGAGCTTGATATACAGAAGTTGGATAGGGATTTGAGGAATGAGAGAGAGACAGTGGTGAGCTTGCAGATGGAGAAGGAGAAGTTACAAAAAGAGGCAGCTCATCAGAAGACACAGTTGGATAATACAGAACAAATAGTTAGTGTATTGGACGTCATAAGTGAGGAGAATTCAGTAGGAAAATTGACATTGGATTCACTTGCAAAGTATTTTGGTGATTTACGAAGGAGATTTGCCGAAGATTACAAACTTTGTAATTTGTCATGCATTGCGTGCTCATTTGCTCTCCCTTTACTTATTAGAGTGTTCCAGGGATGGGATCCCCTTCAAAATCCATTGCATGGCTTGGAAGTGATGTCCTCGTGGAAAAATCTATTGCGAGGAGGGGAAGATATTTTTGATCTCTCTGATGTGGGATCACCTTATACACAGTTGGTTATGGAAGTTGTTTTACCAGCTGTAAGAATATCTGGAATCAACACTTGGCAAGCCAGGGACCCTGAACCGATGCTTCGCTTTTTAGAGTCATGGGAAAAATTGCTTCCTTCCTCAGTCCTTCAAACCATGCTTGACAACATTGTTTTGCCTAAATTATCTTCTGCTGTAGATGTGTGGGACCCACGTAGGGAAACCGTTCCAATCCATGTTTGGGTGCATCCATGGCTACCACTGTTGGGTCAGAAGTTGGAGAGTTTATATTGGAAGATATGTGATAAATTGGGCAATGCTCTTCAAGCATGGCATCCTAGTGATGGGTCTGCTTACACTATCCTGTCACCTTGGAAGACAGTTTTTGACTCTACAAGTTGGGAGAGACTTATGGTTCGATCAATAATTCCGAAATTGATGAATGTCCTGCAAGAATTTCAAGTAAACCCAGCAAGTCAGAACCTCGATCAGTTCCATTGGGTCATGTCTTGGGCTTCTGTAATTCCAATTCATCGCATGGTTGAATTGTTGGAACTTCATTTCTTCCCAAAGTGGCAGCAGGTTCTGTACCATTGGTTGTGTTCAGGCCCAAACTTTGAAGAGGTTACACAATGGTATTTGGGTTGGAAGGGACTCTTGCCCCAAGAACTTCTTGCGAATGAACAGATCCGCTATCAGCTTAATATTGGTCTTGACATGATGAATCAGGCTGTTGAAGGTATGGAGGTGGTCCAACCTGGTTTGCGAGAGAACATTAGCTATCTTCGGGTGCTTGAACAACGGCAGTTTGAGGCTCAGCAGAAAGCAGCTGCAGATGCTCGACAGCAAGCCGCTGCGAGTCTGGGTGGCACAACCCAGATGGATGGCATTGGAGGTGTGCTTGAGATGAGTTTGAAAGAAGTTATTGAGGCACATGCACAACAGCATGAATTGCTGTTTAAGCCTAAACCTGGCAGAATGTATAATGGTCACCAGATATATGGCTTTGGTAACATAAGCATAATAGTGGACTCTCTAAATCAAAAGGTATTTGCCCAACATGAAGAAAGATGGTCCTTGGTAACCCTGGAGCAGCTGCTGGAGATGCACAAGAATTCTATTTTGAAGTGACACAGAGTTTAGGTGTTTTTTTTGAAGAGTTCTTGGATGCAAAGTGGCTCTAGGGTGGCACTGTGGCAGCATTTCAGGTTGCCTTGTTTGTTGCCATTATGCATAAATGCAATCAGAGAAAAACAAAATATTTTTGAAGTAAAACTTCTAGGGTATTGGGTTTCTGTTGTAAATTTCAACAATGGGAATGCTTGTTATTTGATTCTTCATTGTCAGTTTTGTTATATAACAATGAACCTTGGTTCAATTTTTAGCTTGGTTTGGTCCAAGCTGATGGCAACATTCTCATGCTAGGTGTTAAGGTTTATAATTTTGTTGATTTGATTGGTTTAAAAATTTTCATAGTAAACAATTCTTTAAAGTAATTTGAAATTCAGTAGGAGCCCAACTCTGGTAAAAACCTAAAGCGGGATGGGTTTGGTTTTCTTATTTATTTATTTATTTTAAAATTTCTGGGATAGTTGATAGATGATAGTTTCATTGACCCTGGTGTACTATCTTTCTTCCAAAGAAGATTGCAACTGAGAATTCACTATTGTTTCATGGATTTGGATATCAACTTGAAATGGGGTTTGTTCTTTGGCATTGATGATGAGATCTTGTAACAATTGAATATGTTTATATTTATCCGATGAAGTGTTGGATTGGAAAAATTGCACTTTGTTTTCATAGATTTCTTGGCATATTTAAGTATTTTTCTTCCCTTCTTTGGATGAATAGCGTTCTTTTTTCTCCTTGTTGCAGTAGTAAAAGACATTATATTGGTTTGCTTTACATTCTGGTCTCACCAGGAAATTCTTTTTAGGTAGTCGAGAGAACCCGTAAACTATCACAACCTTTATTTCTATTACTCTCAGCATGTAGTTTTCATATGGGAAACAAGAGGAAGCTTTGTATATGGTTTTAAATCTCTCTTTTAATTTCTTCTTATAATCATGAATTTTTAGTAAAAAAAAATATTTTATGCTTGATGAAATACTGGTATTTGTCTGTTCTTTTACGGTATCAGTTATCTGAATTTTGGTAATTTTTTTCTGTATGCCTAGTTATTTGTAATTTGATTTTGTGGATGCTGATTTCTTGTTTGTTTTGTATCTATTAGCTGTTGTGCTATTGTTGCAGTCCTGTGGCTGTGCTGTATGGGATTTCAATTCAAGCATTAAACAGTTAATTGGACACTTGGAGCACCTGTAGCTGTGACAAGTCCAGAAAGACTGCTTTAGTCATAAGGTAATGCAGAATTCTCTGAGTGTAGTTTGGTAAGGTACTCCAATCCAAAATCAATATTTAAGTACTCAAAAAATTTTAAACCATAATTCACACAAGTTAGGATTGTTGATATCTTTGTTGAGTTTCTTGCCATTTGTCAGTTGTCAGTGCTAAATCTTACTAATCACTTTCATATCATATTGATTAGTACATTACTTGACTTGAAAATGAATCACATATAATCATTATGATCATTTGATTCTGGTCAAATTATCTTCATGGTGTCCAAATTTGTATATCTTTGCTGTTAAAAACTATAATTGGCTGTAATAGCATGGAAACAAAAATTCAAGTGGTTGCAAGAGCAGCAGTTGCTGGTCGATTTCAGCTACAAAATTCCTGTTGTGTGTTAAAAACATAAGACATTACTAACTTAAAAAGTAGAAAACTCCAACGACTATAATTTGACTTAACAAATTCTTTTATATCAACTAGCACACTTCAATTATATGAATCTTGTTATTTATTTTCCTCAATCTAATATCGAGTCTTATATCCAAATGTAATGTAGTATTACTAGTATTGGTTGTGAGTGTATATTTTGTTTGTGGGTGTGTGTGAAGTTATGAATGCATGATACATTATTCTTGGACTGCTGTTTTTTAGGCACTTGTTTATATTATTCTTATTCCTATATAAAATAAAATAAAAAGTTATGAATGTATGATATATTTGTCCATACTTAAAAGAACTGATCTACTTTAGAAATGGTTTAGTTCCTATACAAGATACACTAGTCCCTCAGCTTTCTGAAAGTGCTCAGGCTAGTGTGTCCAAACATTTTATCCATATGCCTGCAGTAATCTACTACTGGCATCTGCCTTGTCTCAAATATATAAATTGCAACCTTGGCTGGCTCTGTGGTTGGCTTCCTTTTAAGGGCATAGCAAACTTATCCCAAACATTTTTGAAGGCAATTGTTCTAATCTTTTCAATTTGGACCTAGCTATTTTCACTAGTCAGCTACTAATACTGTGTTCCTTGCAATTCATACATTAGAAATTAGAATCTGTTGATTTTTGCTTCTACCCTCTCTATGAAGGATTACAAATGATGGTGATTAGTAAAATAGCATCTGGTGTTTGAATTGTGTTGGTAATTACATAAGATTGCACAGTGATGGAGGCCTCCAAAACCATCTGGATCAAATCATGAAAATCGTAGTATGTGAAATGTTGAACATGGTGCAGAGATGAAGCTCCATAATATATATGAAATAGTTTTGTTTATATGCTATGAATTTTACAGTAAATTTCATTTCAAATAATAGAAAGTTGCAAACAGCTTTGATCATTGAAATTTGTATCTTGCTTATGGATTTTCTCATGAATCCCAGGAGAACATGCAATTATCTTAATTATATCACTTTTAAGTTTGAATGACTTTAGGTAGTTCTTGACAATGGGAATTTTTTCTTTTTCCTCCGTCTGAATGCAAATAACCTTTTTTATAAACAAAAATTTTAACTACATGCTGATCCGGTAGGGTGTGTGTAGTTTTTCTTGATAATTCCAAATTGCCCCTTCATGACTAAATTCATTTGGTTGCATGTGAAAATGAACTAGTTCCAGATTTCAATTGTCTGTAGTATATATCATCTGATTATTTTTTAATTTCATTTCTCATGCATGTATCAAACCTTGAAACCCCTTTTTCTAGTTTTCAAAGCTCAGACTAATTCCTCTCTTCTGTTTTTGCACGTGAAAACCTTTGTAGTCATGTGAAAAGTTGCCGATATAAGCTGTTTGGAGTGAGTAGTTTTTTGTTTGCCATTTCCTTATTTTTTGGCCATCTTTTGGTGGCTGTTGTATACATCATGTATACTTTGGTGCACTCTTTTTTATGCTTTTTATGCATTTCTTGTTTACCTATCAAAAAAAAAAAAAGGAAAAAAGAAGGAAGCTGTTTGGAGCGGAGAATTCATCATTTTTAGGACTTAAAAGTATTTTAACAGTTGTTTTCAAGCTCGGAGCTCCAAAACAATCCAATGTCTTCTGGTTAATGGAGCTGACTGATTCTGAGCATCCTAAAGTGGGAATGATACTTATTGATTTCTAGTCTCCATTTCTGTAATTGGTCTGAATCTCATTTTCATTTCCTCCACTCCTCAAAGCATGGAGACCTCAGTTTAATTATGATTGGCTTCATGATAAGTACCATGCTTGCAAATGTGGTTAATTGCTATTGTATTTCCTTAATATCATTGTGTAGATTAATTATATGCTGCCCATTTCCCTGAAAAGTGTGTCTATGCTGAGTAGCTGTCCATATTCTTAAAATTTATGCTGCAATTATTATTTGAGTTTCTTTCAGAAATCATTTTTCATGATTATCTATAGTTTAGAAGACATTAGACCAAACTAATCTCGAAATTGTCCTCAATCTCATACCATACACATGGGGTGAGAATATCACAAAATGCTCATGAAACTTAGGAGGGTTGTTTTACATTACACATGACATGTTGCAACAAATTTTGTGTGCCCAGAAGATGTTTTTATCTATAAATAGAATGTTGTTGCTGCTCCAATACTTGATTAATTTCCTAGGGCATGGAGCTTGAGTGTGAGAATTGGATGAAACAAAATCGCTTGTGTTGCCCATGCTGGACGGTTGAGCAAATGATTTGGTTTTCTCCAAATTCTCACCTTCAATATTTTTGTGAGCATATTGGCTATAGGTTATTCAACAACTTGTATCAACTTTTTAGTTGTCTAATAATGATGTTGATGTTGATGTTGATGTTGATATTGATATTGATATTTTTTTTGATAAATAAGCAAGAATTAGATTAAAAGGCAAAAAGCCACAAGGTATACAGGGAGTATACACAGCAGCCCAACACCAAAAAAACAAAAAGACAAACACCCTCACCAGCCCTTAAGTGGATGCTAGCCACTCCAAAAAGCCTAACAGAGATAAAGACTCCTCACCAATGTACACTCGAGCCCAACTCCAAAGAGTGCAAACAAAAGAATTTTTGAGCTTTTGTATAGCTAAAGACCCCCCCCTAAAAGCTAACCTATTCCTTTCTTTCCAAACCGTCCAAAAAATACACAACGGTATGGAATTCCAAATTTTTTTCCTTTTCTTCCCCACAAAAGGGCCTTTCCAATTGAGTAAAACCTCTTTAACGGTCTCAGAGAACACCCATGGAACCCCGAACAAGGTGAGAATGATCTCCCAGAGCACCCTAACAACTGTACAATGTAAAAGAATATGCTTTACAGTTTCTTCTTCACAGCCACACAAAAAGCACCGATTGGGGAGTTGCCATCCCCTTTTTTTAAGCCTATCCTGGGTGAGAATCTTCCCCCAAGTAGCTTCCTACGCAAAAAGAGCAGCCTTGGTTGGAACCTTGTCCACCCAGTTGTTCTTCTTCGGGAAAGCGATATCAATGGGAGCGACCAGCAGCAGGTAAGCGTCTTTAACCCCAAAAATACCACTCCCCCCCGCCTTTCCAATAAACTGAATCCTCCTCTAAAGTAATTCTGCAGTCCCTCAACAAATTTAGCAACTCTCCTATCAAATCCAGCTCCCAATCGTTGAAATCTCTAGAGAATCTAAGATTCCAACCACCTTGACCAAAGCTAGAGTCCTACACTTCATTAATTGTTGCATTCTTCTGGTCCGCCAAAGGAAATAACTAGGGGAAGGTTTGGGACAGCGGTGCATTACCACACCAATGATCTGTCCAAAACTTAACTTTATTCCCTTTACCAACTTTAAATTGAAACTTATCCCAACACCAGCAAGCCTCCTTCATAATCTCCTTCCAAACCCCCACCCCATACGCCCCACGCACCTCATTAGTCCTCCACCCAAGGCCCTCTTGGCCATACTTTACCACCAGCACCTTCTTCCACAGATTATCTTTTTCAATGGCAAATCTCCACACCCATTTCCCCAACAAAGCCTTGTTCAAGACAGCAATTTTCCTTAGGCCTAGACCACCCTTCTCCTTTTGGGTGCAAACAACCTCCCAATTGATCAAGTGGACTTTCCTTTCCAAATGTCCCTCACTCCAAAAGAAGTCTCTTTGTAATTTTTTCAGCCTTTTAGCAACAATTTTGGGTAGTCGAAAAAGGGAAAGCTGGTAAATAGGCATGTTGGCCAGCGTGCTCTTAATAAGGGTGATTCTTCCACTCTTGGAAATATACTGACTTTTCCATAGGGCTAGTCTTCTCCTCATTCTCTCTTCCACCCCATCCCAAATGGAAGGCGTCTTGTGATAGGCTCCTAATGGCAGTCCCAAATAAACAGTGGGCAAAGACCCCACCCTACACCCTAGTTCCACTGCCAAATCCTCAATTTCAGCCACCTCACCAACTAGAATTAGCTTACTTTTGGCTAGATTGATCCTTAACCCAGAAGCGGCTTCAAACCAGGCCAAAATCTAGCTCAAGTAAGTCAGGTTCTCTTTCTTTGCTTCACAGAAGATGATTGTATCATCAGCAAAGAGTAAATGAGACACTTTTAAATCCATCCTTCCTTCTCCCCGGAGCTTACAACCAAAAATGAACCCCCCACCCACAGCCCTTCTTAACATAGCACTTAGCACTTCCATTCCCAACAGAAAAAGGTAAGGGGAGATAGGGTCTCCTTGCCGTAGACCTTTAGTGCTAGAGAAAAATCCTTCAGGAACCCCATTGATCAGAACAGAGAACCTTGCAGTTGAGATACATCGCCAAATCCACTCCCTCCACCGAGCCCCAAAGCCCATCTTAAACAGAACCTTCATAAAAAAAGTCCAATTTATACTGTCATAGGCTTTTTCAATGTCCAATTTGCAGATCAAGCCTTTCTCTTTTCGCTTTTGCCAAAAATCGACCACCTCATTAGCTATAAGAGAGGCATCCAAGATCTGCCTACCCTTCAGAAACGCGTTCTGATCTTTGGAAACCACCCTACCCAACACCTTCTTCATCCTATTGACAAGCACCTTAGTCAGCGCTTGTAGAGACCCCCTAGAAGACTAATTGGCTGAAAATCCCCCAGGTCCTCTGCACCCCCTTTCTTCGGGATCAGGACCAAGAAAGTGGTGTTCAGGCTCTTGGCAAAGGAACTTTGATCATATTTGGATGATATTGATATTGATATTAATATAGACACGATCAGTGGAGGGTTGGATGAGATTAATTTTTCTTTAGGATGCATTTAGTTTGTGACTAAATTAGGAAATGGATACCATATTTGGATGCTAGTTTGCACGTATCTTAAAATAAGCCACTCCATCAATAATTATTTTCCAATCTTTGTTTTCTATTGAGTAGCCAATCGGATCCAACAAATAGATTAGTAGATTACTAGTTTAATGTCCACAAACAAACTACTCTATAAAACCAAACAACCAAACAAAAGTGAATAAGATGAAACATGATTCACATGCCCCAATATATAATACATAAAAATCAGATAAAGTGTGATTCACATGCCCAAGATATATATAATACATAAAAAATTTTCGCTCCATCTTACAAGCTCATAATCAGTGTGTTTTAACTCTTGCTAAGAAAGTTTTAAGGTCTTAGCCCTCACATCATCCTCTGTAGTTATTCCTGATTTGAAAAATAAATCGATGTTGTTTTCCCTTTTGTTATTATATACACTAACATTTTATGATGTCTACCATGAAACCATACAAAATCAATATTTCACCAGCATGGCCTCCATCCTGCCCTTCCGCGCTGCGTTTTTTAGTTTCTCCAATGCAACAAGTCCAACTTGCCGTACTCTCTCTCTTGATAACCCTATGCTGAAGAGTTGACACATACCATTGTCAAAAGAGCTGGATTCAGAAAGAAGAAAGTAGCTTTTCTGTGCACCATACAGGCAAGTGCAGATTTAACTAGTTGATAAACAGACCTAGAGTTTGACTTTGATATTTATAGACCAAGTTTGAACCCAGTTTCTAGTTTAGCAAATGATACTAACCGTTTACTGATGTCCTCCCATGTGAGGCATTCATTATCCAGACCATAGTAAAGACGTATAATATCTCTCTCCCGTTCACCAAGCGTCGTGTTAATCAGCTTGTTTACTTCATCCTGAAAGCATACAGTTCAGAATGTAAATACAGCTTTAGAAGTTGTTGCATCCATGTGTAAGGCTAAATGGAAGCCATAATCTTATCTTAAAAGGTGAGAAGTGCAGGTAAATTCTCCCCTGGATATAATCATGGGAATTTTCATATTTATACGTCATTGCATTTCTAACTTATCCTTTCATTCTGTTATTGCTAGTAGTACCTTGAGTGCCCACTCGTCTACACCATGCCAGGGGTTGTTCTCAAGGCGAACATCTGCAATATACTGAGAAGATGAAGATGGAAAAGCAGTCAATGCAAACCAGTAGCTCAAAGTAATGCAATGGTGATTTCAAAATCTGCAGTAATACTTACACTGTGAAGGGTTTCTCCAGGAAGACCATTCAAAGAGGGGAATGCTTCTCGATCAAGTGAGAACACCTTACTGATGGCCTGCATACAACATGAGATTTGACAGTGAGCATGGACGGAAAAAAGAAAGGGGAAAGGGGTATGAATAATAGACGGGAACGATGCAGGATTGAAATGTTATGTTGGGTACCTCAGTCGCGTTCCTAACTTTCTTCTGGGACATGTTCAAGCATTCGGCGATTCTCTGAAAGTAGGAAGGGAAAAAGTGAGTAGAAACTGGAGAAGCAATATAGAAATGTAAAGAAAAAAAGAAGCATCATCATCTTGGTAACTAGACTTACATCGATGGATGGAGTGATTCCTTTCTCTTCGAGTCTAATCTTGGCATTGCGGATTAAACTGAGTCTTTCATGGAGATGAGAAGGCAATCTGAGGGTTCTTGAATTCTCAACTAATGCTCTGGAGACACCCTGAAAACAAGAGGAGAAAAAGAAACTTGAAGCTTGGAGTAATGGAAGAGAGAAGAAATGAGGGTTTTTGAGTATTGCGTGTTGATTACCTGGCGTATCCACCAGTAGACATAAGTGGAAATTTTGAAGCCCTTGGAAGAATCAAACTTCTCAATGCCACGAAGGAGTCCGATCAAGCCACCCTATAAAAGAGAAAAGAGGGGAGTGAGAAACAAGGATTCCCAGAGAATGATCCAAATGGGGGATATGGAAGAGAAGGTAGAGTACCTGAACAAGGTCGGCCATCTCAGCACCCATGTTATCATATCTTTGAGCAATAGACATGACTAAACGAACATTGCTCATGGCTAGTTTCTCTCTCGCCAAACTGCACTCTATCAGTTTGGACTGCAACTCCGCTCTCGACATCCTCAACGATGCCGCCACTTGTTCATCTGTTGGCTCGCTTCCTATTCTTTCCTTCAGTCTACACCACCCCCACCACCCAAATTACCATCATTAACACCACGATTTCCATGCTAACACCGTGTTTGGTTTTCTTGGGAAATAAATATACAAAGGAAATAATTTTTTTTTCCCTTTTTTTTTTATTATAAAATTTGAGCGAGTGAAAATGGAATTGTTAAAGAATGTATTTCATCCAATTTTCTTCATTTTCTTGTATTATATTTGGTTTAATGAAGCTAAAAAGGAAAATGATTTTCTCACGAAAAATAAATAAAATTAATATTAATTAAAATTTTCTATATTTTCAAATCATAATTAAAAAATATGCATAATAATTTTTATTTTTATTTTTTCAGAGTTATTTTTCTATTTTCTCTCAAATTTATAAAGACCAGACATTCCACCTATGGGAAAATAATTTTCCTCAATAGGCAGCATTTGTTTTGTTTTCTCAAACGTTTCAACAAGCATAACGTTAGACAAAAATTGTTGACAAACAAGGAAAGAAAATAAGAGAAAGGAAATGAAAGGTGAAATACCTGGACTTATGATCCTCCAATAAAAGACCAGCTTTGATTTTGTTGGAGAGGAGAACAACTTGAGCATGGGTGAGCAGTTCTTCACTCACCACCCCCTTCACATACCCCTTAAATCGATTCTCAACCCCCAACACTGCCCTCACCCTACTCCTACTCTTCTCATTCATTACCCTTTTCCTACCACTAATCCTCCTCTGCCTGGCCGATGTCCCAGAACATGTGACTTCCCTCCTCTTCTGCCTTGCTTTCTTCCCCATATCCTCCTCCTCCTCCTCCTCCTCCTCCTTCCCTACTACTGTTCCATCAAATGAAAGATTCCACTGCTTTTCAAGCATGGACTTCTGCAACAAGAGGAAGGCCTCCACCAAGTACTCCTCATCCTCAACCTCTGAGGAGGAGGAGGAGGAGAAATCTGGGTCTTCTGTAGAAGGAGCAGAGGCTGATTCCACATGTTCCTTGAGGGCTTTCATGGATTGAATGCTGCGATTGGAAGATGGGGTATAATTTGAGGGCTTCTTGGCTGATATGAGATTCTTGGGTGGGGGAGATGGGTGGTGGGGGAACCCAACATCATTCACATAGGAGGAGAGCTTCTCTGCAACATCAGAGTAGTGGTGGGAGGAGGCCCAGAGCCTGTTCCCAGCACTCAGCCCTATGACTGCAGCTGTACCCATCATGTGGCTCTGCAACACCATCACAAATTCCCAATAAACTCCAATCCCATATAATCAATTCTCACGATCTGTATGTAAATCCCCAATCCGGGTGTTCTTCCTCTAAGAAATCTAACCCAATTTCACATCAAATCTAAGAAACTCAAAAATGGAAAAACTTTGTCAGTTTGGGGATGGAATTGAGAATTGGGCGTACCTGAAGAACCCAAATGGAAATGAGGGGTAGAGGCGATGAGAACAAGGTGGTGAACGACAAAAATGATGAAATGGTAATGGGTGGAGTGGAGGTAGGAGGGAAGTTGGAACTAACAAGTGATGAATTTTCTTTTATTTTTGGGAATATTATTACTGAGTTCTGATATGGGTATTGTGTTTATTAATATGGTCGAGACTTGAGGGGTGAATTTGAGGGAGAAGAGAGGAAGGGATATAGGATGAAGAGATAGGATTGGCTGGGGGAGATATTATGAGGTGGGAATGAGGAATTGAGTGGTGGAGAGGCTGCCATTTGCCAACTGTCTCTCTTTTCATCTCTTTTGGTTTCATTTCCTCAGATTTCGAATGTGCCACAGCCACACACCCCCCACACACCCCCTCTTCTATTGCATAACCGCATCTCACCAAATATCCCTCAAGTTTGGACCCACCCTTTGTGTCTTTGTGTAACAAACCTGAGGTGTTCTTACCAGTCTAAAGGAGAGGACATCAAATTTGATTCACTTGTTCCAAAGATTGATTTATAATAAATATAACAGGCCCAATAGTGGAGAAATCCTTACTTTCTTCTACCTTTATTTAGTTAAATTATAAGGTAATCGACTTGGAAGGTAGAACGGAATCATCTCTCTTTTTACAGGGAGAGCTAATTCTTATTGGATGAATTCATCGATCTATTGTTACAGACCATGCCAACAGAGATAAGACTAAGAGATGTTGCATAAAAAGTCCTTAGAAGGTACAATAATATAAAAAACTTACCACTTGATGTCATATAGAAGTGTGTAGGTCTAGCTACAATACTAAAAAGGTACAATAAAGTGGAACCAGAGGAACTAACAAGATCCCATTGCCTTGTACTTTAAGTGTGTAATTAGATTATTTTGTACCTATCACATTTATGCTTGGAGATAACTTAGAATTTTCCAACTCTTGGTTGAGCTTTAACAACCAGATTTTAATTTGTTAATAATCGATCCATCCAAACATGAAGCATCGCCTATGATACTTAGGGAAGGCGTGAACATGGCAACAAAGCAAATAAAGAAGCTACAAGTTCCATGAGATTGAGCACACGCTTTTCTTGTACTAAAATGCCACATCCTGGATAATCACATGGTGGCAAAAGGGGAAAAATCTAAACAAAAACCAGATCGTGTGCAATAAATTAATACTTGCCCACTTTAACTAACCAAAAAATAAAGGAGGAATTTCAAATTTTAAGAAAAGAGCCAACCCCAGAAAGGGGCAAACAAATCCAGAAAAAGACTACATAACCTATCATGCCCAAACAGACAAATAAAAAAAAGCTACACGTAATTATTCTTTTTCCCAACATGAACCCCCATAAACCCTAGCTCTAGCTCTCAGTGATCCTTTGTCCATACAAAATGTACATCCTTGGATGCATTATCTTACTTACAAAACAGATCCAGAAATCCAATTGAGTTACAATGAAATCAGAAAACTGTATTCAGCTTGGTTTGGATACAAACGTTAGTGTTACAAATTTGGACAGAATCAAAGAAAAACTACATGTACCAGACACTCTGTCCTCTGTTGAGATTTTCTCCTCAGCTGCAACATATAACTGAATAACCAGATTAGATTTCCTTCAACAAATAAAATTAACTTCATTGTCAGTAGAGAATGTTAAAATATGATATTCAGAAAACAGATGCCAAGGACTAATATCATTGAAGGGCTGTAAATAGAAGACGATTACTTGATTGCATGCAAAAAACCATAAGATATGGAAACCATAATCATAAAATATATATATATATATTTATGCAAGCACAATGAATGAGCATGGTCTTGAAGAGGATTTTCTTCGCATGAGCCCACAAAGCAGGTGGAACTATTGAGTACAACTTCCCTCGCCAACTCTCAATACATAAACCCTTGCAATGGAGATCAAGCTAGTTTCAACATTACGTAATCCTTCCATAGTCTTTTCTTCCATAGGATGTTGGCGGTATGTTGGTGACAGAATGATTGGCCCGACGCCCTACAACAGAATGCCAGGATTGGTTAAGATGGCATTAAGCTCATCTGTTCCCCTCTATTCACCCCACCAGATATGAAACATATTGTGACTCATATATATCTAAGTCCACTTTATTTTGTAATCAGAAAGGGTAGGTTGAGAATAGAAGGAAAAGAAATGGAAAAAAAGAAAAAGACAAGGTTGGAAAGCCATGAAAGTGGATAATTACCCCATGACATGCCATTGCTGAACGAGCTATTCCCAGGAGAACGTGGACCCCCAGAGCTAAAATTGGAAGGACTGGGCTTAGTTTGACTCCAGTCACTACCACGACCAGCTGTTGATCTCCCATGATTTAACCGCTGAATGGGTTGTTGCCCCAAACGGCTGGGAGAATTTTGTGATATATGAGGCACGAAGTGTGAAGGCTTTGACATGGGCCGCACATATCCAGCATGTGGATCATGGGTAGGAGGGCTGCCCACCTCTGCATGCGAAAATGGTTGAACGGGCCTAGATGTATTTGAGCTTGTGCTTGAGGCATGGCTGAATCTTCCAACTCCAACTAATGGCTCTGCAGAACCAAAATTTTGACCAAGATGCATCCCTTTGCTAAACTCGGTGGCCATGTCCGAACCATCGTCTTGCAAAAGAAGTTCATCACTGATATAAAAATATGTCAAATGCAAAACCAAAGTAAGCACAAGGTCATCAACTAACTTAAGATCATTACAACAGTAAACTAATCCTTTGCACCCAGGTGAGCATCTGACAAGAAATCCCTGGAAACTTATATAAAAACAGATGATATACTACTTAAATCTAACATGTGCTTGCAGAGAGACCAGTTAACCCATATTCGACTACCAACTACAGGTTTAGATGATGGTGACAAAAGAAAAAGGGAAAAGACAGTAACCTGAGTTCAATGTTGAGAGCCTCTATTGTTAACCTTCTAATAACAAACACAATTGGTTAAAGAAAAATGGAAATCTTTATGAAGTTAATAGATAAAAATAAGTAAGGCAATACCCCGGCGTGATGATGATCCACTTCTGTCAAATGGAAATTAAACAAATCACCATGAATTGCAAAGGAATTAAGGATTCCATATTACTGGGTTGATGTATGCCAGTAGACTACACAATGGCCCTGACCCCATGGTGCTTTGTACTGCACCCATCACTTACATGGACTCTATGAAGTCACATAGTGAGAATGAACAAAGGATAAAATGAAAAGGGAAAGGATTTTATTTGTACTGTATCTCAGATGACCTCATCTATTCTCATCCTTCAACAACCCTAGACTAGACTTTGGGGTCTTGCAACCAAGTACACTCTTTTTAAATGAAAATAAACAAGAAACAGCATGAACAAGTAAAATCAAATGGAAACATTATCTAACTCTTTTCTCTTCATACTCTATATTCTTTACTCATCTATAAGCTACAGCATTACATCTCCAACCACCTAGACAGATAAGTAGGTATTATGATTGACCATTAATGAATATGTATGTGAATCCATATCAATAAATTTGCAGAATAGATATCCATACAAGTTCATCATGTGCCAGGAACCAGATGTGAACCGTGACACGAGGATTTCTTAAAGGGTTTAATTATGGTGTATATTTTTTGAGCAATTGGGTTAATATATAATCAAAATTTCAAAAAGGTCAACTAAAATTAAAGAATTCTGAGAGAGAAAGGATAAAAAAAACTATAGTATGCTGGAAAACCACCATGAGAATAGACACATGCAACCAGCTGACAAGAATTGTCATATGCATGCCCTTGTACATATAAAAACAAATATAATCCAATTCATACTGACAAGAAATGAACCTGTAAATGTAAATGCAGAATTTCTATAAATTCAATACGCACATGTTTAGATTGTAGAAGTTTCTTGCATGCTTACCTATAGTTGGGATCCCAATCTCCAGGATCAGGCAGCAAAAGGCTAGATTCCGGTTTTTCATGAACCACACCCGCAGTTTGTGCAAATTGTATATTGGAACCGAGTGTAAAGGAACTTGGAATGTTCTGGAAGGCAATTCCACTGCCACCTCGCTGCTGCTTCCAGCTTGTGGCATTAGAGTTTGATTGCAGATGCAATGGGGAGCCGCCAAATGCTTGAGAGTTTCCCTCAGATTGGTTAGAGCTGGCACCATCAGTAAAATGCCCCTGCCAATGTGCAGATGAAGAACTCTCTTGAGATTGCAAACTTCCAGAATATCCCCAGCTTTTTCTTCTGTTGAACTGGCTAACTGCAGCCATTTTCCCTAAAGGTGATCCATGACAACTGCCTCTTGCTGGAGAAGTCGGCCCATAGTGTCCAGGAGAACCAGTTGAAACCTGGCTATAGGAGTTCGGAGGAGTAAATTGTGAGGGACTAGTTCCAAGAGGCAATGGTGCAAAATTTCCTGCAGATGGACTTACACCAAGTCCATTTCCATGTGGGAATTGAATAATCCTCCGCCTCGCATCAGGACTTGTTCCAAGCATTGAGACACCACCCTGTGCATGGATGTTCATCGCAGACGGACCAGCAGGTGAATAATATGCAAACATATTGCTATTGTCTCCATAACTTCCATAGCTGCTTCCAAGCCCAGTACCATCATTATAACTACCATGGCTTCCTAAACTGCCATAACTACTGGCATGTGCATATGGCACAACCTGAAAATGTGGGCTGTTATGCAGGGTAGCTCTATTTCTGCCTGGAATCTGCAAGAAGTAAAATATGCTTTGATGAGGTCAAAATCTGGTATAAGATCTAGCACAGATATTTTTTAAAAATGCTCATGACCTCTGAGAAGTAAAATAATGAGATGTTCAAATAAATAGAAAGCTCACGTTAGGAGAGAGACCAGCAGCAAACCAATGGCCTCCACCTGGGTGATGATCCACCTTAACATTTTGAGCAACAGGCTATGGAAAAGGAAAAGAAAAAAAATGAAACAAGTAAGATAATTTTCAACTCATGGGAAGTTGAAGTCCAACAAATAACTGACTGCAACAAGACAAAAGCAGTGCAATCCAGGAAAATTGCAGCAAAGCATTGTTTTCCATTGCTGAATGAATCAGGGGAAAAACAGAAGAATAGAAGGCAACCAACACTATATGAGGTGCCTCCTTGTGCTATTCATGAATTCTCAGTTCATTTTATGCACTCAAATATACCTCTCAAAAAAATTTCACTGCAGGTGTATGAAGGCTATGTGGACCCATCTACAAAATTTCATCTCCAATAAGCATTGTATTAGACCACATCCAGACCGAGAAGTGGAAGAGTGGCAAGCTTGGTACACTAGTGCAAAAGATAAGTAGATTTGGGCATTTGACCAATGTGTATACAAATAGAATTGGCAATTCCATAAGTTGAGCTCCCATGAAGCTGTTAAATTTTTTATCTTGGTAAACATGCCAAATATGTATGATACAGTGGAAGAACTTCTTATGAAGAAACGGGTGCCTTCTTGATAACCTTTTCCCAAAAAAGGCACAAAATACTTGAAACAGAAACCCCAACTGTGAATTAGGAGTTCATGTTTCAGTTGTAAATGGAAAGAGGAAAGCAAGAAGTGGGACTTACCTCATAGCATATAAAACAACTTACAGTGTGCTTGGCAACATGTTTTAAAACTGTTCTCATAAATCAATTTTTGCTAACAGTTTTAGTAATGGTTCTCCAATAGTTTTCAGGAACAAAATAATATTAGAAACTCAATTATGAAAAACGGCTTTATTCTTTGTGCTTCAAAGTTACGCCACATTAAAGGATCAATGATATTAATTGATTTTATAGATTAGGTGGATCTAGCTAAGGGGGGGAGTAGTTTTTTATGTTCTCTCTTTCTAGAAAAGCCTTTTGGCACCCATTGCATACATCTTATGTACCTCGGTGTATAGTTTCTTTCTTGCTTTCTATAAATTCATACATATACATAAAATTTTTGAGAGCTAATTTCTTTTATGCTTCAAAACAAACTAATTAAAACATTAGAAAGGTAAAATAAAATGTGTCAAAAGCAAACAAAACCATGTGTCAAATCAATTATATGCAATAACAAGTGCTCTATGTTGATTTATTAAATGACTTATTTATTTGTGATTGTTATAGAGGCTCCCAATTGTCTACTCAAGAGGGCTAAGTACGGAGCTTTTGTCTGGTTGTTATTTGAGGGGTAGAGACGATGCCAAGGTAAAAGTCTCTCATCTATTGTTTGTTGTTGATACTTTTATTTTCTATGATGCTTCCCAAAAAAAAAATTACTTATTTGAGTTGGTTGCTTATATGCTTTGAGGTCATATCAGAGTTGAGAATCAATTTAGATAAGAGTAAGATAACACTAGTGGAAAGAGTGGAAAACTTAGAAGAGTTAAGCCTTAGAGATTGGTTATAAGGTGGGTGTGATTCCTTCCTCTTACCTAGGACTTCCTTTAGGTGTCCCTTTTAAATTTGCAACAACTTGGGATGGGATGGAAGAGAGGTTTCGTAAAAGGTTGGTCATGTGGAAAAGACAATATATCTCTAAAGGAGTTAGACTTACTCTTATTCACAACACTTTTTCTAGTATGCCTATTAACTTTGTATTTTGCCAGCCAAGGACAATCATATTGAGGTTAGAGCAAATTCAGAGAAATTTCCTTTGGGAAGGTAGGACTCTCATTTGAAAGCTTCATTTAGTAAGATGAGTGAATGTCTGTTCAAATAAAAGGAAGCAGGGCCCAAGTGTTAGGTGTCTATTAGCACTCAACAAGACTCTCCATTGAAAATGAAGTTAACGTTTCACTAATGAAAGAGGGAGCCCTTGGGAAGCAAGTTATTAGTGAGAAGTATGGGGAAGAAAAAGGGGGGTGACACTCCTATGAAGTTAGGAATGGATATTGTGTTAGATTATGGAAGGTCATTAGGAAGAATTGAGATCTTTTGAGCAATATAATTTCTTTTTTAGTGAGTAATGGACAAAGGGTGAGGTTTTGGAAAAACAAGTGGTGCAGAGATGAATATTATGTGTTACCTTATCTCCCTTATTTGCATTAGTCGTTTAAAAGTGGCATGAATGGTGATTGTTTGGACTCCGTCAATAGAGGGGAAAGGTTAGACTCCTTGCTTCTCTAAACCTTTCAATGATTGAGAAGTGGAAATTGTGGAATGATTTCTTTTGAGATTTTAAAGGGAGTGGGTGTATAGTGATGAGGAAGACATGGTGTGTTGGATAGACTCAAAGAAGAGAAAGTTTTCAGTCAAAGTCCTCTATTCTACTTTGGAGACGAGAAGTTCAGTCTCCTTCTCGATGGAAGTTATTTGGAACTCCTGGGTGTAGCTAACGGTGGGCTTCTTTGCTTGGGAGGCCACATGAGAAAGGTCTTAACTTTTGATCCGATTCATAGGAGGGGGTGGTCTTTAACAAACAAACATTTCCGTTGCCAAAACGAAGAAGAATCCATCGATCACATCCTTGTTTATAATGCAAAGGCAAAGGTTATGGAAGTTGTTATTTATCCTTTTGGTGTATCTTGGGTTCTCTTCTCTTTTAGAGAGACCCTTTTGGGTTGACATGATTCTTTTGTGGGTAAAAAATGTAAAAAGATATGGAAAGCAACCCCCCTTATGTATCTCTTGAACAGTTTAAAAGGAAAAGAGCATAATAGCATCTGATAACGAGGAGCTTTCCAACCAAAGACTGAAACACTCTTTTGTTTGTAACCTATGGTTGTGAACTAAGTTGTTCATAGATGACGGTCCTTTTTCTTTAATCAACTTTGTTGTATGGTTGGGTTCTTACTAAAGGTGAGTGTTGTTTTTTGTAGTCCCTTTTTTATCTTGGTTGTGCCTTTTTCGACACTGTTGCATACTTCCTATGTAGTTTGGGACACTCTACTACGCTCCCCCCCCAACCTTGCCCCTTTTTATATATATATAAACACTTTTATTTTACCTATCCAAAAAGAAAAAATTAAATGTCCTTTTTCATCATAAGAGGTAGTTTAGTGGGAAAGAAAAGAAGGAAATTTTGGAGAATTATTCTTCATGTATGCTAGGCTTCACCCCCATAGTTGGAAAAGGCGCTCCAAAACGATGTCGTTTTAGGACCTGTACCTTTTTTTTTTTCTAAAAAAAAGGCCAAAACAACGCTGTTTTGGCCATGTTTTCCCTTCCATCCCCCTATTCTAGTTGTTTTCAACCGACACCACTCCCAAATCTTACCCTAGCCCCAACCGTGCAATGGAGAAGTGAAGAAGACGAAGAAAAGGAGGAAAAATAGGAGAAAAATAAAGGAAAAACAGTCACGTACCTTTCCGAGACCTCGGTATTTTTCTCTTTTCTTCATTTTTCTGCATTTTTTTCCATTCTTGTCTTATAACTCTTATTGACATTTTTTTTAAAATATAAATATTATATTTTGACGTGAAAAATTTTACTAAATAAAAATAAACAAACAGAAAACACCCATGTGCATATTTTTTTGTTAATATGATATATATATTTTTTTTCAATTTTTTTTCTTAATTTAATTATAATTATTTTATTGTAGTATAAATAATTTGTTTGCAAGATGGATAATGAGAGTGAAACTCAAGTGGACTCTAGTGCAAGTGGAAGAAGAGATCCTGAATGAAAGTATGCTCGTTTGGTTAATGAAAAAGATTTGAACACCGTCATATGCATTTTTTGTGATAAAGTAACCAAAGGGCGCATATATAGACACAAACATCTTGTTGGTGGATATAGAAATGCTAAAAAGTTTAGAAAATGTCCGGAACATGTTAGAGAAAAAATGAAAAAGTATATGAGTTCCAAAAAAAGTCAAAAAGAGCAAATACATATGGGGAGCGAAGATGTTAATGAAGATTTGTTTGGTTTGGAAGATGAAGATTTTGGTGAGAAGATTAATAGTAGAATGAATGTCACCAACATTTCTAGTGTAGGTAGTAACCGAGAAGGAAGTGGTGGTAGGATGTTTTCTTCAAAAAAACCAAGACAAAAAGGTCCTATGGATCATTTTTTCACTCCTAATGCATAGATGGTTGTTCAAAATCGAAGAAGTGGGAAGATGAATCAAACTACCATCAATGATGACTACAAAAAGGAAGTAAGAGAAAGAGCTTATATGCTTATCACAAGGTGGATGTATGAGGCTGCTATTCCATTTAATCCAGTCACATATTCGAGTTTCCAACCAATGATTGAGGCTATTAGCTAATATGGTGTGGGTATGAAGGGACCAACTCTTCATGAGGTAAAAGTTACTAACCTTAAAAAAGAATTGACTCTTACAAAAGATTTGATGAAAGATCATATGGTGGAATGGAAAAAAAATGGATGTTCAATTATGTCGGATGGATAGACCGATAGGAAAAAGAGAACTTTGGTGAACTTTTTGGTTAATTGTTAAAAGGGAACCATGTTCATGCAATCTATTAATGCTTCTTCAATGATTAAGATGGGAAAAAAATGTTTGAGTTATTTGACAAATGGGTAAAGCAAGTTAGTGAGGAGAATGTTATTCAAGTTATAACAGATAATCACTCAAGTTATGTGATGACAGGTAATAAATACTATTTCTTCAATTTTTATTTACTTTTAAAATTTGAATTATTTATCTCGAGAACTTATGTAAATTTATTATCTACAATGTCAGATAGGGAAGTTGTTAGAATTAAAGCGCCGCATTTGTATTGGACACCATGTGCTGCACATTGCCTTGACTTAATGTTGGAAGATATTGGAAAACTACCAAACATCAAGAGGACATTGGAGAGGGCTATATCACTAAATAGGTATATTTATAATCACTGAGAGTTACTCAACATGATGAGGTGGTTTACTGGACAAAGGGAATTGCTTAGGCCTGCTAAAACTCGGTTTGCAACTGCTTTCATCACATTATCGCGATTGCATGAACAAAAAAACAACTTGAGGAAGATGTTTACAAGCTCAGATTAGTCAAATAGTAAATGGGCAAAGAGCAAAAGGAGAAAACTATAGCCAACATAGTTCTAATGTCTTCATTTTGGGACATTATTGTGTTTTGCTTAAAGGTTTTGAGTCCCCTAGTTCGTGTGCTTCGTTTGTTTGATGTTAAAAAAAAAGCTCTTATGAGATACATCTATGAGGCCATGAATAGAGTTAAGGATACAATTGTGAGAATTTTTAATAGAAATGAAGAGAAGTACAAAGAAATCTTCAACATCATTGATAAGAGGTGGGAGATTCAGCTTCATCGGCCTTTGCATGCAGCAAGGTACTTTTTGAACCTGGAATTCTTATATGATAAATCAGAAATAGAGCATGATGCAGAGATTATGAGTGATTTATATAAATGCATCTTAAGGCAAACAAGAGACCCTGCTAATCAAGAAAAAGTTGTGGCCAAAGTGAGTTTGTACACAAATGCCCAAGGATTATTCGGAAATGAGTTAGCTGTTAGAACAAGGAAGACTAAAGTACCAAGTTAGTTATTTAGTTTTGTTTATTTAAATGATTGGATTGTATTTTTGTTAAAATAGGTGAATTGTTTCACTAAATTGTTAATATCTATACTACAGCTGAATGGTGGGCTGCATATGGAGCTTCAGCTCCAAATTTGCAAAGGTTTGCAATGAAAGTCTTCAACTTAACATGCAGTGCATAAGGTTGTGAATGAAATTGGAACATCTTTGAAAATGTAAGTGACCAAAATAATTACAAGTAATAGTCTAATAGAGTCTTGAATGTAACTTAAAAGTTAAAACTTTAAAATATATTTATGAGCTTATGAATTTTTGCAAATTCATAGCAAGAAGAGAAATAGGTTAGATCATTAACGCTTTAATGATTTGGTATACATTAAGTATAATCGAGCCTTGAAGATAAGATACAATGAATGTAACACCATTGACCTAATTTCTTTGAAAGATATAAATGATAGCAATAAATAGTTGATAGGAAGAATGGAAGATGAGGATTCTCATGCAGGTGCACAAGATGATTTTGTATTTAATGATGATAATTTGACATAAGGTAATGTTGCTAAAGCTATTGGAGTTGAGGAGGCCAGGTTTGATACTAGAGCTAGAGCTAAAGCTAGAGCAAGCTCAAGCATAATACCACCTACAAGGGGGATAACTTCAAGTTCTAAAACTTTGCCTTCTCATTCACTAATATATGAAGATGAAGATGGAGACATGGTTGATTCAGCAAATGAAGAAGATGGGGAAGGCTACAAATGTGATGATGGAAATGATGATGATGATGATGATGATGATGATGATGATTTTGTTGATTTAGAGGAGTGATAATTGCTTGTTGTGGACAAATTTGTTATTTAAGAGTTTTTTAATGATGTTTTTGAATTGTGGACAAATTTCATGTTTTGGTTTGGAAACTTCGGATTTGGATTTGTATTAGGCTATTAGCAATATGGATTTGGATTTTTTTTTATGCTTGGAGTTCTTTATTTTTATGTTTTTTTGTTGATTAAATTGAAATTTTGGATGATATTTGATGATTTATGTGTTTAGGACAAATAAATGATTGTTAAATTTGATTATATTATATAAAAATATATATGTAAATTAGGGTGCGTCTCACTTCACTAAAGCCCGCGTCTTAGGTGCACTTTATGCCTCAGGCTCCAGGACTACTTTGTGCCTTGGTGCACCTTGAGCCTTTTAAAACTATGTTCACCCCTGTTTGACTTCGTTATTATACTATCTAAATTACTTTATTCATGAGGCCGCTCAAGAGAAAATACTCATCATGCACAATCAGCAACTCATTGAATAGTGATGGTCACTAGCCAGATGGTGTTTCCTTGGCAAGTGGGATGAGAAGTTGGAAAATCATGTTCATATTCATTATAGAGTGGCTCACAGTTTATGGTCCTTGGCATTTTTCATGTTTGTGGTTTTGTGGGTGCTACCATTCCATGAAGAGTGGCTCACAGATGTTTGTCTTATCAGGCTGCCATGGCACTTTTGTGGAGAAGAGTCAAAAGAAAAGAAGCTTGAAGAACTATTACCCTTCAACTTTTTTGTCCACTAGGGAAAGACAAAACAGATGTTTTTTTGAGCGAAAAATGAGTTTGGAAGCATTGTTGAAGAATTTATTTGCAAAACTTCGTTCTCTTGATCTATTGTTTTTCAGCTTGTAACTATGGTTCAATTATTTTTTGATAGGTCACTATGATTTTAAACCATTTAAGTAAAAAGGTTTTGAGGTGCTTTTGTTGCCTTTTAGTGGCCCTTGAATACTCTCTAAGTGCATGGGTTATGCCCTCTTGTTAGGTACCTTTTAATATTATTCTAATTCAACTATTATAATGATGATGATGATGATGATGACGATGATAAAAGTATATAATGATAGGGAGGCCTAATCTATATGGAAGTTCGAGGCAGGGACCCAGAAAACTCCTTGAGGTGAGTGGTAGCAAGCATTGAGAATAGCAGTGATTGAAGTTCCTATGCTGCAGTATCACCTCAGATAGAAACTTGAGGAATTGATTCAAGAAGTTAATATATGGATCCACTTACCACACGAGGAGTCTCTGCAGGAGGTCTGTAAGGGCATGTGAAAGGTTCGCCTGTCACAAAAGGATGTTTTGAAGCCTGCAGGAATAGGAGAACTCTAACTATCCACAGCCTGAAATATATATTGCATAGCAGCAGAAATCAAGTTCCAAGATCATAAAATGCTGATACTGTGACAAATACAATAACCTGAAAAGGTGACCACCGCTTTGCAGGATCAAATTCAACCAGTCCCCTCAAGAAATCAATCAGTGCCAACCGAACTTGACTTTCTGTCACATGTTCATGATAGGAATCATTAGTAAATTCTTTGAATGATATGATCAAAATATTCAGCAAAACTGATTAATTCAGTCTTCTGCTGCTGCTTATGATAAGAGAAGAACATGGAAGGTAACCTTTGGCAATATCTTCCTCAGCCAAGTTCTTTCTGTAAGGGTAGTTTGTAACAATTGCTTCAAGGTTCTTATGAATGAAATACTCTTTTCCAATTGACGGTTTTTTCAACTCCCTCTGACCAGAGAATAACAAGCATAAGGAGAAAACAACAGATAGATTCCTAAAAGAGCATAGTATATAGAAAATAATCACAATTTTTTTTTTTTTTGACAAGTATTGTTTTACGAAAAGGCGCTAAAAAAGCGGCTTGAGATGTACAAGAAAGAGACTCACCCCCTTACAGCTGAAACAAAAAAACTGTCCAACAAGATGTACAAAAAACAACCCTTCCCTCAATGGGAACCCACCCAATCAATGAAATCAATTAGCGGCTTGTGATTATATTATAGAAAATAATCACAATTGAAAACTCCTAGAGCAATAAAAGAAAAACAGACTAGTTAAAGATGTATTAAAAAGGAAAAAAAGCACCTGTAGAAACTCTTTGTTTTCTCAATCTATTTATTGATTTCCTTCTTACTGCAAAAACTACAATACAGACACTTACAGCTTCATATTCTTCTTCTGACAAGGCCAGATAAGCACTTCTGCCACCCATAGAAACATCACCATTCTCTACATGATGGAAACTCCCAATGCACTTAAAGAATTTACTTGTGTTTTTTGCCTCCTTTAGTACATAGTCAGGGGGCTGTCCCCTACAAGATCACACCCATACACAAAATACTGTTAACAGAAATTGCACTAAAATACAACTTAAGATGGAATAGAGAAGCCAAAAACAACTTCTTGGTTTACTTATGCAATCTATGAACTAATTCTTTTGAAAACAGAACATAGTGACTTGGAAGGACAGTTTCTAATGAGAATGCTTGGCAAAATGATACAAAAAATATAAAAGCCATTTCTTTTCAAGCAAATCATAACCACTAAAGGTAACTGCAAACAATTGCCTTGTGTTTTTATTATAATAAAAAAATGCCAATGGTAACCTTTTACTTTTCTGTAATCATCTTTAGCAAACAACCTCATAGAGACATAACAAACAGCAAAGGACCAAATTCTCAATTTTCAAGATGGAACTGGCTAGTGCAACTGCAAGCCTCTAAGTTCATTCAAATTCAGCTTTACAATTATCATGTCATAAGGGTCAGTGGACTCCCACCCTAATGCATAATTTTGAACTACAATTATATGATTTCATCTTCATATACAACATTAAGCTAAAGTTTTATTTTTTATTTTTAAAGAACAATTTCTCACTTGAAAATTTTTCCTATTTTGGGTGTCCAAATGCTATCTGTTTTGGCTCAGGGGTGAATCTTCAATTAATGTCCTGTAGTTACTCCATTGCTTTCGTATTGCCCTTATATTTGATATTTGGCTTTAAATACTCATAAAGTTATGTATACCAATGTCAACTAAAGGTAAAGCCTGTGATGAAGATTTAAACACACTCAAATGTGACAGAATAAAGAAAAAAGGAAAAAGCTTATCGACATTTCACATAAACATGACAAGCTTCACCAATCAAAAGACGATAATATCCAGAAGAACCCATGTATGCCTTTTGATAACAATCTGTTTTTTTTCTTCTTCCTTTTTTTTTCTTTGTGGCTAGGAAACACACATTTCATTACCAAAAAGAAAGTGAATACAAGGAACAATGATACATGATTTTAACAATGCCATTTGACAATCATCCAAGATTAGGTTTAGCTACTAACTATTTTCCACTGGCTGTAATACCATCAAGGTTGAACTAAAAGCTAAGAATGGACAAAGAGAGTGAAAAGAAGCTTGGCAAGCTGATCCAAAGGGACAAAAACTGCTTTAAACAAACCATAAACAATAATTCACAGGCCAATACAACACCATATAAGGGCCAAGAAGCTCAGCCATAAGCCAAACCATAGGTATGAGTGGGGCCCAAAAGCAAACCCCAAAGATGCCACAACCCAGATTTCACTCCTCTAACCAAAATTGTGAAGGAAAGGTTACCAGAAAAAGAGGAAGTACCTCCTCAAACAAGAAAGAAACAAGTCCCCCCATAATTAATTCTTTTTCTTTCCTCTTTTTTTTTTTTTTTTGTGGGGGCGGGGCAGGGGGTAGTAAATAAAAAAGGAATTATTTTCTCCTTACAAAAAAGGGCACACATGATCCTATAAAATTTAAGGGAGGAAAGAGCATCAATAAAGAACTGTTACATAAAAAGGGCAGATGGTCCTATAAAGAAAGAACGGAATCTTAGCAATGCATCAAGCATGAAAAAATGAGTTCCTGCCACATTTGAAAGCATGTCATGTCACCAAATGTATGGCAGAGTCATGCACAATAACATGCTTCAAACCTCAGCTAATGCTAATAATGATAGTGCATATAATGGCATTTCAAATACAAATATATGCCATACCATATCCTGAGCACCTTAATGATATTCTTAATTGTAGATAACACAAGTACAATTCTCATAATCAAATAGAAATCACACATTAAAAATCAATCAAAAATTAAATTTGAGTAGTCAATATGCTATCACACAATAAAATATGAAATATCTTTTGATTTTATTAGATATTGAAAGAGAGTTTTTTATGAAGGTTCTGTAAAGTGCAAAGAAGATTTATAGTACACAATTCCAAAGAAGTGATTTAATACAAGTTTAATCTCATCAAAAAAAAAATTAATACAAGTTTAAGGTTCCAAGAGGACAAGAAAAATTCTCAAGAAACAAGATAAGGGGTCAAGGCAGTGAGAAAAAAGTCATCATTTGAATAATCCTTATAAATCAAAATAAAATGATATTAGAGTCTCCCAATCTCTTCAAACCATAAGAATCTCAAGATTTAGTGGTAGCACCTAACAATAACCATGACATAGGGACAAGCTTAAGATTTGGCACACTGTAAAAATCCAACTCGTATCAACAACATGAGGAAGATGATTTATCATTTTAAAAAACAAGGACTTCTACAAGATTTTTAAGTGAGATACAAAATTACTAGCTCATTTTTATATTTGCATGACAAAAATTGCTTCACTTTTCAAATTACTTTGGGACACAAATGACAAGCAATTAACTTTATAGGATATGGAGAAAAAAGCAGCAATTAATCCAATCCATTAGGAATGAGTTATCTATATATCATGCACGGCATTCAAATGCCTGATGTAATGGAATGAGTAACATCTTAAGTACTAAAACAAAAGATATGAGGTGTACCCAAGTATTTGTATCATTCGCCTTAGAAGATCAAATTCTGAAGCTCCAGGAAATAGCGGCAACCCTAGAAACAACTCAGCAACTATACACCCAAAAGACCACATATCAATAGCCGTAGTATACCTGGAAAAGGGTTAAGGTCCAAATTGAAACACCATGTTACCCATGAACAAGTTTGAGTACAGAAACCCTATCATGATTAAAATTTCAAATGCATCAAACATGACATGGACCATACCCAAAGCATAATTTTTAACACAAAATCTCTTAACAAAAGTAAGAAGCTCTTGGTACTAGAGCAATATACCAGATAGATAAGCTATAGAAGGACAAGAAAGTAGGCTTCAACTTGTGTTGACTGGATAGCATTGAAAGCCAGGCAAGCCCTATCCTAAAAGTAGTACAGTTCAACCAAATCAAACCCAACACCTATCACTATTTGATCACCCCAAGTGGAGCCACAATTGACTCAGGTTAGTTAAAATGTGGGGCTCTTAATGTGAGATGGAATAATAATAACCTTTGTATATTTAGTATAATCTTGTCTCTTTTTTTCTTAATGCCTGCCTTGTATTGTCCATTAGGTTTGTGCACAAAAACAGACATGCATGCACATACACATACACATGTATGCAATTATGAATGTATATGAAGGATACTTAAACTTTCCTGTCCTTAACTCAATTTTGGAAACATCTTTCACCCTCCTCTCACTCACATTGGCATCCCCACTACCTCTCACTTCTGCTTTATTTTGATCAACAGTTATAATGAACCCTATCTGTCTAAATATAGGATCAAAACTGGATAATTCTTTTTAACAGGTCCATTGCTCCAATAAGGTCTGATTCAGAAAAGATATTTCCAAGTGGATGTGGAATCAACCTAATCATTGATCTAGTTGAACATTATATCAATTAATTGGGATCAGTAACAAGTAATCAAAATTAGCATTCAAGTCAAACAAGTTAATGGCATCCATTTGGGTTCTCATTACACCCAAATTGTGTGGCTATTATATATCAAAATAAAGTTACATACCAACTGAAATTATAGTTTTAGAAGTGAATAAATAAATTTATTTAGCACCCATGCATAGGAAGTAGTAGTGCTGATAAAAATAGATTAGATTGGAGTCAAGAAGCTATGTGTTTTGATATAGTTCCTACTTCAATATCGAATAGCAAAATATCCACTATTATCTCATTTCCAATATTGTCTCTGAGATAGGATATGATACCAGTATCCTGAAATTCCAACAAGATCTGTCTTTGCAAGGTTTGGCCAGAGCAAGGTCATCCTAAGGTGAGGTGCTAATTTTCAGCCAACCCGAAAACAAAAAGGCAGGGCAGGCAATTAGGTCATGTGTTAGGTTCTTGTCGTGTTGAGGTAAGTGAATAATGAAATTTAATCAACCGGCAATCATTTCAAAAGCCTTTGACACAAACCTGTATATTATCTGAATAATATAATAAAGCCAACCTGCTTAATAAAAAGGCCAAGTAGAAGCCACCAATTCAAACATGACCTATGTAATGAACAAGTTAGGTAAGTTGACATAATTTTTTATTTTTGATAAGTAAGAGAATGTATTAAAAGTGCAAAAAATGCACAAGAGTACACTGGAAAGGAGTTGACATAATTATAACATGAAAAATTAATCACTAAAAGAGATCATAGATATGAAAGGCAAGATCTAGGAGTTTCATTAAGAAGGATACTGATAGCCAAGAAGAACTTCAGGAGACCTATAGTATCGACTCTGCAGAAGAAGCAAAAAAATCTCACATAAGAGAATCTACAGAGCATGATAAAAATGAAAAGAAAGTTTATGAGTAAGCATCATCCAGACCTGAATGTAGGAGTAAACAGTTCGATCTTCCATACAGGCAGATCCAAAGTCAATAATTTTGATTTCTGCTGGCTTCACCCTATCAGTTTCAAGGCACAATATTCAATTAACATAAGCATGATATTTATACAATTTTCAGCCAAACTCATTGTAAGCAGTCAGCCACCTCGTGCATAGGAGAATATTTTCTGGCTTCAGATCGCAATGAATGATACCAGCATCTTTCATCAAAGCCAATCCACGCAATATCTATTTGAGAGGGAGAAAGAAAGGGAAAGGTAGGAAAAGGCGTTCATCAGGCAACATTGATGACCTACATAAAGGAAGTGTACTTTAGAGGAACAATTTTAAGCTTAAGCAAAAGTTGCTAGACCTGTTTTGAAAACAACTGAACAATGCTCAATGATAGCCCCCGAAAATGGTTTATCTTGATAAGCTCATACCTAAATAAGTAAACAATATCAGCACTATGCAGCACAAGAAAGTAAAACCACAGCAGTAAGAAATACATAGAAAAAGAATATACACAAGATGCATCAACTTCATTACATGGTTACTAACACTGAACAGCATTGTTTTTGCAACTTACAGATTTGTGTCAAGCAACTCAAAAGCAATGCACAAATGACGTTGATGAACAAAGTAATCATAGATACGAACAATGTGATTCTTATCCTCAGGATCATACTTCTTATTTAACTGCAAATAGCAACCAGGAAAGAACACGAAAAGAAAAAAGAAAAGAACTTGGTAAATTCCAATACACCAAAGATAATGGGAAAAAAAGGAATCACTAAAATACACTGCACATGGGAGATCCAACTCAAGAAGAATTTCCTCACTGTAGTCAGAATAGAGACTTCAACCAGGGCTTGTTGATAGTATGCAGGTTGATTTTTAATAATTTTCACAGCAGTGAAACTGTTAGTTTCTGTAACCCAGCATTTAGCAACCTGCCCAAATGTCCCATGGCCAAGAATATCTTTGATGATGTATCTGCAAATGTTGAAGCATAAAGATAAATTCCTCAAAATAAGATGTTCAATCAAAGAAATAACATGCCATAGTCAGTAATTTTAAATGATCAATTGCAATTTTGTAATGGAGGAGCGCAAACAATGGCCTAATTCCCCCAAACCTCACCTTTCCCTTCATAATTTACCAGTATCCCCTTGTTTTTAACAGTTGTGTTCTTGCATTACATAGCTATGTAAATTGAAGCATACACGCAAGTTTAGTATTTTTTTTTTCCTCATAACACATTTGTATGAGTTAAATACACATCCACAAACTTGAGGAGTTCACACACCATCTGCAATGCATGGCATTCGTAGATAAACAAGAAGATATAAGGAGGCCAGAATAAGTATTCTTCCATTAAATAAATAAGCAGCTCCACATCAATACATTCAGAAATTAAGCCATGCTCAGTATCCACAATCTTGTAAACAACAGCATTCCTGACATGTGCAATGGACATCAACCAGAAAAAACTCAAATGTCCCAACTACAGGGAAGGGAGCACAAGCCACAGCGAGGAGACAATTAAGATAACACAGGATGAATATCAGACAGGCCAGAAAAGAAAATAGGACATCCCAATAGGAAAGATACTCAGCCCAGGGTGGGTATCTCCAACAAGAGAAAAAGAAAACATAAAGAATTCTGCCCTCCCTCCCTTTTCTTTATCCATTATTCCCTCATCAATACTGCCGACTCTCCACTCTCTGGACCTAAAATTCTCCTACACAGTCAGAGACCCAAATCTCAGATACCGCACTTTCCCTGCACTGCAGTAATGCATAATAAAACAGGTTCCATGTCTTGTCAAGACTCCGAAGATTTAGGTGTAGAAAATTCGCTCTTGAAATTTTATCACTATTGGACCAGAAAAGGAAGAGAAATAAAACGTTGGCAGTTGCATTGAGCCAGAAATCATGAATTACTTGGATAAATAAAAGATCTGAGCCTCTATAACTTCAAACATTGAAGGCTAATGTGAAGAAGTGTTCCATATCTTAGAGAATCTAATGATATTATCCTATATATCAGCATCAATACAAATATTAACTTATCTTTCAAACATGCCAGAATTTGCTTCCCATAAAAGTAAATAAATAAATGAAAAAAAAATGAAAAAGAAAAAGAAAAAGATGAAAGATCTTGGTTATTTTGTAAGTAGAATAAGTTTTCATTAATACAAAAGAATAAGAATACAGAAATCACAAGATCTGAAGTATTATAGATTAAAAATTTATTAAAAAAAAAAAAAAGAACAAACAATCAAACGGAAAATACACAACAATAGTTAGTCAAGCAAAACAAGGAAATTAGATAATTACAAGTAATAATATCAACCTTCTCTGTGTGTCTGAATGGACCAAGACTGAGTTGACAGCCAGTATAAGATCCGAGTTCACATTATCATGGCCATCATTTAAAACACCAATCGATGGACTGGTCAAGAATCGCTTTGGATTCAATTCTTCTGAATACTTGAACTGCGGGTTACATATTTGGTATGTTTCAACTATGTCCTTGGTTAGCCTTGCCACCAACTGCACAGGGGGAAACAGCAAAAAGTGTATGTCAATGCAGAATTCCATTTTAAAACAATTTCAACACACAGAGAATTCCAGTTACTCATACAAGAGTCAACAAGGTACAAAGCCAAAGAAGATGTCATCTCTGTATAAAGTCCAAGAAAAAGAACCAATAATTGAAATTAACCGTGGCAAGAAGACACAACTGTGGCAGGAAAATTACTGAATGGGATTATGATCACAACAATTCAATAGCATACCTTTTATCCTCAGTTAGCATCCTTAAGACCAGATAACTAACAGATCAATTGACTTTGGATAACTGATAAGCAATTTACAAATAACGTCTAAAGAACAATGGTGAAGAAGTAAAATAAGTTGAAAGAGAAACTATAGTTCTAAATTCCAGCCCTCAATATCTCCCTATATCATCACATCACTCCAAATTCCCAAAACCCCTATCGAATTACACCCTCCCCAACTTTTGTTATCTTGCACCTCCTATACATCCTCTTCAACTGGTTCCTAAGACACAAGATGGTGTTAACAGAGAGCATGCCACCACCTCTAGCTAGCTGTAAATTCAAAAAATAAATAAATAGATTCTCCACACCTTTAGATACATATTATGCAAAAGCACAAAATCAAAACCTCCATCTGAGTGTAATGTACATAGCTAGTAGGAGTTACATATAATTTCAATGTTTTCTTCCAATTAAAAAATAATATCAATGTTTTCTAGCATTATTAACAAGATTGAGATGGATGGAAAGATAACATATCTAATCAAAATTGTTTTTGCATCACTTTTAACATAAAACTAGATCTGACCAACAGCAACAACTAAGCCTCAAATCCAACACAATCACTTGATCACCTTTTTCTTCACCAGTCGTGGAAGCTTTGACCTACATTACCCAGCATTGCTGAGTGAAACTGGGTTGTCTCCCAATGTATGACAAGTATAATGAGTATTTCCTTTAGGGAGAATCATGTAACCATACACCAACCCCAAAAAACTTAAGTTTTTGGAACTTTGTTTTTGAATTTTCAATTTAAGTGTAAAAAGGAAAAAGGAAAAAAAAAAAAATATATATATATATATATATATATATATATATATATATATATATATATATATATATATCCTTTCATACACTCAAACAGTAATAATAAATTTTTTTCCAAAATTACCCTCCCGCCTCTCCTTCCGCACCAAAATCTTCCGCCACCTTGCCGGCATAATCACCAACCGCTGCACAGCTCTCTCCGACCAACAACCTCTCTTCCCCCTCCTCTCTCTTCTCCCTCTGTCTATTTCTCTCATTTTCCTTTCCTTTCTCAACATCACCACTACCATCACTAGTGCATGGCCGGCTGCCGCGCACAGTCGCCTCTAGTGGGCAACCTCCCTCTCTCTCTCTCACTTTCCCCTCCCTCTTCGTCTCTCTTTCTCTTTCCCTTCCCTCTTTCTCTCTCTTTCCTTCCCTTTCCACATCACCACCGCCACCACTGCCAGCAACCCACTGCTGCTGCCGCCTCTCACCAACGGCACCAATTGCCGCTAGTGATTGAATCATTTTTAATTTATTATATCATGTAATTTTTTTGTTCTATAATGATTTAAATTACATTAGGAAATCAATAACTATTTAAAATAAATCTCTTTAAAAAATCATTATTATAAAAATAATGATTGAATAACATGTTTACATTAGGAAATCAATAATTATTTTTATATGGTATAAAGATTATATTTATACTTGAATCATTTTTATTTAATTATATTATGTAATTATTTTATCTTATGATATAGTAAAATTAAATTAAATTTGGCAATTAACAAATGCTTTTATAACTATTTAAACGATGTTAATTGTGAGACCATTTTATTTTATTAGTTTTTCACCTTATTTAATTATTTTATTCATTTTTTACCTTATTTTGTTGATAATTTACATAATATTTTTATAATTTTTTTAACTTTTAACCATCTCATTTTGCGTATCGCCCAATATCGAACCGAGACACTAAGACCAATGTGCCTCAGGATCCTCCAACTCAGTGACCAATACCGCAACTTTGAACCATGTACACCATACCCCTCCCTTACATCGTGAGAACACCATCCACCTCATTCCTCCACATGCATCCCCCTTATTACTTGATTCCAAAAGGCCTCTCTCTCAGTCGCAAAGCGCCAGCTCCATTTGCAAATGAGAGCTTTATTGAGTGTAAAAAGGCTCTTAACCCCCAAACCCCCTTTTCTTTTGTCTAAACAAACTGTCGCCCACCTAAATAAATGAGGTCTTCCCTCTAAAGCACAACCTCCCCATAGAAAATCTCTCTGAATCTGATCCAACCTCAATCTGACCACCCTTGGCCAGTGGAGAATAGACATAAAGTAAATAAGTAAGCTGGACAAGGTGGTTCAAATCAAGATAATTCTCTCACCCTTGAGATATTATCGCTTCCACATAGCCAATCTCTTACACGATCTTTCCTCAACTCCATCCCAAGTTGCCATAGACTTGAAAGGAGCACCCAATGGCATCCCCAAGTAAGTGGAAGGTAAGTTCCCCACTTTACAAACAATCTCTGAAGCCAAATCCTTTGCATTCTTCACACTTCCCACTGGGATCAACTTACTTTTATCCATGTTAACTCTCAACCCTAAGATAGCCTCAAACCACATTAGTAACCAACATAAAAAAAGTCATTTGGTCCTTGGACGCCTCACAAAAAACCAATGTATCATTAGCGAACAGCAAGTGAGAGACCTTAACCCCTTCACCCCCTCTACCTTGCACCTAGCAAGCCAACAAAAAGCCTCCACTAACAGCTTTTTTAAGAGACAACTAAGAGCTTCTATCACAATCACAAACAAATAAGGCAAAAGTGGGTCTCCTTGCCTTAGACCCCTATAGCTTTGAAAAAAGTCCAAAGGGGTTTCATTAATCAATACTGAAAAACCCGACAATGAATATACACCACTTAATCCACCTTATCCACTTCTCCCCAAAACCCATCTTCTCCAAAATTGAAAAAAAGAAAGGTAGTGACCTTTCTATATCCAGTTTGCAAAGAATTGCTCCACCATTGCTTTTCAAAATCGAGTCAATGGCTTCATCGGCAATAAGCACTGCATCGATAATTTGTCTACCCTCAACAAGCGCATTTTGGACCTTGGAAATCACCTTAGCTAACACCACTTTTAACCTATTAGCCAACACATTGGCGAACCAATTATACAACCTCCCTCCCCCCCCCTCCCTCCCTTTCTCTCTCTCTCTCCCTCTCCCAAAGCTAATTAGCCTAAAATCCCTCAAATCCTTCACGCCCACTTATACAACCCATTTTTTATTATTCTCTCTAGCTTCCCTCTTAGACTCCTCCTCTTCCAAAGACAGTGAGCATCATGTCACGGACTTAGCCTTTTCCTAAGCTCATGTGGCACTTAGACAAGTCAAAACACTTGATCTTGCTAAGTCAACCTTACTCTTGATACTTAGTTTGCTAAGCTAAGATGCTCACGATTTGGAAGCTTTAGAAGGCATAGTAGGTAACTCTTAAAGAATGGAAACTTTTATTGCTCAAAGAAAGCTTTACAAGTGCTTTGGGAACTCGCTTGGTACCTTGGGCAAATAAGGTCCTCATCTATTTATAGGCACCAATGGAACTCTCTAGAACCTTTGAGGGTTCGTTACAAATCAAGAATATTCTAGAACACCCTACACAATTCTATGTACAAGAATACACAAGAGATCTTTAAAATTCTCTAGAAAGCCTTGGACTCCTCTCATGCCTTCCACCATAGTATAGAGATGTATGGATATCTCTAAGCATCTCTAGAACCTTCCACACTTTGCCCTCCAATGGCTAAGTGTACATGGCTCCAGGAGTCTCCAAAAGCTTCCTACCTTCTATATAACCCCTATGGGGAGGGTCATTTGAAACATCTTATGACAATGAGCTCTCCTCCTTATCCCAAAAATCCACCAAGTTCAAAGCCAAAGCCTTCTGAACTACTACCTTACCAAAAGCTTCCTTATTCCAATTTCTCATAATAGGTTTCAAGGCTTTCAACTTTTCAGCCAGAATGAAGCTAGCAGACCCACTAAAATTGAGTCTCTCCCACCACCTCCTCAGAACATTCTTAATGTCCTCATCCTTCAACCACATATTTTCAAATCTAAACGGTGTAGGACCTCTCCTCAACCCTCCCCCATCAAGAAGAATAGGAAAGTAGTCGGAAACCAATCTAGGAAAAACACACTAAACAACCCTAGGAAAATGATCTTCCCAATCCTCAGAGATAAAGAATCGATTAATTCTCGACTTAGATTGATTATTCAGGTCGTTGCTCCAAGTGAAGAGTCCTCCTTGAAGGGGCATATCCCTCAATTCAAAATCCTCAACCATCTCTGAAAATCTCCTCATGGCATAGGACAATTTGCCTCCTCTACTATGCTTCGAGGGGAATCTAATCATGTTAAAATTGTCTGCCACAGACCAGGGGTCACTCCACAAACCTCTTACAGTCCCCAACTCACCAGAAAAACCTTCCCTATCCATCTTCAATGTGGGTCCATATACCCCTATAAAGCTTCAGCAGAACCCATCCTCGCAGTTCTTGAAACAATAAGAAACTGAAAAATTCCCCACTTCCAGCTCCAATAGCTGAACTTCTAAGCTTTCTTGTCTAAACATCACTAATACCTCACTTTCTCTCCTTCAAATTCATAATCAAATTTTCCCCATATTATTCCTAATTCTATGTATATACATAGACAGATAACAAAATAAGGTTTCCAAAAGATGCAAACCAAAGTATATGGACAGTATATTTGAGGCACCTTTAGCAAAACAAAAAAAAAAAAAAAAAAAAAAGAATAATTAGAAATCAAAAGAGTATGAGAACACTAATCAAGATAAATGATCAAAGAAATGAAAAAAACATGTTTCCTAAAACCATCAAAACAGGGATTTAAAATAATAATTTCCAATTTTTATTTTCCAATTACATCCCCTTGAAACTTCTTCAACTCCTTTCCTTCAAAATACAACAAAAAAAAAGGGGGCCCAAAAACATGTGGACCCCACATCACCTTTGAAAACCATTCCCTTTCCTTCCCACCACACACTTTTTCCTCACCATTCTCCTACTCCACACTCTTGCCCATCAGAACCTCCATAACCATTCTTCCAAGGCCAAGTTTTTTTTTGACATAGCCAAAGTCCCTTTATAACTTCTCAAGCCTTTCTTTAGGCTTTGTAACTTCTCAAGACTTCTTCAAATCAAATTCAAAAACCCAAAAAATACACATGATCTATACGGAAAGGCTTGACAGAGTACCCTTGGTAAGGTCTACTCAAACCTCTTCATCAAATACTATCTTTTTCAAGAAGCAAATATTCTCTAAAATTTCTCCAACAGCAAAGCATCAAAAAATTTGTGTTGTGAAAGGTGTCTAAAAAGGCATTCTTGAATAAGAGGAAGGAAGATGTATCATTTGTGTAAAGCAAACATGAAATATGCAGTGCTTATCCTTTCCTCAAAGCAACTCCAAACCTTACACATAACACCTCTATCCATTAGGCAACCCAATCTCTCCATTTAAATGATGCACAACAAAGGGAATACAAGATCCCATTACCATAGTTATCTAAGGTCCCATGAGCTATTAAAAAGCCGGTCAAAGATCACTAACCAGGATAGAAATTTGATGGAAGAGATATCCTTGATCCAATCCACCCATTTCTCACCAAAACCAAATACAGAAGAAAACCCTGATTCAGATGACCATATATCTTTCAAATGTACAGCTCCTACAATACCCAGAAACCATACTCTTTAGTCTGGAGTAAAGAATCCAATTATGATAAGAATTGCAGCTAGAATTTTCCATCCTCATATAAAGGTATTCTAGGATCCATAAATAATATCCTTCACTCTAGTAAATATCTGCACCAGAATCTTAATGCAGCCAGAAGAGGATAAATGGAAGTGGAGTAGCTGACAGCCCCAATGGAGCAAAATAGAAGGGAAAAAAAAGGAGAAAGTCCAAGTGATCATTATCCTACTTAATTTGCAAATACAAGCAACATCCAATTTGGAATTTTTTCAACCTAAAACCACTAGCCTCATTAGCAATAAGAGCTACATTCAAGATCTGCCTCCCCTCCATAGGCCCATTCTGACAAATAGTTATCTACCATTTGATCTTTCTTCATGGAACTTATATGTCATGAAGGTTGATCATTTTTTATGCTGTGATATCACATACCTTACTTCCCTGAGAGTGACATTCTTCCCCTTGATGACTGTGTTGGATAAAATCCTCAAGATTACTTCACAATCTTGACAAAGTAGCACTTATATAGCTAGTAGGAGCCCTACTACTGCATTGTGGGCCGCTTCTTGGATATGGTGATGTTTATTGGACAGGTTGACTACCAGTAGAAAATGATCTATACCCATTTTTGGTTCTTCAACATGGTCCCAACCATTGGATTTTCCAACATTCTCATGTTTCATCATATGCCAAATCCTACCGCATCATAGCCTGCAAACAGGAGATGCCTTCTACCACCATGAACAAGTTGGGGAAAAAGAGAATATATTGTTTCTAAAGGTTAGATTATTTTTTTAAGCACATTTCTTGTATATGCATCCTCCTCTCCATCTAAAAAGGAAAAAGTTGCTCATCCATTAAAAAAAAACAAACAAAAGAAATGGCTTGCATTGATATGAAGAAATTAACACAATTCCCACGATGTGAGGCCGTGCACAACACAAAATCCATAATAAGACATTGAGTGACAGCTCATTCCAAAGAAAACTACACCCTAGAATCCATGTGAAACCAGTTCCAAAAAGCACATCAAAATTCAAAACTCACCATTTGTCAATAGCAGAATCGGCATGCAAACGGCAAAAGAGAGAATAAGAAATTGAATCAGAAATACCCAAAAAAAAAAAAAAAAATACTTACAGGCCTTCTCACAACCACTCGCAGAGCTTGAGACTTGGTAGCAGCTTCAAGGGAAGACGAATAAGGAGCGAACACGAGCTTGCTTGGGCGCCATCTCGATTCCGATTCGGCGGAGGACGACGACGACGAGGTTGCCTGATCAGAGGGCTGAGGTTGGGCATCCTTACTAGCACCCACCCCATCATCATCCATGACCTGAGTTGAATCCAATCAAAAACCCCACCAAGCCAATCCTATCCAATCTCAATCTAAACAGATTGAAGATTCACTCAGTCAACGACTGCGACGCATTAATCCATCAAATTCACCAGAAGACTCCAATCCCATCCTCCTCATCCACAAACTCCACCACCACTCACAAAACCACGCTCATTAGATCCATCCACACCCAAATCCCCAATCCCCACCTCCCCTTTCACAATTCCCACAAAATCAAAACACCCAAACCCACAAATCTAATACCCTCGATTTCACAATTCCATAAATTAAGAAAATAAAAAACACCCAACAAACAAACAAATAAAAAAATCAAACACCCAGGATCAAACCCAGATAGGATCGATGATGAATGAGGATCCAGGAAGATTTTGGAAGAGAAAGAGAAAGTGTCTTGCCGAGGCACAAAGGCCACACCGTCTCTGTTCCTCCAAATGGGAGTATTTTTTCCTTTTGGTCTATTTCTTTATTAGAGCAAAAGCCACTGCTTCCTCTCCCTCTACATCAAAAAAGTTTCTTCTATTTTATATCTAATCCCTCTCCACCATCAGCAATATCCTCCTCTAACTCAACTTCACACCCTTACTTTATCAAATCCCCCAAAAAAAATAAATAAATCAAAATTTTTTTTTAAATCTGGAAATTATTACGGTTCTTTAATCCCAACTCCTTTTGGTTTCATATCGCTGCGGCTGGCTGCGCATTACCCAACCGCGTCTTTTGGAGATTGGGTCTACTCGCCTTACTGTGTACACACCTGTCCTTAGGTCCTACCTGCCCCTGTTTAAAGTTTTGGAACTGAAGTCGAGCGCGTGGAGGGTTTTGTTACGCTGGCGAGTGTCGTGAGAGATTATCTTTTGAATTACTCGTCGCATTATGATGTTATTTTATAGTATTTGGTTGTATGTTTACGTTATTGCCCTCCCCCCTTTAAGAATTAAGATGTGCCTATTTTTTGACTTATTTTCGTATATCCTCTAGAAGTAGACTGGGCCGGGCCAAGTTTGAATCGGACTGGGCTATGGTCGCCCTAGTGGATCTTAGTTCACGGTTGGGCCTAGTCTAAAGTCCGTCATCTTCACACTAGGGCTATAAGTTATAACTCTTTCACGAGGTAGAATAGGTTTGAAACCGAGCTCTAATCCGATTAAAGTTGATATAATTGATTCCGTTTTCAATAACTATAAAGGTTTGTTCCGTTTGATAATTTTAAAAACGATTTTCTCAGTTCGACTTTCAATTTTTTTTATCTCATAATTGCTAAAAACCGAATCAAACCAATATTATATATATATATATACACACACACACACACACGATATCAAAGTAATTCATTATCATTAGACTATGATCAAATAATTTGTAAATATGATTATTATATTGTGGGCTGAAAATTTTGGATATGTTTTGAACTTCAAACTAAATTGATTTTAATTACTTTTAAAAATAAATTACATTTAAAATTTAAGGTAATTCGCATTCAATAGATCATATAATTGAACCAAAACCGATATTAAACAAGTTTAGTTTAGTTCAATTTCTCTATTATTAAAAGGTTGATTCAATTTTACTTCAAACATAAATCGATTATGTTAGTTCAATTGTTTTTTTCCCTAAAGAAAAAAGCTTTTGAATAATTGAGTTAGACTTTGATAATTTGATATGAAGCTATATGGATTAAACTCGAGTTTGATAAAATTGTGTAAAAATAAAAAATAAATAAATAGCTCGACTTGATCTATATATTAAAATAATTATTCAAACATAGTGTTGGATTAGATCTATCTATCCAAATTACATATTTATGTTGCACAAATATTTATAAATGAGTATCTTTCAACACACCCAAATAGGAAAAAATGAACTTTATCGATAGAAAATCATTATTAGACTTAAGTGATAAAGTCAAAAATTTATTTTATTAAATATTATATAAGTATAAAGTTTAACTTAATGGTGTGCTCATTTCGCATTTTCACAAATGTCCCTCATAGTAGTAAGAATATTAAGAAATTTTTTTTATTTAATTTGTCAAAAAAAAAAACCTTAAAACCTTACACATGATTATGAGGGTCAAAGTAGGCCATTATTTTTCTTTACAAATAATAGTAGTAGTCATAATTTAATTATAAGACAAATTAAACCAAATATGGAAATTAATTATCATTGACCCATAATGGTGGAAATAAATCATAGTAAAAGAATACCTAGCCATATAAAGCTTGATTTTTTTCCCTAATAAAATGAATTATATCAATATACAAATGGTAATATATATGGAGAGAAGAAGATCTATACTTGTTTTGACCTCAAAAGTTATGAGCATGTCTATTTTGGTCATTCACTTGTATTTTGTAAAAATTATACAAAACATTTTTTTTAAAAGATTTTTCCAAAAAAATGTATCTATAATTTTATTATTATTTATTTATTTTGCATTAGTTTTTATTTTGTATAGTTTTGAAACAAATAAAGGTCTCATTCATTACCAAATAAGGTACAACTGTGAAAATAAAATAACAAAGAAAAGAAATGTTAAAATGTAGATTAATTAAATTGAGTCTAGATTCTAGCCGATAATATAAATTACAAAATCTAATGATTGAATTTAGTTTAACAGTTTTGAAAAAAAAAAATGTCTAAAAACTATTTATTTTTATGAATTTATTCATATATTTGAGGACCATAAATTTTAATGCTTGCATTTGGAAAGAAAAAAAAAATTGTATTTAACTTATTTAAAATAATCCATTGAAACGTTGTTTTATGCCAACATGATGGTAAGCCCATCCTATTAAAGTTTTTATTTTTTTATTTTTTTATATTTGAACATGAAAGTTTTTATATTATTAATTTTACATTTACTTGGAATAAAAAGGGTTTTTTTTTTTTTTTTTTTTTTATTTACAAGTATAGGGGTCGTTATTATTGCTTCTCAATTCATGGAAGGTCTAGGGGTGTAACTTGCACAGGTTAGCCTAATCCAATCTGACATTTGGATAGGTTTGAGTAATCATTTTTAATATTTAGATTGAATTTGGATTTAGTTTTTTTGAACTTAAGCTAAATTTATGTAGACATCGAGCCAAGATTTGAACAATTCAAGTCTAAATTGAATCTAATTTAATGTTTTTATAATATTTATAAATCTCACATAATAATATTCATTTTCTTTATAATTTTTTTTAAAAAAATATCAAATTATATTATATTATATATATATATATATTTAGAAATATATATAATTTTATTTTTTTCTTTTTTGTTATCATAAAATCTTGTTCTATTTACTATTTAAATTTTCATATAGATACATAAAAAAATAAAAATAAAAAGTTTGTTTAAAAAAATTATAGTGTTGGAGTTAAAGGACCAATTTTTTAGCCTTATTTAAGATGTCTTTACAAAACTAAAATTTGATCTCTTTCCTATTATTTTAGATAGGGGTAAGATGAGAAGTGGTGAATCACCTTTTATTTAACTTAAAATGCGTTTAGTAGTGATTTTAGAAAGTATTTTTAAACTTTATTACACTTGAAAATTTTTATCTTTCAAGTATTAAAAAAGATAAAAACATTTCTTAAAATTATTACCAAACGCACACTTAAGATTAATGGATACAAAAATCTAGTTAGGAGTTAGTGGATAGGTTATAACTTTGTAGCCTTTCATAGCCGTATTTTACTTTACAATCCTTTTCGTTGAAGAATACAAAGCTAAAAGGATGGCGGTAGATGAGTTTTGCAAAGGTTTTACCTCATCGAGGCATAAATTCTAATTCTACCTTCTTAATCCATTAACATAAATGAGCATCCACGTTACTCGTGCTTCATTCTATTCAATGGGGTTGATGTCATGATTCATTTGGAACTGTCTTGTAATAATGTGGCTATTTCTCTCACAAATATTCAAATGGTTGGTGATTAATACTCATTTTAACAAAATAATTTTTACAATGCTTTTGATTTTTACAAGGCTAGTAAATCAATCATTTTGATTCCAAAATATATATATATATATATATATATATATATATATATATATATATATATATATATATATATATATATATATATGTATGTATGTATTTTTGGCTTACTAAGATCATGTTGAAAGTTTAAAATGTATTTTTGACTTATTAAGATCGTATTAAAAGCTTTTGCTAATTTAAAATTTTTGAGAGATATATGATTAAACCATTCATTTTTTTTCTATTTTATTACTTTTAAATGAAATTTTTATCTTCTAAATGATTTGAAAAAGTAAAAGCTAAAACAATTTTAATAAGTCAAGAAAAAGTAAAAAAAACAAACACCTGTATTTTCAATCCAATCTATTAAAGCAAGTGATCCTTAAAATTAGAAAACTGAATGAAGTGATATCATCATCAAATCGGTGAAAACCTATCATTTATAAAAATTTCTTTAAAGATAAAAAGGTTTTTAAAGTTGTACCAAATGTGTTACAACTAGTTGAGCCTTGGTTTTTTAATGTAAGAAAGCATAAGCTTGCCCAAGATTGGTGCCCTCAACTTGGATACTCAACCCACCATTCAACCAATTCCCCGAGGTGATAAGAACAAAGGAGTTGCTTTGGTAATGGCTACCAATTGACCTATTGTTCGATCAATTGAGTAAGCGGTTGGCCTATTAACCCCCCCAAAAGTCACCTATAAATGCTAATAACTAGTTTTCTGGCTGTCCACGCATTCGATCAATTGCAGAGAACCTTGTCTCCAACGATTATAGGAACACCTATTTAAGGTTCATGGATCTCATTTATGAGTTTTTCAACCGTTTGAACATCAATTTTACCATTTAAAATGAAACTTTAAGGGCATATTTGGTAACGAGTTGCGAGAGTAGTTTTTTATTTTTTGAAATAAAAAAACATATTTAACGATAAAAAACTATTTTCTATTTTTTAAAACAGAAAATAAGGTGTTTTCAAATAATATTTTTTAGTTTTTATATTTTTATTGAGTTCCAAACTATCAATACACCATCTCATGCTCTCATACTCATGGTCGTACAAATGATAATAAGTATTTTTTAAAATACATGAAATTATAACATAAATTCCTTAAAATATTAATTAAAGCAAATGATGATACTAATCTAGTTGAATTAAATAAATACAAGATAATCTAACTTTGACTAAAAAAATTATTTTATTCAATACTATCCATCTTTTGCCACTCCTAATCTAATTTCACGTCATACACAACGTTAAGAAATGTCATAACCTACCAAAACGTGGAAAATGAGAAAATTAATTCCTTAAGAAAAATATTTTAATAAAAAAATAAAACAAAAAACATTTTTTTTCAACTAGAATATTATATTTTATTATCCATAGTTTATAGTAGCACCCTATGTTTGGTTCTAGAGAATTTAAAGGAAAGTGTGGAAAAAATAAAGAAAAAATAAATTTAATGTTAATAAATTATTTTTATATATTTTTTAAAACTCATTTTATTTATATTGAGATTAAATAATTTAAAAATACATCATTTTTACTAATTTTAATTATCTTTTATTTTATTTTACATTTTTGTGATAAATCAAATATAAGAAAATAATTTTAATTTACTTTTTTTTTTTGCCCTTTTTTGGTACTTTAGGAACCAAACATATTCTTAATATACTATTTTAAAAAAATATTATTATTATAGTATAAATATTTTGAGTGCTCCTTGAGAAAGAAATAAAAAATAAAAATATTTTTTTCTTAATAAAATATTATACTCTAATAGTTCTCATATATAAATACATAACATTTTTTTTATTCTATAAAGAAAAAAATGGAATTCAAACTCTCTTATTTAATTTATTTGTTTTTTTTTCTTTTTATCAAGAGAAAAGGAAAAATAAAGTTGGTGCAACATATAACTAAAATTTATTAAATTTAAATCTCTTTTTTTTTTCTTTCTTTTCTATCTTTTTAATTTTTCTCTAATTTTTTTCTTACATTTTTGCACTTTTCCTCTAACTTTTGATCACCGACATTCCTCTATATATAAAATGTGTCTTAAATTATTATATAAAATGTTTCTTTACTTTATATGTGATTTTAATTAGATTCTTTATAAAATACAGAAAGCTAGTGGGAATTAGGAATGACAACAAGGTGGATTCGGAACAGGTCATGCTCATCCCAACCTCATCCTATTTATTTAAAATAATTATCATCTTTATTCCATTAAAAAAATTAAACAAGGCAGATTGGGTATGTGAATTTTTCATACTTATCTCACCCCACCCCATTTAACCTTTTTTGAAAAGATTTTTAATTTTTTTAAGAAAATTATTTTTAAATTTTTTTAGATTACATTAAAATAAATTTATTTTATAAATAATTAAAATATTATAATTTCTCATAACTTATTTTATTGAAAAATATTTTATTATTATTATTATTATATTAAAAATAGAAAAATAAAATTTAAATTAAATTAATTTTACATATAATCAGGATAGGGTGGGACAAGGTAATACTTATTAAACATGCAATGAACTAGTTTTAGGTTTAAGAAAACCCCCCAAACTCGCTACTAGCTCATTTATTTAAATTTCAAACTTGTCCCTATTAGAAGTGGGATGGATATTCGAAGAAACCAACATCTTTGTCATCCCTAGTGAGAATATCTCTATAAATATTTCATGTCACGAGAGAAAAATTTATGAAAGAGAGATGTGATCAAGACATGAGAAAGAGCGAGAGACACTACTCGATAGAGTAAGAGGGCTCATTATAGTATAAATATGAAGAATAAAAAATACATAATGAGCAAAAAGGCTCATGATTTAGGGTAGAGATAGTAAGGAACTCAATAATTATATCTATTTTTATCTTCTATAATATTCTTTATTATATGATGAAATGCTCTTTTTCATCGGTTGAGATAGACATGATTAGTTGAACCACATGTTACTTTTGTATGTTTTTTTTTTTATATATTTGTATTCTTTTTTAATATGTTTGCACTTATATATATATGTTTTCATGTTATTGTTCTTTATATGGAAAAGAATAAGAGAAACAAATATAGAATAATAGGTATTAAAAATTATTGAGTTTAGACTAATTTCTTGTTTTTAAGAAAAATGTGAGGTAAAGAAAATATAGAGTAAATGTAGAAGGAAAAATAAAAAATAGATTTAAAATTAATATATTATTTTTGAATTATCTTCTTTCTATATATAGATTAACTCATTTAAAAATATATAAATTTCTTAATAATTTTAATTATATTTAATTTTCTTTTGCATTTTTCATAGTAAAATCAAACATAAAAAAATAATTTTTCTTATCATTTTTTTTCTTTCCTTATAGTTTTCTTGGAACCAAACATAGCATAACTCGGATTTTTTATTTTCTGCCCGAAGTATAAATAAGTTTGAATTTATTTGAATTTTGATTGGAAATGACTAAAAAAAATATCATTTTGAAACATAAAATCTTTTATGTTTCATAATTGGACAGAATATCTAAAACAAAAGTTGATGTAAATGATATACATTACTAAAATATTATATTTGGAATATATTAAAAACCCAAAAAATAATATAAAAAGTGTTTTTTCTTACCATCACCTGTTGAGTGAGAGAAGATTAAATTTTTTTTTTTTTTTTTTTAAATTGATAGCACTTTTAGAAACAATTCTAATTTAAAAAACGTTTTTGAAAAAAAAACTGAAATTTTTGATAAAATTTAGAAAACGTTTTTAAAAAGTTGAGAATTTATTTTTAGTATTTTTTGAAAAAAAACACTCTTTTTTCATAAAAACTAATAAAGAAAACACTTTAACTAAAAACATTTTAAATAGAAATATCAACAAATACATTGTATAAGTTTTTCATTGCTTTTTTATTTTAGAGGGTCCCAAATTTATAACAACTAAAGTTGCCGACAAAAAGAAAAATAATATCTTAATAAAGACTTAATTGAATTAATAATATAGGTTAATCAATGTATAATTAAAAATATTAAATAAAGGTATAAAAAACGAGTTTAGGTATGAAAATATTCGATTTAAATATAAAAAAATAGTTATATGGTTTACAAACTTAAAAAAAAGTATGAAACTAGTATTAAAAATTACTTTCTCTAATATTCGATGTAGGATGTTACAATTATACCCTTTTATGAGACTAAATAAATTCTCACATCCAAAATTAATGATCAATTTTAATATTATTTATAATAACTTAATCTGTTTCGAATTATACAAATATTATCCAATTTAGGTTAAGAAGCTCTTACCAATTTAAAACGTGTATATAAAACTTTATTAAATACCCATGAGACTTTATTAAATACCTTTAAAGAAATCCTTATAAAAAGAAATAAGCATTGGATATTGAAGCAACGTTCCACGCCAAAGTATTTCCAATTGGAAAAAGCATTCCCACTCAGCAAGTGGGAAAGCAAGAGCTTTGGCCTACCAACCCTTAACAAGAATGCCAAGGTCATGGCACGGACCAAATAACATATATTATCTTCAATCCCACAAGTGAAAGTGCAAGGCTTGGGTGTGGGCCCTCGTCTCAATTCTAACACAAATTTCAATCCACGTGTCTCTTGCATTCGACAAAGACCCAATTTCAGACATGGTGCTAATTTTTGGTATTGGTTGTTGACTAGGAAAGTTAAATTTTGATGATTGATGAGTCAAATTTTCATCCTTTTTATTTTTAAAAGATATATAAAATGAAATCTTTTTTTTTTTCATTGAGAAATAAATTTTTCTAAAATGTAGAGTTTTTATTTTATTTTATTTTTCCTTCTAAACCTAGTTATCCACGATTATTTGAGTAAAAAAAATTTTATGTTCTAACATAAGCCAAGTGGCTGGTGTATGAAATAATACTCAACACATCATAATCAAAATTTAAATTTAAATATATACTATTAGACTGATTTATATCAATTATTCATAATTTATTTGAATAAAATAATTTATATTAGAATCTCGACTTGGATACTCAACCCACCAATCAACCAATTCCCCGAGGTGATAAGAACAATGGAGTTGCTTTGGTAGTGGCTACCAATTGACCTATTGTTCGATCAATTGAGTAAGCGGTTGGCCTATTAACCCCCCCAAAAGTCACCTATAAATGCTAATAACTAGTTTCCTGGTTGTCCACGCATTTGATCAATTACAGAAGAGCTTGTCTCCAACGATTATAAGAACACCTATTTAAGGTTCATGGATCTCATTTATGAGTTTTTCAACCGTTTGAACATCAATTCTATCATGTAAAATGAAACCTTAAGGGCATATTTGGTAACGGGTTGCGAGAATAGTTTTTTATTTTTTAAAACAAAAAAAACACATTTAACAATAAAAAACTATTTTCTATTCTTAAAAACAGAAAATAAGGTATTTTCAAATAATATCTTTTAATTTTTATATTTTTATTAAGTTCCACACTATCAATACACAATCTCATATTCTCATACTCGTAGTCGTACAAATGATCGTAAGTATTTTTTAAAATACACGAAATCATAACGTAAATTCCTTAAAATATTAATTAAAGCAAATGATGATACTAATCTAGTTGAATTAAATGATAATCTAACTTTGACTAAAAAAATTATTTTATTCAATACTATCCATCTTTTGCCACTCCTAATCTAATTCCACGTCATACACAACGTTAAGAAATGGCATACTAATGAATAGAAAAGCTTGAAACCTACCAAAACGTGGAAAATGAGAAAATTAATTCCTTAAGAAAAATATTTTAATAAAAAAATAAAACAAAAAACATTTTTTTTCAACTAGAATATTATATTTTATCATCCATAGTTTATAGTAGCACCCTATGTTTGGTTCTAGAGAATTTGAAGGAAAGTATGAAAAAAATAAAAAATAAATAAATTTAATGTTAATAAATTATTTTTATATAGTTTTTTTAACTCATTTTATTTATATTGAGATTAAATAATTTAAAAATACATAATTTTTATTAAATTTAATTATCTTTTATTTTATTTTATATTTTTGTGATAAATCAAATATAAGAAAATAATTTTAATTCACTTTTTTTTTTGCCCTTTTTTGTTACTTTAGGAACCAAACATAGTCTTAATATATTATTTTTTTAAAAAAAAAAAATATTATTATTATGGTATAAATATTTTGAGTGCTCCTTGAGAAAGAAATAAAAAATAAAAATATTTTTCTCTTAACAAAATATTATACTTTAATAGTTCTCATACATATATAACATTTTTCTTTATTTCATAAATAAAAAAAATGGAATTCAAACTCTCTTATTTAATTTATATGTTTTTTTTCTTTTTATCAAGAGAAAAAGAAAAATAAAGTTGGTGAAACACATAACAAAAAATTTATTAAATTTAAATCGTTTTTTTTTCTTTCTTTCTTTTCTATTTTTTAATTTTTCTCAAATTTTTTTCTTACATTTTTACCTTTTCCTCAAACTTTTGATCATTGACATTCCTCTATATATATATATATATATATATATATATATATATATATATATATATATGAAATGTGTCTTAAATTATTATATAAAATGTTTCTTTACTTTATATGTGATTTTAATTAGATTCTTTATAAAATACAGAAAGCTAGTGAGAATTAAGAATGACAACAGGGTGGGTTTGGGACAGGGCATGCTCATTCCAACATCATCCTATTATTTAAAATAATTCTCATCTTTATTTAATTAAAAAAATTAAACAAGGCAGATTGGGAATGTGAATTTTTCATACCTATCTCACCCCACCCCATTTAACTTTTTTTTTGGAAAGATTTTTAATTTTCTTAAGAAAATTATTTTTAAAATTTTTTAAATTACATTAAAATAAATATATTTCATAAATAATTAAAATATTAGAATTTCTTATAACTTATTTTATTATTATTATTATTATATTAAAAATAGAAAAATAAATTTTAAATTAAATTAATTTTATATATAATCAAGATAAGGTGGGACAAGACAATACTTAAACTTGCTATGAACTAGTTCTAGGTTTAAGAAAACCCCCAAAACTCGCTCCTAACTGATTTATTTAAATTTCAAACTTGTCCCCATTAGGGGTGGGACGGATATTCGAAAAAACCTACATCTTTGTCATCCCTAGTGAGAATATCTCTATAAATATTTCATGTCATGAGAGAAAAATTTATGAGAGAGAGATGTGATCAAGACATGAGAAAGAGTGAGAGACACTCGATAGAATAAGAAAACTCATTACGGTATAAATGTAAGGAAGAATGAAAAATACATAATGAGTAAAAAGGCTTATGATTTAGGGTAGAGATAGTAAGGAACCCAATAGTTATATCTATTTTGTGTGTCCTTTTGTGTGTTTTTTTTATATTTGTATTCTTTTTTAATATACTTGCATTAACGCTCATGTATATATTGTTATTTATATGGAAAAGAATAAGAGAAACAAATATAGAATAATAGGTATTAAAAATTATTGAGTTTAGACTAATATCTTATTTTTAAGGAAAATATGAGGTAAAGAAAATAAAGAGTAAACGTAGAGGGAAAAAAAAAAATTTAAAATCTATATATTATTTTGACTTCTCTTTTTTCTATATATAGATTAACTCATTTAAAAATATATAAATTTTTTAATAATTTTAATTGTATTTAACTCTCTTTTGCATTTTTTTTTATAATAAAACCAAACAAAAAAAAAAATTCTTATCATTTTTTTTTCTTTCCTTATTGTTTTTTGGGAACCATAGCATAACTCAAATTTTTTATTTTTTGCCCGAAGTATAAATAAGTTTGAATTTATTTTAATTTTGATTGAAAATGAATAAAAAAAATATCTTTTTGAAACGTAAAATCTTTTATGTTTCATAATTGGGCAGAATATCTAAAACAAAAGTTGATGTAAATGATATACATTACTAAAATATTATATTTGGAATATATTAAAAACCCAAATAAAATATAAAAAGTGTTTTTTATTACCATCACCTATTAAGTGAGAGAAGATTAAATTTTTATTTTTTAAAAGAAAATAAAAAATAAAAAATTTGATAGCACTTTTAGAAACAATTCTAATTTAAAAAACGTTTTTGAAAAAAAAAAATGGAATTTTTGATAAAATTTAGAAAACGTTTTTAAAAAGTTGAAAATTTATTTTTAGTATTTTATGAAAAAAAACATTGGATAGATGATTCTTTCATAAATACTAATAAAGAAAACACTTCAACTAAAAGCGTTTTAAATAGAAATATCAACAAATACATTGTATAGGTTTTTAATTGCTTTTTTATTTTAGAGGATCCCAAATTTATAACAACCAAAGTTGCGGACAAAAAGAAAAATATTATCTTAATAAAGACTTTATTGAATTAATAATATAGGTTAATCAATGTATAATAAAAAATATTAAATAAAGGTATAAAAAACGATGAAAATATTTGATTTAAATATAAAAAAATAGTTATATAATTTACAAACTTAAAAAAGTATGAAATTAATATTAAAAATTATTTTCTCTAATATCTGATATAAGTTATTACAATCATACTCTTTTATGAAACTAAACAAACTCTCATATCGAGATTAATAATTAATTTTAATATTATTTATAAAAACTTAATCTGCTTCGAATTATATAAATATTATCCAATTTAGGTTAAGAAGCTCTTACCAGTTTAAAACGTGTACATACGAATAAAAGGAGTTTCATGCTTTCAAAACTTTTTCCCATGAGACTTTATTAAATGCCTTTAAAGAAATCCTTATAAAAAGAAATAAGCATTGGGATATTAAAGCAACGTTTCACGCCAAAGTATTTCCAATTGGAAAAAGCATTCCCACTCAGCAAGTGGGAAAGCAAGAGCTTTGACCTACCAACCCTTAACAAGAATGCCAAGGACCAAATAACACATATTATCTTCAAAGTTCAATCCCACAAGTGAAAGTGAAAGGCTTGGGTGTGGGCCCTCGTCTCAATTCTAACACAAATTTCAATCCACGTGTCTCTTGCATTCGACAAAGACCTAATTTAAGACATGGTGCTAATTTTTGGTATTGGTTGTTGACTAGGAAAGTTAAATTTTGATGATTGATGAGTCAAATTTTCATCATTTTTATTTTTAAAAGATATATAAAATGAAACCTTATTTTTTTCATTGATAAAGAAATTTTCTAAAAATGTAGAGTTTTTTAAATTTTATTTTTCCTTCTAAACCTAGTTATCCACGATTATTTGGGTAAAAAATTTTTGTGTTCTAACATAAGCCAAGTGGTTGGTGTATGAAATAATACTCAACACATCATAATCATGATTTAAATTTAAATATATACTATTAGATTGATTTATATCAATTATTTATAATTTATTTAAATAAAATAATTTATATTAGAATCTCGACCAATTATCGTCAAGACAAATAATATCTAACTTATGATAATTATGATCTAAACATGTAAAATTAAAGTATTTATATCAATTTATCACATTTCATTTGAAAAAACCAATTTATATTAAAATACATATGGACCAAACTTTTAGTAGAGTAGATAACATTGAACTCGTTATAACCATGATCCAAACATGTTTAATTCGGCAAAGTCAAATAGAGTTATGAATAAATTATTTGAGTCAAAAAATTCATATAGTAGTTTAAACCATATTATTATTGAAAAAGACAATATTTAACTTATGACAATCATAATATAAGTAAATGAAACTTGATTAAATCAATAAATACAATTCATCTAAGATATACTAAGCTCGATTGATATAGTTCACCTAATTCATATCTGTCTCAATTGAATGAGACGATATTTAACCCGTAACAATCATGATCTAAGTAAATAAAACTTGATTAAATCATAACTCAGTGATTACCATGATCTAAATAAATGCAATTCATCTAATCCATGTCCATCTCAATCGATACTTAAATATTGGGAAAAGATTAACATGGATCCTAGGAAAAATTATGGCAGGTGGGTAGGTAGGTAGGGAGGTATGTGGGTTCTCCCATCGAGGAAAATGCAATGAAGAAACAGCCAATTTGCAAAAGTAGCGGTCATGGAAGTGTAAACGCTATTTCTTATTAATGTCAGTTTTCAAAAGCCAAACCTTTCTTTCTCCACTTGATGCCATGGACCCACCTCTTGTTTTTTTATCATTCATGTGTTATGTTTCCTGGCTGCTCACTGCCAGGAAAAAGCTACCTCGACTTGTACATTATTTCCTCATCTTTGCCTTATCACCATATTCTATCTACCCATATATATATATTAGATGTATGATATGATGAATATATCATTTAATTAATTAAAGAGTTAGACCCAAATTCCAATAAAGAAAGACCCACGAGGGAGTCACGTGTTTGGGGTGACTTTCAAGAAACCAAAACCCTGTTATTAAGCTTAACGCTTGTATCATTTTTATTGAAAAAATGTTAGAAGATAAGGATTTAAATTTTTGTGTAGGTTTGAGTATAATAATATAATATGCTCAAGGGTTACTTTTCAGGATCATCATGTCTTATTTGCACCATTAGGTCTTATCATGTATTTTGAAATCATGACTTTTAAATACGATTGGGTATAAATTTGAATTTGTCTAATTCTAATGTGGTGTGGAATAGACTCCAATACGGTGAAGTTACAACGAATGCAAATGAAGGGAATCATCCTTCCAAGTCAAGTTCAACATTGACTCAATTGGAGTCATAGCTGCCAGGAAATTTGATTGGAACTTCACAACAACCTAACTCCAATAATTTAAAAAAAAAAAAAAAAGGAAAAAAGAAAGTTTCTCTCTCCCTTCTGCCACTTTTTTCTTTATAAATGGACACACACCCAAGATATCTCAGAAGCCACCCCCACAGCCCACTACCCCTTACACTTGACCCCGGCATCTTTCACCACCCAACACCCATGTCACCACCACCTTCTTTAGTCTTCTCAGTGCGAAGGAGCAAGCCAGAACTGGTGGCTCCGGCCAAGCCCACGCCCCACGAGTTCAAACCCCTGTCGGACATCGATGACCAGGAGGGTCTCCGTTTCCAAATCCCTGTCCTACAGTTCTACAAAAAGGTCCCCTCCATGCATGGGAGGGACCCTGCCATGGTGATCAAAGACGCGGTGGCTAGAGCGCTGGTCTTCTACTACCCCTTTGCCGGGAGGCTCAGGGAGGAGGCCGGGCGGAAGCTGGTGGTTGAGTGTACCGGTGAAGGTGTCGTCTTCATTGAAGCCGATGCCGACGTTACGCTTGAGCAGTTCGGCGATGCTCTTCAGCCTCCATTCCCAGGCTTGGAGGAGCTCATTTACGATGTTCCGGGCTCCGGCGGGGTGCTCAACTCTCCATTATTGCTCATTCAGGTACTGTTTTTTTATTTTTTTACGTACTTTCTACTACTGACAAAAATTTCAGATAATACCTCGTTATTAAAAACATATATATATTTTTTATTAGCTTGTTAAAATATAATTAATGAGTAGATGATAAAGAAAATATATATCACTTCCTAGTAAAATTTTGTTTTTGGAAAATTTGAGATAAAATATAAAAAAATAAAATAAAAAATAAGTTTAAATTATTTTTATATTTATTTTATTGTATAAAGATTGTATAATTTTTAAATATATAACTTTTTTAAAAAAAAAATAATTATATTTAATTTATTTTTTATGGTAAAATTAAACATAGACATGTAACATTTTTTTTCCTGTTTTTTCTTAGTTAAAAACAAAAAATGAAGTGCATAACAATTAAATATTTAGTGGAAAAATGTGAAGTTTGAAAAAGACCCGAAAAAAGGAGTGGACAAAATGATCCACGTACAAAAAATGAAATAATAGAAAAAGAAGCAAAGGTGTGGTCAACTGTTGAGTATCATGGCGAAACCCCAAATTTCTCCTCCAACGTGGCTCGCATGTTGTGCGAGTGATACTTGGTTTTGACAATTTTTTTATTCTTCAAAAAAAAAAAATCATAAAACACGTTTAAAACCCAAAAATAAATAAAAATTATTTTTAAATATAAAAAATAATTAAAAATAAAATATTATACATAAAAATATAAAAAAATGGATTAAAAATATTTTTGATTTTAAAGGGATTACGGATTTTTTTTATGGTATAAAACATGGTTTTCAAAAAAGGGTTAATAGCCGCTTGCACAACTATTTTTGAACAGTTTTGGATAACACACGGAGGACCCATCCCAAGAGTCTAATCCAATAATGGCAATAACGGAGACACAACTTCATGGCCTTTAAAAGTAGCACCAAAGGAAAATAAAAGGATATGACTGCTACCAACTTTTGTTTGTGTATTATTCTGGAGTCATGTCCCATTATGTTCAAAAAATATTTGCAGGTGTTTTTTTATTTGCCAAAAAAATGTAACCTGATTAGACCCACATCCGAATTTTTTTTTTTTAAATAAATATGGAAATGTGACATTAAGCTATGGTGGATGATGGATGACAGGTGACACGGCTCAAGTGCGGAGGGTTCATCTTTGGGCTGAGGCTGAACCATACCATGAGCGACGCCGCCGGCCTGGTCCAATTCATGAGCGCAGTGGGGGAGATGGCGCGTGGCGCTTCCGCCCCCTCCATTCCACCCGTGTGGCGGAGGGAGCTTCTCAATGCTAGAGACCCGCCGCGCGTGACGCGCACGCACCACGAGTACGACGAAGTGGCCGATACCAAAGGCACCATCATCCCCCTCGATGACATGGACCATCGCTCCTTCTTCTTCGGCCCCACCGAGTTCGCCGCCCTCCGCCGCCTCCTCCCTCCCAACCTCCGCACCTGCTCCACCTTCGAGCTCCTCACCGCCTGCCTCTGGCGCTGCCGCACCATCGCCCTCCGCCCGGACCCGGAGGAGGAGGTGCGCGTGCTCTGCATCGTCAACGCCCGCTCCAGGCTCCAACCCCCTCTCCCCGCCGGCTACTACGGCAACGCCTTCGGCTTCCCGGTGGCGCTGACCTCCGCCGGAAACCTCTGCCGGAACCCATTGGCGTACGCGCTTGACTTGGTGAAGGGGGCCAAAAACTCCGTCGACCAAGAGTACATGAAGTCAGTGGCGGATATGATGGTCAGCACGGGGCGGCGGCACTTCACGGTGGTGAGGAGCTACCTGGTGTCGGACCTGACACGCGCGGGCTTCGGGGACGTGGATTTTGGGTGGGGGAAAGCGGTGTATGGTGGGGCGGCGAAGGGTGGGGTGGGGGCCATTCCTGGGGTGGCCAGCTTCTACATTCCGTTCAGAAATCATAAAGGAGAAGATGGGATAGTGGTCCCATTTTGCCTACCAGCAGCAGCCATGGAAATATTCGTGAAGGAATTGAATAGCTTGCTGAAGGAGGAGCACCCACTTCCTTCAAATAAGTCCTCCACCTTCATCATATCAGCACTGTAGACGCATTCCTCTAAATCCTGTACCACCATCTCTATATCTATATATTCATGTTTTTCTCCCATTTCATAAGAATACATTTCATGTAACCACAGGTGAGTATTTCTAAATTCTAAGTCCTCTTCACCAATCGGATTGATATTGTTATTTCAAACTCGAGTACGTACTCACACATTCGGGTGGAATCGGTTTTATACCATCCTCCCGTACCAGGTGGGATCGACCCTTATTTCATTCTCCCACACTCTATATCATATATACCATTCTTTCACATCATCACATAAGATGAGATAAGATGAGATTGGTTTCGATATTTATTTTCATGATTTTAAAATATATATATAATTAAAATATAATTTTAGGAATTTGTTCACTGTTTCAGTATTTAATTATGTCTCGTCACTCGTGAGAGGGGGAGGGGGAAATATTAGAGGTGGTGGTTGGTGACATATGCTTTTTCCATTTGTTTTGATTCTATAGTGTCTTTTTTTTAATGATTATTGAACAATAATTGTGCCACGCTGGTCCAATTTCAAGGGACAAACTTCCATTTTACTGTAGTCATGGGACAATTGTACCATCCTTCCTAATTGACCTGACTAGTCATATCATTAGGTCCACCTGTGGTGTAGCAATAGGCCATGTAGTCTCTGTCACACCCCCAACTTCCCAAGTCATGATTTTAGTGACCAGATTGTGTTCAGTTGGGGCTTGTGAGTTTATGCAATTATCTAAGTGGTTCAGCCATGGAAGAAAGACGAGGGTTGCCGATTACTGATTAGTGAAGTCTTTAGAATGATTAGTCTTGTAAATAGTTTGTTTATTAAAATTTACAAATGCATTATTTTTTATTTTGCACTTGATCCATCATATTTTATTTTTTAAAGGCTTTGTAATTTATTTTTAAATTTTATTAAAAATTAAATTTCAAACTAGAATATAATACTATTAAATTTTCTAAAACAAAATATAATCCTGAGCTTTAATACCTATTTTCCATGATATTATTATTCCTAATCTAACAATATTATGTGGAAAACAATTCATGATTTGAGGTTAGTATAAATTCACTTAGCAACTTTCAAAGTTCATTAATTAGTACTATTTCAAGTATAAATTTTATATTTTAGAGAATAAGATTCAATTTTTAGAGAATTTTTAAATATTTTTATTTAAAATATTTTTACTTAAAATCCTCTAAAAAAATAAATCTTATAAATTTTTTGTAAGGTGCTAAACAACAAAATTTTGAAACAAATGGCGAGTAAGTATATTTACATCAAAACTCAAGTAGTCTTAATGAAATTGACTTTTAATTTTTTGTTTATTTTTATAAATTTATGAACCTTCACTTCGCTCTTTGCCGCTCTCACCTATGGGCGATAGCTTGGTCTTTTAAAGTATATGATTTTTCGAGTTATTGAACTCATAAATTCATTCCAATTAGGGAATGATAAAAGATGTTATTAACTTCAAATTATCTCAATATCTATAACTTAAGCCTTAAAGGACGCATTCTTAGACCTTTTTGCTACGTGAAATTTAAGTAAGATCGCATCGGTTCTATCATCAACAAAATATTCCCTTAACTTTGATGAGGTGATAAAAAAATATCATCGAATAGAACTCTTACTCAAAGCATCCCATATGCTAATATTTTTTTATTTCTCTCTTATACTTGTTTATTTTAATTTAACACACCCTTTAGTAAGGATTATTAAGTTAAATAATTTCTTTATTTTTTATATTATATTTACTTATTCAACCGTTAATTTTAATTTGAAGTTTTTAATATCGAATTGCATCAACTTAAAATTTTCACAACATAAAAACCTTTTAAATTGTTGAGTTTAAATTGTCCAATAATATTTGCTTCTATTAGTATAATTATTTTTCTAATTAAAAATTAATTCTTAAATATGAGCTTTTATCCAATTTTCCATCTTTTTATGAGAGGTTAATATCCTATTTATAAAAAAAATATAATTTATGATTTTACCATAATATTATTAAAAATTACTATTTTTAATTCATTTGTAATTACAAAATTATTTTTTGAATTAAATTTATTTTATATTATATAAATTGAATTTACAATTTATTTTTTACAAAATCAAAATAAAAATTTATTTTTAAAAACAACTTATCCAAAAAAGTATTCAATTTTTTAATTTTTGGAACACATTTTTAAAAATAATTTATACTAAGGAATCAAAATATCTCCTCCTACCAATTCTATTAATAAATTGAAAATCTACTTGTAAGTAAGATTTTATTTTTTAGAATCATTCTTGGTTCTATTTTCATTATCACTTAAATTATCCGAATATGAGAATGGATGAGAAAAAGAATCAGATACTTGTTGATCTTCTGATATGCCATGTGCAATTTTTTTGTTAAAAGCATCCTGGTGTGATTATTTTGTGGAATAATATTCAAAGACCTTTTACGAATCATATATCTACTTTTCTGGTTTATTAGCTTCATTTCTTTGTCCTGTCTGATTTTTATCCACGTTCTTCATACAGTTCTCCAGGAATCATGCCACTGCATCAGGAGCAAAGGAACGGAAAGTTAAGGCAACTTTTTCCATTGGGAGAAACTTGACTTAAAAGCTTTGATACAGAACTATTGGGCACTGTCTTAATTTGAAAATTTGAGTAGTACCATCAAAATCCTATTGGTGGAACCGCCATTTTCAAGATGGTTGGGAGGACTTGTGTGCCAAACTGCTCTTTTTGGGTCACTAAAACATTTTGAATCAGTATGTGTCGTTATGCATGCCTATCAGTATATGCAGGAAGTTAATTCTTTGGCAGTTGTTTAAAAACAGGTTTGAGGGGACCCGGTCAACCCAAATGGGTGGTAGTGATTTAGAAGGGATTTGAAACTTTTTGGACTCCATTTGGATCTTCAAAAGTTTGAGAACAAAGTAGGCAAGAGAAAAGTAAAGGCAAATAGAAAAGGAAGGAAAAAGGAAAGAAAATAAAAAGGCACTTACAAATCTGAACAAAACAATTTTTCTTGACCCTGTCTCCACTGTTTTTGTTTCTTATATAGAGAATGAAGAGTCCAAAAATGTGCATGTTTTCAAATAATTTTCATCATGTTTCATGTTTGCTAGCATAACTAACTAAGAGAAATTGGAATTCTCTTCTATTTTCTTTTTATTTCTTAAGTAATCGCCTCGATCCAAACAAAGATTTGAAGTCACAGATGGGATGTTCAACAGTGTTTTTTTTTTCCTCTTTTTTCTCTTTTTCCTGGGCGCATGTAAGGTTTAATTTGTTGAATTGTTACCATCAGTTTACTATGCACTGTCTCTGTTACGTATAGGAGGAGTTATTTATTTATTTATTTAATTAAAAATTTCAGATTGTTTCAGCTATTCGATATTTGAATTGCAACATACATGCTGGAAACTTACTCTTTTAGGGAAGCATGCTTGGAGACTAATTCATTGACACTTTTGGACTTCACACAACTTTTTCCAACTTCGTGCTTCTAAAATTTTAAACTCTCCAACAAGCTGAATTGTGTTAACAGGTTTTTAGCTTATTGGATGATTGTTTCTTTGACAATCATCATTAAGACTAGTTAGCTAATCATTCTGAATTTAGCCATGAACCAATGAGTCATTAAGCCCATGATCTGAAAACCGATTGAGGTCAATATCTAGTATGCAACACATGTTTTTGCGAGAGTGATCCCTCTTTATCTGCTGAATCCTGGTCATGGATGCTACTGAGTTCCTAGCTTCTCCCTTTTTTTGAATCATGCATATTTTACTTTGTCTTGAACTTTTTGCACTCCACATTTGATAATAGTGACTAGGATTTTGAACTAACAATTTTGAATTGCATAAAGGCTAGTAGGTGTCAAGGACTTGGTACATGGTTACAACATTCTAACTCTTGCCTCAAATGTTTATTACATTTGATGGAGTGGATAATGCAGAGAATTTTCCTTCTTTTACAAGCCCTTGATGGAAGTTTTCCATCTGAAAATGGAGATGGATCAGAATTTTCTGCCATGCAAACTTGTGATGGATATTTAAATGTCAAGTTGGAGGGTGCTTCTGGCAGTTAAGAGAGATTTAGTGCTGTGAAAGTAGTTTTGGAAATTGAGAAATATATGTTTAAATGTCAAGTTGATCAATTTATCTACTACCTCTGGATCATGTGGACTAATTGTTAAGGTCTTGCTCTTCATAAATTTGTGGCTCAAAGCCTCTCTATTTGATTTTAATAGATAAGTCTTTTGCTTGGAGGGAACTATTTGAGGTGAGGAAACCAGAGCTTGTGAAGGAAAATGTTGAAGACCCAAGTGTAGTGCTTGGTATACTGATCAAGGCAGCAGATGGACTATAGAAAGCAGTGCAACAATCCAGGTAGCTAAAGTGGGTATGGAGCCTCTTTGTACTTGGATATGTAGGAAGGAGATTTTTAGGAGACATGTATTGCTTGTCTCCACCAGAGTATGGCCAAATTCTCGTTTTGATGCTTTGAAAATTCTCATCAAAATTTTTAGTTCCAGGATTTTTGTTAGAAATAGATGCTCAAAATCATTCTTGATTAGCAATCCAGAAAAATCACTGTTTTGATTGGAGGAACCTTGTTCATGAAATAAATTAGGAGAGGCGGCTTCATGCATGGTGGTAGTCAAAGATATTTAGCATTTTGAGCCTATTCATTGAAAAGCTATATCATTAAGTTTATACGGGATGCAACCCATTTTGAGTAGAGAAGTCCATGTGTGAAGAAGAATTAATTTTTACCTCCCCATTCCTCACCTTGGTACTCAAAGTTTATGGGTGGTATGAGGGTGGGCAAGGGTGGGAGGCAGACCAGGGTGCTTGACATCCTGGTAGGAAAGTTAGAGACAACTTTGTATACTTTGTATCTGGAGTACTTATGAATGACTTGCAGATTCCAGTTTCCCCTTCTGTAATGTCTTTATGCTTCAAATGTTGCTTTTTGGCATAGGGCATGAGTATCTATATCTCTTCCATCCTCTTTTGCAGGTTGTCTAGCTTAAAGATGTAGAGATTGTTGCAATCATCAACAATCAAGCCTTACAATTTATCTTGGTTCTCATTTGTTTTAATCTTGTTCTGTTGCTTCTCAATGAGATTTCAAGTACCTTTGCCTTTGTTTGGGGGCTCTGGAAACTATGCCTCTGCTTTGTACATCTATGCAGTAAAAGCCAATGCACTGGACATTGTTGAGTCTGAGATTGTTGACTTTGTTGAAGCTTCGAATAGAAGTGAGAAATTTTCTGAGTTCATGAAGAACTTGTCAGTGCCAAGGGATGCAAGAGTGAAGGCTGAAACTGCAATTTTGTCTGAAACTAAATTCTCAGGTATGTTACAAAGAACTTCTTGGGTATGATAAGCTTGTCATGGTCATTTTGTTTGTTGTGTGGAAGAATTTGGAGAAGTGAAGCTTTGTTTTTACCGCTCCTTCTTGGCCTTTCTTACCAAAATTGATAGACCTCTATACAGGTTCTTTTAGTTCATGGGATAGTCCTCAAACCGAGAGAAACTATGCTTATTCTAATCAATCATGAATCATTATCATTATTATTATTATTATTATTTTGTTGCTATTGTTGTTTTTGTATTGTACGTTTAAACAAGTATTGTATGTTTTTTAGTAACTGGTTTCCTAGTTAATTTGTTTATTCTTGGCCTTTGCTTTACACTAAATTTATTTGCTTGGGTGTCTAATTTTAGTACCTCTTTTATTTCTTTTATTTCATCTGTGCTAGTTGTTTTGGCTGAGAATGGAAGACTTAAGGAACTTGGAAAGTATAGTTAAAAAATTTTTGGAGTTAGCCATGGCCCACAAGGGAGAAGTTTAATCTGTTGTGACGTCTGTAATTGTAAGTTTCTCTGCTTTGAACTTTCCGTCACTTGTAAATGGTGCTTTTATTTTTTTTCCTTCTCTCTCTCTTTTGAATGTTACTAGCACATGGTTAACATGAATTTTTATGGTGATGGTTTCTACATGATTGCAACAAAGCTGTTGTCGGTCATCTTTGATGCAACTTTGATTCCTTAATTTCCTAGTGTCCATGGTTTGAAGTTTGGTTGAAATCCTTACATATAATTGGTTTCCACAGGTATCAATCCAGAAATATGATAAGAAATAAGAAGTTATAAATTGCCTACCATTCATGCCATATCTACAGGGCTTTTTCCATTTCGGAAGGTTGGTAGATCTGTGAACATAACAAAACCTAAACCTGCGTTCATCGTCTGAATAGATTCAGTGCTCAAACCTTGGTCACATGGACATGTCAGACCATGAGGTACACACATCCACACACAGAGAAACAAGGGTTTTGGGTGTGGAATTGTGTCTGATGCGCCTATCTGTTAAATATGATGTGTCCGAGGCGTTCCAACAAAGAAAAAGAACAAATTCCTTGAACTCTCATTGGGCTTTCATACCTACAACCTTCAATTTGGCCTAAACAAATTTAATACCTAGACGGCTAGACTCCTACAATAGTCACTTGTGCTCTAGGCCATGTGATCCCAAACCAACAATTGTTAGAAGATTTAGGTCAAATTTTGCCAGCTTGAATATTAACCTGAGAGAGGATTCTGTTTCCTACTAAATTGTTGGATAGTGCTACTTGATTGATGGAACTGTTATTGAAATATGACACTGGTATGCATGTCAGGTTTCTGGTTTGAAAAATCAAAGTCTTGACATTATATTGATAAAAAATTGTTAGATTCATATGCCTTAGTTCTTTTTACTCAAGTTAGATGCCCTAGGAAAAAAAAAACTGAAGTGGATTAAGTATTTTCTTTCTCCAAATTCTTGTGTGCCCTGCTTGCAAATATAATCCTTAGACTTAAAAAAAAAATGAAAAAAAATGTGTTCTGTCTGATAAATTCTTCCAGGTTGACGGATTTTGTCAAAGGTTGTTTTCTGCTCTTTCTAATTTGTTCCCTCTTTTCTTGTACCTGCCCCTTCCCCCACAAGAGGAGAAAGAACTGAAGGAGACACTGCAGGATATAATCGGCCATGGGAAGAAGGTGAAGCATGAGCAGAAGGTATGTAGTGTATCGCCCTTAACTTATTCTATTGGAAAAAGCCTTATTGGTATAATGCAAGCAATTCTAATTCTCCCGTTTATACATGTATAATATAATATGCCAGATTGATCCCAGTATTCTTGGTGGTCTCGTGGTGGAATTCGATCAGAAGATGTTTGATATGTCCATAAAGAGCAGAGCAAGACAGATGGAGAGGTTCCTGCGTGACCCCATCAATTTTGATAGCCTCTAAATAGAAGTCCTTTCTCCCCTTTCAGGTTTAACTTGTTCCATCAGTTGCCATGGATGCTCTTTAAGAAAGGAAAAACAAATTTCCCTGGTTCTTTTTTGGTTTAGGTTGCCATCTATGTGTTGACAAATAAAAGCAACCTTATATGCGCATTTGTTGGGGACAAACACTCCTTTTTTAAGAGTGAGTTTTCACATTCAAGGTCATCAATTTGTTCAAATATTGTTCTCAAAAGTGTCGATGAACATTTGAGTAAAGGTTGTAGTAACTAATAGCCATTTGGCTAATTTGTTTATGTTCATTGTTCATTTTATGAAGTTGATAAGACCGAGCCTAGGCTGCATCAGGTGTGCTGGAGGTGGTGGGCGGTGAACAACATTGGAGTTCCGGAAATTCCCCAACTTTTCTAGATCAAGAGTCCGTTTGATAGTAATTTTAGGAAGAGTCGCTAACCTTTCTAATAAATTTTTTATCAAAGCCTTGTTTTCGAGTACCAAAAAGACTAATAGTATATTTGATAATTATTATAGGAAGTGCTTCTACCCTTCTTAATACTTGAAAAGCTTTATCTTTCAAATGTTAAAGGAGTTAAAAAATATTTTCTAAAATCACTACCAAACGCTAATATTTTTAATACTTGAAAAATAAAATATTTTAGGTATAAGAAAAGGTAAAAACACTTTTTAAAATCATTGTTAAACTCATTTTAAAAATATTTTCTAAAATCACTATTAAACAACCTTTAAAAGCAAAGTTAAGGCCACGTTTGGTGACATTTTGAAAAATACTTCTTAGTATGTTTAAATTTAAAAATAAAATATTCTCCCTAAAATTTATTGTTTACTTTTGCGAGTTTTTAAAACATTAAAAAGAAAAAAAAACTTGAAAACATGTTAAATTTGATAAAAAAATCATTCTGTTTTTAAGACAATTTTTTAAAACAATTCAAAATTTGTTATACTTATTTTTGAAATAGAAAACAATTTTTTGTTTTCTTGAATCCAATAATAGATTCCAAATAGGTTAGAGCGTGTTATAAATTAAATTTTTTCTTAATAAAAATTTACTACATTTATTTATTTATAAATTATATTTACCTTTTAATATAAAGGAGAATTAGCCAACAGCATGGGCTAAATGAGATAATTACTGAAAAGAATGGTCTCTTCTGATAATTCTTGGAGAGGACAATAATAGACTTAAATATCAAAATTGTTTTTCAACAAAAACTTTTAAAATTCAAAGTATTTAAAACACTTCACTTGATTTGTCAAGACATTTATAGTGCGTAGGTCTCACATATATTGTAATTATTGACATTTAAATTTTAAATCAAAATTTTGGGTTTAACCCTAATGATATACTATAATTTGTTATTTAAATTTACTATTTAAAACAAAAATACTTCTAAAAAGTATTTTCAAAATATCATTTATTGTTTTTTTTTTACATTTTTTTATTCTAATTTTTAATTTTATTAAAAAAAAATAAGTTTTATAATTATATAATAAAAATGATGATTTTTTTTTCATATATATTAATTTTAAATTGATAAATTATGTTTTTGTATTAAATTCAAAGAAGATAAAATGTTTAATTTTTCATTTAGATATACTATAATTTGTTATTTAAATTTACTATTTAAAATAAAAATACTTCTAAAAAATATTTTCAAAATATCATTTATTGTTATTTTTTTTACATTTTTTTATTCTAATTTTTAATTTTATTAAGAAAAAAATAAGTTTTATAATTATATAATAAAAATGATGATTTTTTTTCATATATATTAATTTTAAATTGATAAATTATGTTTTTGTATTAAATTCAAGGAAGATAAAATGTTTAATTTTTCATTCAGATTATCTAAAAAGAATTAGAAAATGATGAAGAATGTTTAATCATTTTCTATTTTTTATTATAAAATAATTTTTAAAAATTTATATGATTTTTTTTTTTCCTTTGCATAAAACTTTTTTTTTTTCTCTTAATTTTCATATATATATATATATATATATATATATATATATATATATATATATATTATTGTTTTTTTTCAATGCATTGATGTTAATACATTTGATATGTTGAATATTAATGAGATATAAAAAGTGATCTTTAAGATTATTACTTTTATTATAAAATACAGGTACAACAAAAATATGTTATAATTACAATATAAATACACTTACATTACAATACATTACAATAAAACCTAATTAAGAAAATTTTGAAATTTTTTTAAAAATGATAATTTTGTATGATCATATCATATTTCACAACATACTTATATTATAAATAATTTTTAAAACCAAATGAATACAAATTTGAATTCATGAAACTCGATAGTTTTTTTTATATATATACAAAAATTATTAAATAATTTCAATGCACTAGATGAATGTTGTTAATATATTGATATGATGTGTTAATACTAATAGGATATGGATAAACATTTTTAGAATTATAACTTTTGTAATGAAATATAGGTATGACATAAATGCATTATACTTACAATACAAATACACTATCATTACAATATATTATAACATAATTTAATTTATTTTTATTTAATTTTTTCACATGCTATATTATCAAATGAATAATTGTGAGTTATTCCATTTAATAGTTGTGTGTTAGTCAATTGAATATTTATATATTATTCAATTGATGAGTGCTCGTAAAAAATAATTATTTATTCTATTATAAAACAAAGTTTTTAATTGCATGTTCCATATATAAAATGATAGTTTTTATTTATGAGATATTAAAAATTATTTTTTTTTTTTAAATAGCAAATTTTTAAACAATCACTTGATTGTTCAAAAGTGAATAACAATTTTTTCAAGTACGAGAAATGTACTATTAATTACTTGTATTTATCATCATATATAAGCCCCACATCATTAATAGTCTCAAATTTATTTATAGATAATATAGAAAAGTAAAATTGTCCTCTAAAAATTCTTGAGATGAGTGAATTTTTCTAGTAATTATCCAATCCAGCTCACCTATTGGTAATTCTCCCCTAATATAATTAATTTTTTTAAAACACAAATTTTAAAATAATTTTAAAAAACCAAATAGAGATGATAATGTAAGCACACGGTGCGTAGACAATCAAAGGGGAGGAGAATAAAAAAGCAACACGTTAGAAAGCTCAGCCAATCAATATCCAGACGGGTCGACCCGTCTTGAACCCGTCCTATAGCCCACAATTGGTTTGTAGTTTGTACCCATCGGGATACCCGGTCTGCCCGGTCCGGTCCGATCCAATGAAGTCGTGGCCCAAATTGCATTTATTTATCTTTTATGAAGAAATAAATAAATAAGAGTTGCAGTGGAGAAATTATCCGAAAATGGCGAAGACGCTAGCGATTCGTCCCTACCTGCACTCACTCTCTCGAGTCAGACTCTTTAGCGGCCCTCTCCCCATATTCCAATTCTCCAACCTCTCTTTTCTCCCTCAGCATCTTCTCGGCGATGGTTTCCAGAAGAGGCAGCGGCTTCAAATTCGAGATCCTAAATTCATGATGGTGGTGCAGAGATTCACTACTCGAGCCACTCATGTAAACGATCCTGGCTCAATCGACTCCCCTCTTATGCAGTCTATGGAGAGTAAGGTAACAGTTTTTTTTTCTTTCTATTTGTGGTTGGTTTTGTGTGGAAAGTTTACCTTATGTTTAATGCGTAAGGGTTGTCTTGGATGTTGCTCTGTTCTCACTTGGGATGCTGAGTTAGCCTGAAATGGGAAATTAGAGGAAAGAAAATAGAGGGGAGAAAGTGGAAGGAAAGACAGTGAAGAAAATGGTACATTGGTTTGAAACTAAATGAATTTGGAGCAAATTTATTTGGGGCTGGTTTGGATGTAGAAAGTTTGTGACAATGTAGGAGGGAAATAATATACAAGGAAAGAACAAGGGAAGGGAACTAAAATATAGGTTTGAATGCTTCTCCGAATCGGGAAATGTTAAATACATTTGCCTGATCCCTCTATACCGCCTTTTTTATTTTCAAATAAAAGGTTTGTTACACCATCCCAAACTCTAACTCTGAATCCCCTTTCTCTTAAGAGAAAATGGAGGAGAATGAGAGTTTACAATTAGGGTTTTGGGTGGATGTATGGTCAAGAAGGAGAAGACGGCATTTTTGCCCTTGCACGTAAACTTTTATTTGAAAAAAAAAAAGGGAAAATAGGTTGGTGTAGAGAGAGATTAGGCTACTGTATGTAATGTTTCCCCTCCAAATTTTACTGATAGGTTTAATAGCTTCCCCCCTTATTTCTTTCTATTTTTCTCATAATTTCAAAATGTATAAATTTATAAATAATTTTCATTATTTTTATTTTCCTTGGTGTTTTTCTGGATGGTAAACCAAAGATCCTAGATTCCCCCCTTTTTGTGATCCAAACAGAGGAATATTTTATTTTCTTTCTTAAAAATGAAAGAACTTGAAAATGATGATGATGATGATAATAAAAGCACATGAATCCTAGTAGCTTTCATTATTTAGACTAGGAAATGAGTAGATTTTTTGTTCCTAGCTTTTGCATAGACCAGCATAAATCCTACTCAAGGTTACTTTTGCTTAAGTGGTTATAAATACGGTTGATAGGTTGACTGATATCTGCTCTCTTGTGCCTCAGCTTTTTCCCTTAGTGTTTGTATTGCTACAATCCATAGGATATAATCAAGCTTAATAAAGTAGTTTGATCCTTTGTGCTGATACATTTTTATTGCTTAATCATCAAGTTTTCAACCAAATTATCCAAGGATTCTAGCAGCATACTGCTCTATTATCAAATTTTTGAGAGGTTTCCATGAAAATGAGCCTTTCTTTAATAAGTTTTTTCTGAGTTTGTTGTCTGCATTTGTGCAATTATTGTACTTTGTGCCATCACTTTTTATTTTCTTTATTTTTTTTTGTCTTCAAGTTGATTCTTGTTGTCTGCTGTTGTTGATATAAGGGTTCCCATGTTCTTTCTACCAGATGTGATTTCCGGTCCTTATTTACAATATCTCTAAAATGTGCTTCAACAGATTAAGGAACATCTAAATGCAGAATCAGTCTCTGTAAAAGATGCTTATGGGGATGGCCGACATGTCAGGTAAAGTTGTATTCTCATCAGTACTATGTTAAATGACAAGTGAAGTAAATGGGTTCTGATTACTGAAGTGCCCTTTTTAGGTTAGTTTTTATCTTTCCCCCTCCTTTGGTGTTTGGTGCTCCATTGCTTAATTGTTAACCAAAAAATTGTGGTATTAGGATGGTGATTCCTAGTAAGTGCTTGTTTATGTCACTGTGGCTTCTCTGAAGTAGTGCTTAGTAAATGAAAGTATAAAGAAAGGCAAAATACCCTACAAACCTGGACTTGGATTCCTAATAATTGGGATAAGGCATGCTAATAGGCTACAATAGCAACGAGTCGCCATAAAGAAAGGGGAAGAATGGTGAGAGATGATTTTTTTTTTTTTTTGATAAGTAGGCAAGAATGGTGAGAGATGATTTGAGGGCCTAATTCATGATGAAGTGGGATAAGGTATGTTGATTTAACTTTTGAATTTGTTTGTGTGTCTATTAATGCTACAAATGGTGATTAGTCATGTTGTATTAAGATAAGAGTACTTTTAAAATTTGCCCAACCTAAACCTGATAGTCTATAATCATGTCGAAACTCTTCAACATGAATTATCCATTTGTTAAATAGTTAGCACAACACCATCCATGTTAATAAAGTTGGGATAGATTACATGTTGAACCACATAGGCCACTAACTTGCTTGAGTTGACAAGTATAAACAAAATGGAGCATTCAAATTCTACTGTCATTGGGTCTTTTAAGTATGATCCAGAAAAGAAGGTTCACCAGACCAGAATTGTCTGGTTTTTTCAAAAGTGAAGATGATCTAAGTTTGTCTTTCTATCTACTCTTGGTCCATTCAAATGCTGCTGTAATTGAGTTTTTTTTAAGTACTTAAAAAATGTATGACTGTCAAATATGTTAACTCCTATATTGTAATTATCTTAAAAAATCAATGAGTCTTGATAAATATGAATATGAAAATGAATTTGGCACAATAAAAACTTGAGTATTTGAACTATCAGCAAAATAAATAAATTATTTTTTACCTTTATAACATGGCATCACTATTTGATAATTATTTAAAAAATTAGTGAGGCTTAATAAATATGAATATGAGATACTTATAAAAATAAATAAATATAAATATGAGATACAGTTACTGATGAAAAATATGATTGGAGTATTTGAATATGAATAGATATTCTGTTTGTTTATAAAAATGAAAGACTGTAATCACAGACTCTACTATTTGAGATATCAACAACGAATAATTCATATTTTACCTTTACAACATCCATGCATTAAGTGGAATAATTATCACATTCATGGGATTGTGGTAAAGGGTTGAACCTGGAACCTCCTACAAACCCTCCCCAACCCTTTACCACTTGAGCCAAGCCTCATGGGCATGCCTACACTTTGCCTTTTGTTATCACCTAAAGGTAGCATTTTAGACATTTCCCAAACTAATAATGTACTTCTAAAATGAATAGAATTTGCTGCAGTTGATAGGTGTGCAGGGGACACTATTTCTTACCATACTTTTTCACCTCTATCAGACCTGTATTTTCTCCAATCAGTAATTATTGTACCATTGATGTATCTGCAATTCAATATTGATGGATGTATCTCACCCTTTCTGATAAGAACCTGATCTACAATCAACCTACAGTTGTCTGCACAAGTGTTATGAAGAAGTAAAAGGAAATTGAGTGTGATGATGATCATATCATCATTAATTTACAATTTTGGGTTGAACATTGATTAAGCATAGATTTGGGATTGATTTTACCTCATGAGCTTATGATGGAGTTCTAGGCAAATGGCAAGGAGTCCTGCTGATGCAAGTTTATTCATGTTTAAAATGTCTCAAAAGCTCTTGCAAATTTGCTGCTGCAATAATACAGCATGCTATGAATTCCTATAGCCCATTCTTTTTTTCTTTTTGTTCTTTAGAAATTCGATTTCAGAAGTGGGATTTGAACCAGCACAACATTGTGAAGTCTGCAGAGGCTGATTTTTCAAATATTTTAGGCAGCCATAGACTGTAGGTGGAATCCAGGCTTGATTTTTTAAAGCTTACATTAAGATTAGTAGGTGGTGATATACTGTAAGTGGCATTACTAGCTACCACTGTTGTAGTGACATAACTAGTACCCAAGATATCAAATATGCAGAAAAAAGGTTGTCCCATATGTTATCTTCATGTAGGATGCTTCAGATCCATCTTGAGTGTTTTTAACTCTTCCCTCAGTATCACCTTTCATTGTTCCATATTTTGTCCCCTGCCTTTATGATCTGAAGCATGTGCTTAATTCACTCTGCACCTGCATCACTCTGTTCTTTTGCCTTTTCATTACAATAGAAGATCTTATTGGTTGTGTCATAGCATTCATGCCTTTAAGATTTTTGTTACTTATCCATGTTTGGTACTTATAGTTACTAAAATTGAGTTCACTGCAATGAAATTTGCAGCATTGATGTTATCTCATCAGCTTTTGAAGGACAATCTGCTGTCAATAGGCAGAGGATGGTGTACAAAGCCATATGGGAGGAACTTCAGAGCACTGTGCATGCAGTTGACCAGATGAGTACCAGAACCCCCACCGAAGCAGCAGCAGAGAAGTGAGGAGGCATTGCTTGAAGGCATGAGAATTAGAGCCCACACTCCCTCTAATGAATTTCAAAAGCATGAGAACTAGAACCTCTAATGAATTCCTTTCTAGGTCTCAAGAAAATAAACCTATTTTGCATGCTAAATTTTTTCCTCTCTTTCTTTTTCTACTTCTTTTTCCTTCTAGCTCTCTTTCTTCCTTTGTGTACTTCATTTATCTGATTTGCAACTGGCAAAAGTCATTCAATATTATATACCAGCCTACTTGAAGGAGCATGACCACCAATGGTTATCTTTCTTTCTTTTTGTTCTTTTCCTATTAATATGGTTTGTTTTATTATAGTGCATTATATGGCTGTTGCAGAGATGCTTCACATAATGGTATGATATATAAATATTTCCAAAACTGTATGTCTATTCATAAGAAGCGTTTAGTGAGCTTTCTGAATTGTATAGAAGTAATAAGGAATAAAATAAGAGCAGGTGCAGTTGTTTCAAAAATGCTCTTCTTGTGAAATATTTTGCAGATACATTAGGTGCTATGGGTTTAATTTTGTGCAAAATCAAGGCATTTTTTTACGAGAATCTACTTGCAAATCTATTCAAGAAGGTATTCATGATGAGTAGCATCTTCTGATTACTTTAGCTGGTTGAGATATTAGCTGTGCATAATGGATTATTGTTTACTACTATTTGGATGACTTTGGTTGCTTTGATCAGTACTTTTCTTGTTCTTACTCTTCAAATGTAGTAGCGAGAAAATGAAAGGTAGAATCAAAATTTCAAATCTTAGTGATAGTGTACCTCATGAGAAAGCTTAAACTTTCAATGATTATGTGTAGTACGATCATCTGGAAGTCAAAGTGAGTTCTCTTGCAATTTAATAATATAGAATATGCCTCTGCTGTTCACATTTGTAATATTGTACCTAATATAAACATGCTGTTCTGCACTGGATTATGGATTTCATGAACCCTTTTTTTGTTTTTTGTTTTGTTTCTTTTCTTCTTTTTGGGTTGAAAAATCTGTTTTGGCAATGGAATTCTGGTTCAATTTGGGTTATGAGACATCCTATCTGTTTACCTTGTTCTTTTGTAGGGTCCATAAGTAAAAGAAAAAACCAGAGGGAAAAAGTGGGGAAAACAAAGAAGGAAACGTATTATTGATCTTGTGGCCCCTGTGGTATGGCTTAGAAGTAGAGTCCTCTGGTACTGAACCAGAGTCCCAAGTTCAAGCCTCTCTAGCATTCAAGTGGTGTAGGATAGTAGGGTGAACCACCCATATGACCTGGATTTGCTTCCCCAGAGTGCATGGCGCCAAAACAATGAACAAGTAACCTGTAATATGGTGTGAAGGCCTTTAATTGAAGTTAAAACACAACTCATATCTGTTTCCTCCTCTTTCATCATTGATCCTATAAATTTATGGTTCCTACTTAGTAAGAATAGTTGTTGATTTTGTAAAATAGGATACTTCATGTTGTGTTAGGACTTATCTGTTTGTTGTTTGTGAAAGTATCCTCCTTTGATTAGGTGGATTTTGGTAGCAGAGGAAGAAGTACTAAGTAGAGACCAATAGTGATGCTACTTAATCCAGGGAGAGCAAGAGCACTGATGGAGGAAAATTCATAACAACCATATGATTAGCAACAAGGGTAACAAAAAACTGGTTTTTGGTGTCTCTGTTGAGAGCGGTGATCACTGATCAGTCTTTCTCACTGGCTGTAGCAGTGGCAGAAGTGGGAGGATCTTCATTTTTGAAAACTTCATTGTGCCGCTTTGATGGGCCAGAAGGGGGGACTGGTTCACCTTTAGGAAAGAAACCAAACCTTGCAACCTTAGGACCATAGCTGCAGCCACCACTCGTGAGTTCTCTATTATCCTTCTTGTTGTTGATGATGAAGTTTCTGTGAATGCCTGGGTGCAGGTGGAGCAGGAGGAGAAGAATAGCAATGAGCTTGAAGTAGTAGTATGGAGAAGGCATGGTTGAATGGGGGAATGGTTTTGAGGGAAGGAGGAGGATGAGAAAGAGAAGAGAAGGGTTGAAAGGCAAAGGTGATGTGGAAAGTAAAATGTCCAAAGGGGTAGCAGCGTAACGGGCATCAGAGTGGAATTAATGCAGCTAGTGTTAGACAAATTGGAGAATTAATGAGGGGCTGAAACGGGTTCTAGATGAAAAGATGCTCCCTTTTACTCACCTCTTTTTTCATTTCTTTTTGCCAGCTTTTTGTTAAATTCTAACATGAAATATCATGTTATATGGATTGATTCAAGCTTTTGAGTGCATGACACAAAGCCTCTGATAACTACCAGTGCGAGCGGGTCAGTCGATTATCATTACATTGGTTAAGTTAAAAAGTCTAATCAGGTTGTAGTTAATCATCATATATTTACATTTATAGGTTTCATTTGGGTTTTTTGAGGCTCTGGAGGGGTGGGGGTTGGTAGTTTCATGATGAAAAGGGGTTTAGAGTTAGGGTCATCTAAAAGCTACTCATGTTTTCTGGGTCCCCAGAAAAACATTTTAATTAAAAAAAAAATCATTTTTTTCCCAAATATTTAAAAATCTCTTTTATGGCTACCAAACATGTGTTCCTTCTTGTTGAGAAACCATCTTATGAAGTATGATGTTGAAATCACAACCTCTGGTATGAATGTTGCTCACCCGCATCCGCATATAGGCCTTTCGTAGGAATGGTTTTAACACTTTTTACTCAGAAGTTGCAGCTAAAATCGACAGCATAATTTCAAAGAGTTAAACATGAAACAAAAAAATTATTTCATATCATATGCTTCTTTTGGGAGCACCCTAGGGTTCTATTCTGGACATGGCTTTAGTTGGATGCAGAATTTGAAATCAAAATCCTATTTTTCAAAATGCAACATTGGTATCATCAAAGCTTTATTAAGCATGGGTGGGCTAATTTTCTAAATAAACCAAATTGATATTTTTGTGGCTTTCATATTAAACTCATTTAATAATAAGATACATAAGCTCAAATTCAACTTGGGAAAGGATTTTGGCTTTCCATAAAAGTCGACCAAAGTGGTCTATTTTTGCCCTCCGTATTTTCACTAAAAATATTTACTAAAATTGAAGCCTATTTCCTTCACATCACAACTACTTTTGAGTCGTGTAAAAAATATTGTATGCTTACATTTGTGCCAATTATATACAAATGGAATTGCTATTCACTTGTTTGTGTTGGAAAATTAATAGGCAGACTGTACATCTGATTAGATTTGGAAGCTGATGCTGCCGGCAGATACAACCATCCTGCTATGCCTCTCTATCTCTCTTTTTTTTTTTTTTTTTTTCTATTTTTCTTTTTGGATAGGAATTGAGATCTACCTTACCATTGACCTCCCAAATAATCATCAATTTAAGGAAATAGAAGTTCAAGAGATGAGCACTTCACCAGGTAATGGGGATGCTAACTGATGATTGGAAGCATTGGATTCATGCCGAGTCCAGATCCCCCAAAAGTCCCAGGCTCAGCATGCTTCACTCTACCGATGTATCGGATATGACGGAGGAGCCTGGCCAAGAATGGGTTGTGGCATATTGTTGAGCTATCACACACCACTGCTACATGTTTTCTTGCCCTTGTTATTGCAACGTTCATTCGCCTGCTATCCCCCAGGAAGCCAACAGCTCCTAGAGTGTTTGATCGAACCTAATGAACAAAAACATGAATAGAGTATTATGTTAGATATGCAAACATGGAGTTTCCATCCTGATATATTTGACTAAGTAGAGTTAAGTAACTGCGATTTTATTCCCTGAGACCTTGTTGAAAACATTGTTTGAGGACTATCCACCTTGCTCTATATTTGGCCAGTATTGTGTCATGTGATGTTCAAAATCTTCGGCCAAGAAGAATTATGCACCACAACCATTTGCTTACTAAAGCCCTCTTCCTCAAGGATATGTCTACCCAATTCTGAATTCCTTCACTCCTCAACCCAACACACGCATGCATCCACACATAAAAAAACCTTGCAACTAAGCAGATTTCTGCATAGGGTAGGTGTTCCACAACCACATGCCCAACTAATGTAGCAAGAAAATCTGCCCTATCCCTAGCAACATTAATCCTGCCATGGGATTTTCTGCTTAAATTAGTCTTACACTTAAAAAGAATCATTAAATGTTGAAAATTTGTCCTCCTTGTGACTAGAAAGAAAATAATATTGTTAGCAAACTGCAGATGTGAGACAGTAGTGCTCTCTCTCCCACCTTTCCACGTTGTTCAGCCTTTATGATAGAGCAAAGGATTCCCCTTGCCTCAAACCTCTGGAAGCACCACCAGACTATCCACTTTTGTCTCACCACGAGTCATGACAGCAAAAAACATTGAGTCCAATCCCATTACTTCCACCTAACACCAAATCCCTTCCTACCTGCTACATGGTCCAAGAAACCTTACCCAGTGTGGTCATAGATTTTCAATATTCACTATGAATACCGTCCCCTCCTTATCATCCTTCCTAATCCTATCCTCAACAATCCCATAAACTACCATAACTGCATTCCCTCGTACCTTTGAAAAAGCACTGCAAGTTCTAGCAAAATGTCTCCTTGATGACCCTTCTACACAGAATTCTTACAATGACCTTATAAAAGGCTAGTGCAATCCAAGTGATGGAACACAACTTCACTTAACAAAGCCCTCTCCCAAATACTTGAGGCGTACACGAATTCTTTTTCACTGTTCAGATCTATCTAGAGTCATGCCCTCAATAAAATCCTTGACCAGCATTACCCATCACACCTCTTGAACACATAAACATCAACATATAGAGTTCCTGGGTGGAAATATTGATGTGTTTCCAAGGTTCCTTAAATTTAATGTCTGGCATAATAGTTCTTAAAAGAGTTCTGCCTACTACCTTATCAACTGGTAAGCTTCCCTATTCCATGCTGCCACTTCTAATTTACTTAATTTTCCACCTTCTGTCTAGAGGCATCTGTACCTCATCCAAATTTTAGGTAATAACAAGCTTTTTTGCACAGTAAAAAAGAACAGAAGTGTTCTAATTACAAAAGCTCATCACTAGCTTCCCTTTATGAATGAACTGGGTCATTTTAGCAACTATTATGTACTTATTTAACACTGAATCTGACAAGCAGATGTCAGAACACATTTGTCATTCTCATCTATTTTTTTCCTACTCACATTTTTTTCTATTTGCTTTAAACCCCAGAAACTTAGGACTAAATATTTTTCTTTGCTATGAGTAGAGCACGCTCACAAATCAGATTAAATAGCACATGCTTTCCTGTGGAAGAGAGAACATAACTTGGGGTTCAGGGACATGACTAAATACCTAATTTCCATTTCTTAGCATTCTATACCATGGCCAAATTGAGGAGTATATACCATTGAATTAGGAATTTTTTCTTACTTTCTTTTGTTGGACACACTAGTTAGGTACGTATATGGCTAACATGCATGTCGGGCATACAACCCTTAGCCAAAACCTGTGTCAGGTACATATATGGCTAACAGGCATGTCGGGCACATATCCCTCAACCAAAACTTTGTCATGTCATGTCTAACCCAGGCACTACACAAATTTGAAGCGTTCATGTAATAAAGATAAGAGGCATACCATTGATATAATTACTGCATCAGCCTCCCGGCCTTGAAAGCTATCAATAGTTGCAACCTCAACACCTACAGCTTCTGGAATCTCATCAAGCCTGTCCCTCAACAGTTGCACTTGAGCAACATATGGAGATTGAACTGCAATTGCTGTTGGGCTAACACCTGCATAACAGATATGAGACTAGAATTAGATTACATAATTTATTGAATTAATAAAGACGCGTAATAAATGAGACTTTGAAAACTACTCAGCAAGTAAAAATGCCACATAAGGTGTTATTTTCAGAGCAAAGCAAAATTATCAGGAGATTTGAGAATTAGTTGAGGAAAATAAGATAGGACTATCGGACTGGAAAAATATTCCCTCTTCAAGTTTTCATTAGGTGTGTATAATAATAAGATAATGAATCTCACATCATTTTTAAATGATTTTACAGATGCATACTGGTCTACTTTACAAAATCTAAAGATGAAGTCTTCACCATTTTAAGGTTCTCTATAAGATGATTGATACATAGCCATTATGCCCATTCAGGTTGTGCAATCTGAAAATAAGAAGTACATCTATTCAAGATTTCAATCTTACATTAAGAGACATGCCTTGACACACATCATAAAATAATGTTAGAAAGAAAAAATTGACATCCTAAAGCTTTCAGGTTTGAGCTATTCCTATAGCCACTTTTCTCATAAAGTTTGGTATTGTACTAAGCATGGTCCAATGAGCTAGTACCATGATAGTAAAGATGCTAAAGTAGAGATGGACAATCATTTAATCAGGGGAAAAGTTATGAGCTAGTCATGTTTGGTAAACATATCCTCATCTCAACATCAATTTATTGTAGTTTCACCAAAATTTCCAAAGCTAGCATGTCAACTATGCACAAATTGGCCATGACAGACATTTTTCCTCAACTTGAGGGTGAGTGTTGAGGTATGTATTTCTCATCTCTTCTACTTCTTTCCTCTTTCTTTGTCTAATCATTCAAACTCCAAGTAACTGCTGCAGCAGTTACCATGTTGCATCATTGATTGTATTTTCTGTTGTGATGGTACTACAAAAGAATTGGAAAACCATAGGCTCAATGCACTTTAGGTTCTCTTTTCCTTACCATTAAGCTTTATATGCAAAGAAAATGAAGAACGTGGAGATCAAAAGGGGTGGGAGAAGATGGTTTGCTGTGGAGTCCAAATCTTTTGAACTTGTGGTTGATGAAGTTGGAGGTAAGCTAAGAGGGTGCATATGGGAGAGATGCAAAGGTACTTCCTCTTGGATCAGATTTGGGGATGCAAGTCTTAGCAGTTTGCTGGCTGGAGTAGAGACTTGCTGCAGAGGTAGAGATGATAGAAGCTGGTACCTAGCCTGGGAGGAGGAGGGAAGGAAGTACAGGCTGGAGCGGCGTTTAAATGGGGCGGGAAGATTCCTCTTGTGCTCTGTCCGGGACTCAGAGGCAAAACGTTACTGCTTAGTCTTTCCAGAAGGGAAGGGACTATATGGAGGGTGGGATTTATTGGCAGAAAAGTTGAGAGAGATTGGGGTAACCCCCATTGGAGGATCCAAGGACCCTTCTTCCTTTGAGGTGCTGAAGAAGGATAAGGAGCTAGAACCAAGGACCTACGTGGAAGTTGCAAAATCGAAAACGGGTAGGTTAGGTGATAAGGTCTGGCTGGAACTGGGAAGGAGGGTGACGCCTGGAAGATTAGAGAAGTTAGGCCGCTGTTTAGTGGGTAGATGGGAGAACGTTGCGATTTCTCCCCCTGAGTTGGATTGTCTTAAGGATTGGGCTGGTCATGCTTGGCTCCTCAAAGGTAAGTTGGACATTACTGTATTGGGAAGAGGTCTCCTGCTTTTTGAGTTTGAATGTTTGAGTGAAGCAGAGCGGGTACTTGCAAGAGGGAAGAGAAGGATGAAAGACAATGCCTTACTTTTGGAAAAGTGGCATCCGGAGGTGGGGTGTTTTAGCAATGGAGCCAATGCTAACGAGGCATGGGTGAGAGTGGTGGGTCTCCCTCTTCACTTTTGGAGCCACGAGGTGTTCAAATTGATAGGTGATGGTTGTGGAGGATTCATTGCAGCGGACGAATTTATGGAGTCTATGGTAGAATTGCAATGGGCTAGACTGCTGGTGAAGATGGTCGGTAGGGACTTACCTACCTCTGTTCAGATTGTGACTGGGACAGGGTGTTTTTTAGTCCAGCTATGGTGGGAAACTCCGCCCTGGTATTCTCAGGTGGTGCCGCCAGGAACCCTCCTGGGAAGGGGATAACAGAGGACGAAGGCGAAGTTGGTAGTGGAGCACGTGCTGAGTATAGTGGTAGAGTGTTGGAAAAGGAAGTTCAGCCTATGGAGCAGGCGGGAGTACAGATTGAGCCGTCAAGTGGAAGCTCGTCAAAAGGCACCACAGGCTTTTCCCTTGAACCTGTTGAAAGGGGACCTGGTTTGGAGGAGATTGTTGGAGAAGTCGCACAATTTCTGGGCCTAAAGATATTAAAGGTGGGCCTGTTTATTGGGAGGCCCAGACCAGTAGCGGGCTCGGGGAGGCTACCCGCAAGTCACATTTTGGGGAAGCCCATTTGCTAGGGCCGGCTAGCGAGTCAAGGCCCACTTTGTTAAGTGGATGGCTATTGGACGGGGAGGAAAGGCCATTTTTCTTTAAGGGCTCAATCATGGGCTGCGAGGGGAAGCCCAGTATGGGTTTTGGGCTTGGGCAAGGGGGGATAAAAGGAAATAGGGCTCAATCCATTGCTGCGGTTGTGGAGCTGGAGGCTAGGGCTTCTGAGAAGGCTCCGTGCGCCCAAGTTAGAGAAGACATGGGGGTCATCGGCTGTATCGGAGGGGTTTAGAGGGAATCAGTTGCTCTCACGTCGAATGATAGAGCGCTGATGACTGACGAGGCGTTATCAGCCGAGGCTTCCAGGTACGAGTCCTCTTCCGCTGTCTTTGGGGGGGATCGGGGCTTCTTCTCTTCTTCTCTCTCTTTTGGGTGTGACCGGGCATTGGCGGTGGGGGGTGCTGCTAGTCCGGACGACACTATTGAAGGAGTTGGGATTCAGGTTCCTTTGTGCGCAGTGCTGAGTGATGGTAGTCTGTGGCTGAGGGGCTCTGAGGGGTAATTGACTAAGGGAGACAAAACGGAGGAGGTTTTGGGACTGCCGGAAAGGGAAGATCCTGGCAGTAGGTGGGAAGAAAGCAGCTTGATAAAGTTCAGCAAGGCTTTGGGGTTCTCGATAGAAGGTGTTGAAGGGGAATTCCTAAAGTTGCTTCAAAGACTGAAAACAAGAAGAGATAAAGGCAAGAAGAAAGGAAAAATAGGTTTGACTAGGTTTGATTGGGAAGTGAAAAAGCTTGAATGCTCGATTAATTACGATGGAGAGAGCAGAAAGAAAGGGTCGGAAAGAAGAGGGGGGGACAAAGCTTTGTGTATTAGATGAAGATTAAGATATTATCTTGGAATGTTCGTGGGGTGAATGACAGAAATAAGAGGAAATTAATAAAATCCTTAATAAGATCCCAAAATGTGGATTTGGTATGCCTTCAGGAGACCAAAATGACAGAGATGTCTTTAGGGGTGGTGCGTAGTCTTGGAGCAGGGAGATTTTTAGAGTGGGGAGCTTTGAATGCCAGGGGTGCAGCTGGAGGGGTGGTAATCTTCTGGGATAACGGGCTGTTGGAGATGTTAGGGATGGAGGTAGGTTGCTTCTCCATTTCCTGCAGGTTTAAGAATTGCGAAAATGGGTTCAGATGGATCTTTTCAGGAGTGTATGGCCCTATTTTAAAAAGATCTAGAGAATTTTCTTGGGAAGAGTTAGGGGCCATTCGCGGGCTGTGGAATGACCCTTGGTGCATTGGGGTGATTTCAATATGATTAGATTTCCGAATGAGCGAAGAAGAGGAGGGAGGGTGTCTCCTTCTATGAGAAGATTCTCGGAGGTGATTGATGACCTAAACTTGAGAGATCTCCCGCTTCAGGAGGGTCCGTTTACCTGGAGTGGAGGATTGAACAATCAAGCCATGTCAAGACTTGATCGTTTCTTGGTGTCGGAAGACTGGGAGGGTCATTTTAATGGGGTGGTGCAGAGTACTCTCCCCAGGCCAGTTTCTGATCATTTTCCAATCCTATTAGATGGGGGAGGGGTGAGGAGGGGGCCTATCCCTTTTCGGTTTGAAAATATGTGGCTTAAGGAGGAGGGTTTTAAGGATCTGCTGAGGGAGTGGTGGCAAGGTCTTAGCTTCAATGGTTCCTTCAGCTTCATCCTAGTTGTGAAGTTAAAGGCCCTGAAAGTTATCTTAAAAGCTTGGAACAAGGAGGTTTTTGGGAAGGTGGGGGTGAATAAGAAGCTGGCCTTGGACAAAGTGGCTTACTGGGACTCTCAGGAGAAGCTCCAGTCTCTCTCCTTGGAGGAGTTGGAAGCTAGAAAGGAAGCAAAGGGGGAGTTTGAGAAATGGGCTCTGATGGAGGAGGTCTCGTGGAGACAAAAATCAAGAAAAGTGTGGTTGAGGGAGGGTGATAGAAATACTGGCTTCTTCCACAAGATGGCCAATTCCCATAGAAGGAGAAATTGCCTGTCTAAGATTATGATTAATGGAACCTGGCTCTCTAAAGAACAGGCCATTAGGGGGGGTGTGGTTAGTGCTTTCAAGAATCTGTTAACAGATCCAGGTGGCTGGCACCCATCTATGGAGGGTTTGGATTTCAATAGGTTGGATGTGGAGGAAGCAACAAGGTTGGAGGAGGTTTTTACAGAGGAAGAGGTCTTTTCTGCTCTCTCAGTCCTGAACGGGGATAAGGCCCCTGGTCCAGATGGATTCTCTCTTAGCTTTTGGCAGTTTAGCTGGGACTTTGTGAAAGAAGAAGTTATGGGTTTTTTTAAGGAATTCCACGAGCATGGCAGATTCGTAAGGAGCCTGAATTCAACCTTCTTGGTCCTAATTCCAAAAAAAGCGGGAGCAGAGGACCTCAGAGAGTTCAGACCAATCAGTTTGGTGGGATGGTTGTATAAACTGTTGTCAAAAGTGTTGGCTAATAGGATTAAGAAGGTTGTGGGGAAGGGGGTGTCTTCGGCTCAAAACGCATTTGTAGAAGGGAGACAGATTCTTGATGCTGCTCTTATCGCTAATGAGGCAATAGATTCCTTGCTGAAGCGAAATGAGAGTGGGGTGATGTGTAAGTTGGACATTGAGAAGGCTTATGATCACTTAAATTGGAATTTTCTACTGGGTGTTTTGCAAAGAATGGGTTTTGGGGAGAAGTGGACTGACTGGATCTCTTGGTGTATATCCACAACATCTTTTTCGGTCTTGATCAATGGCACTCCAACGAGGTTCTTCAACAGTTCAAGGGGGCTGCGACAGGGGGATCCTCTTTCCCCATACCTTTTTGTGATCGAGATGGAGGCCCTTAGTAGGCTCCTACTCAGAGCAGTGAGGGGGGGCTTTCTTTCAGGCTGTAGGGTTAAAGGAAGAAGCGGAGATGGGGCATTGATATCTCATTTGCTGTTCGTTGACGACACATTAGTTTTTTGTGAAGCTTCCCAAGATCAGATGGCATACTTAAGTTGGTTGTTGATGTGGTTTGAAGCCATATCAAGGTTGAGAATTAATTTGGAGAAGAGTGAAATTTTGCCGGTTGGGAGAGTAGAGAATTTGGAAGTCTTGGCTATGGAGTTTGGTTGTAAAGTGGGCAGGCTACCAACCACTTATTTGGGGATCCCTTTGGGGGCGAATCACAAGTCCGTGGCCGTGTGGGATGGGGTGGAAGAGAGATTCTGGAAAGGGCTTGCCATGTGGAAAAGACAATATATTTCCAAAGGAGGGAGAATCACTCTAATTCGTAACACTTTGTCAAGTATGCCCTTATACTTGATGTCTTTACTACGAATGCCTAGGGTGGTTAGTTTAAGATTGGAAAAAATTCAAAGAGATTTTTTGTGGGGAGGGGGAGCCTTGGAGAGGAAACCTCATCTAGTTAAATGGGATTCTGTTTGTTTGGACAGAAGGAAGGGGGGCTTGGGAGTAAGACGTCTAACTACTCTCAATAGGGCCCTTTTATGTAAGTGGAATTGGCGCTATGTGAATGAAAGGGAGACTCTATGGAGGCATGTCATTAGGAGGAAGTTCGGGGAGGAGGAAGGGGGGTGGTTTACTAGAGAAGTTAGGGAGAGCTTCGGAGTTGGCCTTTGGAAGGAAATAAGGAGGGAAGATTCTCTTTTGCAGAATAAAGCTGTTTTTTCTGTGGGGAACGGGAGAAGGATGAAATTTTGGAAGGATACTTGGTGTGGGAACACCGCCCTTTGTAACTCCTTCCCTTCCTTGTATGCTTTTGCGACTCATAAAGAGGCTTGGGTTGAGGAGATGTGGGATCCTTCGGGAGAAGAGGGGGCGTGGAGTCCTAGTTTTTCTAGACCTTTTAATGACTGGGAGGTGGGGGAAGTGGAGAGACTGCTTTTGAAAATCCGGGGAAGGAGGCTTAATCCTCTTTTGGAAGATAGAATGCAGTAGAAAGTGACTAAGGATGGGTCTTTCACAGTCAAATCTCTTTATAATGCTCTAGATTCAAGAAGAGTGGACCAATTCCCTAATCGTATTATTTGGAGCTCTTGTGTGCCTACCAAAGTAAGTTTTTTCGCTTGGGAAGCTTCTTGGGGTAAGGTGCTCACCTTGGATCAACTTAAAAAGTGGGGCCGTATTCTAGCCAATAGATGCTTTCTTTGTTGTGAGGAAGAAGGGTCAGTTGATCATATACTGATTCATTGCACCAGGGCTAGAGTTTTATGGGAGTTGTTGATTGCTCTTTTTGGCGTTGCTTGGGTCCTCCCTCTTACGGTTAGGGAGACTCTTATTGGGTGGTGTGGCTTCAAGTTGGGCAAGAAGCGTAGAAAGGTGTGGAAGGCAGCCCCATTGTGTCTTTTTTGGGCGGTTTGGAAGGAAAGAAATAGGATTGCTTTTGACAACGAGGAGGTTTCGATTCATAGGTTAAAAAATTCTTTTGTGTGTAATCTTTGGTTGTGGACTAAGTCGGTTGTAAATGAAGGTCCTCTTTCTCTTCTCAGTTTTTTTGATTGGCTAGGTATTAGTTGAGGGCTGGTTTTGTATTTCCTCTTCCTTTGCTTGTGCCTTTTGGCGCCTCTTGTATACTCTCTGTATGCTTTTGGGTCCGCCTTGAGGTGCCCTTTTCTAATATATTTCGTTTTTCTGCGTTTGCCTATCAAAAAAAAAAAGCTTTATATGCATACAAATGTGTACAGTCACAATTAGTCCATGTCTCCACATGCATCAGTGATAAAACAGTAAAGATCAATACATTCTTTTCCAAAACAGAAACATCGCGACACCCACAAGAAAGGTGAAAAGCAAATGTTTTTGTAAACACAGTGAAATGTGAACTCTATTTAAATTTAGCTTTATTTTCCTCCAATATACCATAAAAATGATTATTTCATACAACTCAATGCTTCTTGACATTCGGAAAAAACTAAATAATTTGAGCTGTTAGCTGATTTTCGATCCAAATAATTCATATACAGGAAGTGAATATATTACAGCTTTAGTTCACCATTCATTTGACACTTTCTTAAAGGATTAACTTTGATGATGAGGTGGATAGCTTTTGAAGCCTCATTTGCATTTACAAAGGGCGAGGTTCTGATTTGATGTTTGCATGTAGGTTCTGATTTGAGGTCTCACTTGCATTTACAGAGGATGGAGTTAAGATTGCTGATTATTGGAGTGTGGATGAGGGGCATGGGCATTGGAGTCCATGTTATAAAAGGAGCTGGGAGTTAGACACAGAAGTCTCTTTCACGGCTCACATCAATAAATTTTTGCATTAGGGAAGACAGGGAGGATGCTCTGTACCAAAGTTGTCAAAGAGGGTTCAGGATTCTATTTAGATATAAATTCCCTTTTTAAAGCACTTTCCTTTCGTCACTCTCCTCCTGGCCAGATTTCCAAGATTTGGGTCCCAAGTGTTGAATCAAAGGTGTGTTTTTCATGTAGGAGGCAGATTGTGGCAAGATCCTTACCATGGACAAGTTGTGGAAAAGAGGAAGTACCCTTGTTTAACTGGTGTTGTGAAAAGAGAACTCCTAGCCATTTCCTCCTTCATTGCTTGGTGGCTTGTGCACCATGGATGTTGCTTCCCCGTGTTTTGGGTTTTCTTGAATCCTGCCTTATTCATTGAAGGATTTCCTTAGGAGTCGGTGAGGCAGCTTTGTTGGGAAGAGGAAGAGGAAATTTTGGAAAGCCACTTCCCTTTGCCTATTTTGGTGCATCTGGAAGAGGCATAATCTAAGGATCTTTGAAGGCATGGGGTTATCTGTGCTTGGGCAAAAGATTCTTTTGTTAGGCTTTTATTGCAGTCGTCCATTGCTTCCTTAGGAAGAGAAGCTTGTGAAATTTTTGGATGTTATGATACTTTGGATCTGTTCTAAGGGATTCTGGGCCCTTGTATTTTTACTATTTTCTCTTTTATCTTGAGTGCTCCTTGGATACCCTCATTATACTAGGTTTCTCCCCCTTTTGGCACATTTTATACATATGTTTGCCTATGAAAAAGTATAAAATTAGAATGCAAGAATATTTTAGTAGTTAATCTAATATTCAAGAAACAAGAAAATATACCAGCAGAAATCAAAGACGAGACGTGTTGCACAACGATATCTGCTTCCCCTTCATTGTAAAAGGAACCTGTGCCAGCTGGATCCAAATGCTCTTCACAACCAACTGATAAACTTCCATATGGCATTCTTGTATCAAGCAATAGCAATGGGCATTGTGTTATCCATGCAGGCTGCAAAAGTGTAAGGAAAAATGTGAAATGATGGTTTGTATATCAAGGTTAAAAGATTACAAGAACAACAACTGATAATAAGGTAAAGAACTCCTGAAACTCTAATTTGGCAAGGTTTTAGTCCCATCATAGATCTAAAACCTGGTTGTCCACATGGCATTGTACATTGCAATTCTAAATTACTACTTTGTATAGTTTAAAGCTCTTGTTTCTGATCCTATAGTATCGAAGACCACTACAAAGTGAACACTCCAGCAGTTGTCCAAGTCTGGGACCAACCAAGAGCAACTGAAGTGATTAGAATTTCAAGGACACCAGAAAATCTCTAGCTTGTGCATCTACCACACCATCAATTAAACGAATCGACCATAAAACCATAACTTTTGGGACATTGAGTATACTATTTACATATTTCATAAGCCGCATTAGTGTTCAACTTAAAAAACAAAGCAGCTAATTGTTGCCAGAGCAAATTGGCCCATATGAACACCAGTATCGATATAGACATAATAGTATTTCATTAAATAATACTACAGAGAGCAACTAGATTAATTGAATAGCTTAGATAAGAAAGGATTTACAAGTCTTTCCTCCATTCAGCTGCTTTATGAGCTTAATAATGGTGTAATGCCCACTAACAACATTATGGGATTTAAAAAAAAAAATGGTATTGTATGGCAGGTCTCATGAATTATTACAAGAACAAACAGCGTTAGAATCTGTTATAAGTCTAACATGGGTACCAAACTCATTTCTCTGAACTGTCCAGGCTACTCTGCTCATGAATTTCTACTATGCATGCTATAGTCCCCAATAAATGGTTATCCATTGTTTTTCTTAATGACATTATAATTATAGCACACTGAAAAACTAAGATTTAGACAGGAATTTATCATCCTCCAGACCTGGTCAATTTATATGAGTAAAACTTTCATGGTCTGACATACCAAAATGTCTGCTACTGATAAATCAAACAGCAACAGTTCTATATAATTTTAGTGAGTTGGTGTCAGTTGAAGAGGTAAAAATAGGAAGCTGAGATCACAAAGATAGATGTTGAAAGAGCTGAATATAAGGGGATGAGTTTGGAAAGAAATAGATCATATCAATTAGTTCTAGAAATAACTGAAAATTAGGGGACAGGTTCAGAAAGCTGAAAGCTGAGATCACAGCAATAGAATTAGAGAGAGCTGAATACAAGGGGGCAAGTTTGGAAAGAAAATGGGAGATCACTTCAGAAAAGAATAGCATTAATATAAGGGGACAGAACTGAATATAAGGTGACATGTTCAGAAAGAGAGACATTTCGTCAGTAGATTTAGAAAGAGCTGAACACAAGGGGACATGTCTGGAAAGCCAAGATCACAACGCTGGATATAGGAGGAGCTGAATATAAGGGGACATGTTATGGAAGGAAAGTAGGAGACCATTTCAGAGAAGAATAATATTATCCTTATATTCAGCTCCTGCTAAATTTGTCGTTGTGTCTCAACTTCCCTTATTTAGTTCCTCCAACTTAGTCCAACTTCATAAAAATATTTGGTTTCCACTGCTATTCAAGTTGATCAATAGCAGACAGTTTAGCATGTTAGACCATTAACATTTGTCAGCTAGATGGAAAGATAAATAGTCAGTAAAAATATTTGGGTTTTCCTGCTATTCAAGTCAGACTGATACCAAGCCACCAAAAATTATTTGGGTTTTGCAGCTGTTTGAGTTAATCAGTAGCAAACATTTGAGCACATGGCCTGATGTGCTAACTAAAGATGCATATCAGCATAAATTAGAAAGGAAGAGGCACCAGAGGGTATCATACCTTCACAAATGGAGAATCTACCAGAAGATGAGAAAAGACAGAGGAGGAAGATTTCAATGATCCACCGTACATCTCCTTTGAAGCCCAGCTGGCAATTGCATCATTCATTCGATACTGTGTTGTTAATTTGGTGGCAAGAATCTCCTCATGCAAAGTTGCTGCTCTCTCCAGGAGTGATACCCCAAGACCACCTTCCAAAGCTTTTCTAGATAGAATCACAGGAGCAAGCTGACATTGATCACCAGCAATAATGCAGCGCTTTCCCTGCAAAATAGGTATCCAGCAAGAAGGTTCAATTGCTTGTCCTGCTTCATCTATAATAACGAGATCAAAGGCATCCAATCTTCTAATCACAGGATCAGCTGCTCCAGTGTTAGTGGCAAGCACAACTTGTGCGCTTGATAATACTTCCTTCACAGTTTCCTTTTCCTTCTTCTTCAGTGCCTTTCCAAGTTGTTTTAGAAGCTGGCGTATGCCAGCAGCTAAAGAGTCATCCTTTAAACAATGTCTCAAGTCTTTTCTTAGATCTGATTTCTTCCTTTCAAATTCAGTAAGAAAATTTTCCAGCTTAGAATTCACAATTTCACCCAAAGATTTTGAAGCTACTGCAGAGGATATCCGTGCTGGATTGCCGACGCGCACAATGTTTACTCCAATATTAGAAAGTTTTTCGACCATGTTATCCACTGCTGCATTTGTAGGTGCTGTGACAAGCACCCTTTCACCTTGTTGAATGGCAAGTGCTATGAGTTCCTTGAGCAAAACTGTCTTTCCAGTTCCAGGAGGCCCTTGGATTATCAGTATGGGCCGTTTCTTGTTCAACCCTGAGGCAATTGCTCTTCTCTGAGAATCATCATAAGCCCCACTCTCCAATAGTTCATCCAAACCTACCTCAGCCCAATCTACCAAGTCATTTTCTTCCAGCCATGCAACATCTTCTTTGTCTCCAAAAAGAGTGGCCACAACAGCAATTGAAGGATTTTTCTTTTGCAAACCATTCTTTTGGAGCAGCATCAGGGCTTCACAGTTGCGCTGAAAATAATAACAACAATAATTATGTGGTAGATCTTTAAATCTCGGAAGGAAGATCTAAGGCACTGAAACATCAAACTGATGCAGAGGAGAGAGAGCATCTGACATGCAACCAAATTAGTGTATCTTGTAAATTTAATAGGTGAAGCAATAGTGATGGGCATTGGGACACTGTGTTTGTCTTAGTAGTGAGAGATCATGCAGTTAAAAAGCACTTGTCTTAGCATGTCCATGCCTCTAAATAGGGATGAAGTGATGCGATACTTCTGCCACTTGTAAGGTAATAACCCTGAAAAGGTAGGAATCTGATCCAACACATCAAATGTGGTACAGATCAGTACATATTCATTATTCCTACTTTAAGCTCAGCCGATTGCTTTCTAAGCAACTGAACAGAGTACCATTATGAAAACAATGGAACCCATTTTGTGATATTTTCAAAATGATTTCCTTCATTCCTCCAGATGAAAATTCAAAAGTTTACATAGAATGGTTATGAGTCATGACTTTGCAATTAGGGAAAACCCTAATGTGAACAGGCATACAAAGAGAGTGGAAACAGCAGCATACAATAAGTATTTGAAGTGAGAGGGTGAAGGAAAGGAAAACATAAAATGATAGATTCAAGCTGCCATAAGAGAAGTATATTTGATAGGAGTATGGCTGACTGTTTTCAGATTTAAATTTCACAATGCAACTCAGAAAGCAATTGGGTTGTAAGAGTAATGCTCAGCCCTTGGGCAACACTCACACACACACATCCACCAATAATCATATAAGAGCCTTTCATCATTTACCTCATATGTGAGAGCATCAGCCAATCCATGAATGCGATCAATGCGCACGCTCTTGCCAAAGAGCTTAGAGAAGGTCGGATCACCATGACGAGACTCCAGAGCTACACTGATGCTGCACCCATCCTTGCCTAGGTTGTCAACAAATCCTTGCATGCAAGACGTTGCCCCTGCACCCCTGCTATCACAAATTCGCACACAGACCATATCTCCAGGAGAAAGGGTAGTAGGTGGCAATCGGTGATTCCCCTCAACCTTGAACATTACCAAATGCATTCCACCTAATCCTGTGAAAACAACCCGAGTAAAAATCAGATCGTTGACTAAGAAGATAACACAATTATTACAATAACTTTGCAAAACAAAATCTATCAAGTCACCTATGAAAGTGCTAACAGCATTCAAATTGCAGATAGTGTCACAGAGTTCCTGTTGAGCCTGGCCATGGCTGACCAAGAACTCAATAGGTTTGGATGAATCAGAACTCTCATCAGGTGTAGGAACGGCATTCAATTCCTCCTGAGTAAACTCCAACTCAGAATCCCGCTCTATTTGAAGTAGCTCAGACATCCACTTTGTGAATTCATCGATCCTGCTCTGTATAGCCTTGGCCTTGTCCAGCTCCATTCCTAAAACGCCTTTGAGGGGCTTCGGCTGAGATACCTTGCGCGCAATAGCCCTATGCTGGGCTGCAAATACATCATCTCAGGCTACAGACTTCGCCAAAAGAGATGGAAAAATGAAGGTGGAGTGGTGGGAGAGAGGACTGTACCTGAATTAGCAAGCTCCTTGAGCAGCTTCCAGGACTGGGTTTCACGCCAATCTTGGAACTGGGATTTCCGCTGGTGATCCTGGAGGACGTCTCTCAACTCTCTCTGGAAATGGTCGAAGAGGGTAGGGTAATGAGTGCAGGCCTTCAAGCAGATGGCTTCATGACCAAGGGGCATAGGAATGGCATTGAGGTAGGGCTGTGCCTGGATTACGAAACTCAGACCGGGTCCCATCCGCTGCCTCAGCTCAGCGAACTCCCCCTGCAACTCCGCAGAAGCGAAATCCGACGCCATGCCCCTCATCCCCTGGCTGATCCACCTCACCACGCACCTCCTCAGTTCCCTCCGCCCCAGTGGGTCCCCATTCTGATACAGAGTACGCACGCTCACCGGCTTATTCTTCGGCTTCTCCTCAGGCCCACCCTCCTCCTGCCCTCCCACGGGCGGAGCCGCAGTAAGGTCACCAGAATCAGCATGATTTGTCTTAACATTTTTCAGAAGCGTGGACTTCTTGCTGCTGCGGCTTCTCCTCCTGGTACCATTGCTAGTCTTAATGCCGCTATTGGAGCTACCCCGGATAAAGAATGGGGTTTTCGGAAAGGGAGAATTGCAGGCGCTGGAGGAGGAACGGAAATGGAGGGTGAAGTAGCAAGAGAGCGCGGCTTCCATTTCAAGTTGAAGAAAGGAGAGCAGTAGCTTTAACCCTCGTCAATCAGTTTTTTTGTTTTTGCGGCAAGTTATTTGAGCCGCTAATTGGGTGTGAGGCGAGGGACAGAATGAAGAGAGAGGAGGGAGAGAAAGTGATGGAAAGAGAGATCCAAGGTGAAGCCGTGATTGGTTGTGGTCTTTGATAGTGTTCCGATGTGGGACATGCAGATGTCCTACGTGTTGTATTCCCAGTCTTTCGTATGCATTTTTCTTGTGGCGTGAGGCATGGACGCGCCCATTTCCCCCGCCCACCCACCAATTTGTGACGCCAGATTTTTATGTATATAAACATAATAAATCACCAACACATAAATGCAAGTAAGGAAGGAGAACGCAAATCACAAAGGTATTTTTTTTTTCCATCTCTCTGAAAAGGTCACTATCAATTGCGTAGGGGTCAGAGAGACTCTTTGTTTTGTTCCCACTTCCATTGGTTATCATCTCATTTATTCATGGGAATTTATCTCTGCCAACCATCCATTTTCTCTTTACGTTCATCCACGTAATGATTTTTTTTTCCCATGATACACATTAAGCCTAACATCTTCACCATGTCCAACCTTTGACCTCCATGCATTACTGAACCAGTTTTTTTTTTTTTTTTTCTCTCACACTTTCTCATCATTTCTAACTTCTAAATTTTAGACTATGTTTGATTTCAAAAAATTTGAAGAAAAATATGAAAGAAATAAAATATAGGGAAACAAGAAAATCTTTTAAAAGCAAAGTGATTTTTAAAATGTCATATTCGAAAGCAAGGATTATTGGTTTACATTGGAGAGAATCTTTGACTTGGATCTCAAATTTAATAATTAAATAAAAAATTTTGAAGTCTCAATTTCTTTTAGACTCAAGTGCTAAAATAATCCAAAGATTTAGTTTTGAATTTTGTCTCCAACGTTGATAAGGGCCTATGCATTTTGTACTAGAAACAGAGCAAGCAGCCGTACCATTGATTTTATGCTTAAAAATAATATTAATTAGGACATTTTAAAAATTTTAATTATATAAGAATTTGAAGAAAAGTTTAAAATGCAATTTTCAAATTGAAATGATGAAAGAATGTATAAGCCAAATCATGCAAGCAAATTGAGATAAAATGGTCTTTAATTAAAAACTTAAACTATTTCTCACACACTGCCACATACATTGATCGAAGCTCTGAAATTATGCAATTTGCATCTGGGGTTCCTTGGCCTGATTTTAGTTGATCATAAGAGAATTACTTCCCTAACAATTTAATGGAAAAGGGGTCGGGCAATCTAATCAGCTAAAGCTCATTTGCTTCCCTAACAAACATGGGGACAACTGAAAACATCAAACATACTAATAATCAACCAAACTGTACTGTAATGGTGTACGAGGATTTGGCATGAGAACAGTGGGAAAGCTTCATATGGCCAAGACACTTTACCTAAATGGCAACTGCATAGAGTGAAGAAACCGTTATAATCTAATGGAGAACAGGAGGAAAAGAAAGCCCTTTTCCTCTTACCTCTCAGCAGGGGAACTAGGTAATGTTCTACTCCGGAAATAGGGATGGGGTGGATGTTTTTTGGGGTTGATCACTCACGGGGAAGAATCAGAAGGGAGATCAGCATATAATGGATGTTAGCGAGCAAGGAAGGGCAACATCCATTGCAAAGGTTTTTGAGTTTTGAAGGAAGAGTTTGGTTTGTCCAATCAGCTACCCTAAGAGGGTAGGACCGCAACCAAAACAAACCTCTAATAAGACCATGATTCTTATGTGCAGTTTTCAATTGGTTCAGTGGTAGAGTGTTGGTGACCCAAGGCAGATGACATACAAGAATGTGCAAGAGCAAGAACTGAACACAAGAAGGTTTCTAAAAGCTATGTACAGTACATGCACCCTACTAGCAGCACGTCGATTCAGTGAACAAGATGAAGGGAACTGACTTCTAGTCATTAACAACAAAGGCCCAGAAACTTTAAAAACTGGATTTAAAACATTTAACTCTTAACATCCAAATACTGCTGAATCAATGTAAGTAGCCCTAGCCCTTCCATATGATATAGTGTACTTTTAAGAGAGATAGAAGGGCATCCATAAACTATGTACAGATTGAAAAGTTGAACTTAGTTCCTACTGAAACTGAGATTCTATCAGAATGTGCCTGAAGGGTTGGGGAAAAAATGGGGGGAGAGAGAAGGAAAAAGGAACTACTCAACAAGTTGTGGATCTGGAATTCACCAACGTTGCCTAGAGAGGAAAAACTCATAATCAGGATGTCTGTTCACAGATTTCAGATTTCCCTTGCTAACTTCAGCTCTTGCCATAAGAGATGCTGTCTGCTCTAGTGTCTTCAACCGCTTTCTCAGGATTTCAGAAGGCTTTAAGTTTGAAGTTTCTTCTGTCTGGCTCAGTATGGACTGTTTCAGATGGAACCATCGTTCACGCTGTCCATGTCCCATATAACAGACAATGGGTTCAACAGGGTTAGTATTTTGGGAAAGCTTGTAATTATCCCAGGGGCTGAAGCAGAAACTGTATTAATTATATACGGTATCACCATGAGGAAGATTGATAAATGAAGAAATGCCAAAATGGAAAAAAACTCAATACAGCGGATGTAGTCACACTGTTACTTGAAACTTTTTGGTATATAAGAAAACATGGTGTGTGCACGTGAGCACGGTTAGCACCACAAAGTTGGACATCAAAAAGAAAGGCTAAGATGGCATTTCAGAAACAGAAGATGCATGCATTGCCATTTGAAGCTCTGAGAAGTTATGGTAATTTCCGAGTGCAAAAAAAAAAAAAATTCCAGAATAGCATTTTAAATATGCAAATATATGATGAAGAATTTTACTGTCAGAACAATGCGTGAATATGACTGCATTAGAATATGAAAAATCCAACAAAGTACATATGTCGAAAATTGTATGGAGAAAATTAAGGAAATTAGTTTATATGGAAATTTGGAATGAAATTCTAGAGATGGTTGCTACACGCAATAATGCATCGCCTGAAGTAAAAAATATTATTACAATAATAAGAATATTACAAGTATGTGATTTATAGGGGAAAAATGTACGCTTAAGAAGTAAAAAATAGTATATTTGAAAACCTTGTAAATCCCCTATTATCTAGTAAAACTTTTTGTCTTTTTTTTTTATGTCAAATTAAAATTCTGGACTTAAGTCCAGTTATCATACAAAGATCCTGAAATAGTTAACAAATATGTCATGAGCACAACAAACACGGAAAAATGCAATTGGAAAGCTCAGCATGGGAAGGATATATTGCACTCACCAGCCATCTTAGGAACCGCTTGTAGAATCAATTTAATAGAGTTAAAATCAAGCCGAAAATGTAAAACAGTAGCAGTTGACTACCTGAGCATTGTAACTCTGAAGACCCACAACTGGAGAAACTATACAGGCATCCTTTCTATGGGAATCAAATGTAGAGCTTCTATGAACCAGATGGCCAAATGAATGGTAGGTCAGGAATGCTGCACGAAATTCACCATCTGGTATCCTATAAATAGGATACCATGCCACTGAATACCTGAAAGTCAATTGGTTTCCAAAGTTCTTATTTAGAATTTTTCTTTTTGTCACTGTGAATTGTGAGCTTAGACATCAAGAATTTTATTTTGTTTCATTAAGCGAAACATGAATTCTTATGTGGAAGATCTGGAGCATTTCCATTACTAACCAGGAGCTATGATGAAGTTCATCTAGATTCATGGAGTCTAGTTTTGTTGGATCCCCATATACTTTGTTCCATGAAGGTCCATCACCACTAACCAGCTCTTTCATCCTGGAAACAACAAAATCGAGATCAAGATCAATCCATGACAAAGACCAAAGAGGAAAATTTTTCAATTAGTTAACTGCAGTTCCTCAGGATCATCATCAAAGACCATGAATTCCAAGAAATTCTGCTAACTGGGTGTCATGAATAATAACTTAATTTTTAACATGCTCATTCTCTGGGACAACCATATCTAGGTAAGTTCACAGGAAAGATGCAATCTAGTTAGGTCAAACTGTCACCCAAGGGAATTACACAAAAACCAAAAGAAGGAAAAAAAAAATCAACAACCAAAAAGTAAAGGAAAAAAGAAAAAAAAAAAAAAGAAAGGGAGAAAAAACACTTACTTCTCAAACAATGGCTTTCTGAGTTGAGGTTGATCAGATTCAAAATATTCAAAAAGTAGCTCTGAATCATCAGTTATTGTAGTATTGACAGATTGAGACATGGATGATACTTGCGAACTGTGCATTCGATTTTCAAGTGGGCTAAAGCTTGTCTCCTCAGTACAAGGCCGAGGGAAAAGTTTTGAAAAAATTGGAAGTTGGCCAATGTTAAATGAGCTTTGTGATGTTTTACTCATTTCACATGCCCTTGAAACCGCAGGCCCATTATCCATATGATGACTCTTAGGCTTTTTGAACAGCTGAACTGCAGAGAGAGAAGGGGCAAAGTAGGCTTGAAATGCAGAGTGATGAAAACCCAATCTCTTCGAGTATTCACAATCCTCTAATCTTACTTCTAATCCATAGCTCCCATGTTTCTCATACCACTTCCACAGGCTTCTCAATGTGATATTGGGCGCCTCATGTAGGCAAAGAGGCCTACCAACCTCATCTTGCACGCAAGTTGGACAAATTTTAACACTGTTTGATCGACAAATAATAGGAGAAGCAGCATGAAGAAGTCTTTCAAAGTCAGCGATTGGACAACCAGTGGCCAGTTGAACAGATTCAGACAGTTGTTGTACCCTATAGGCATCATGTAATGCACCTGATATCTTGCTTGAATCAGCTCCAAAAGCATAAATATGTTTTTCTTTACAAGCATGAGTAAAGCAGTTAACAGCAGGATGCTTGTTATTGAGCTGTTTAGGTGTGCATGTGTTCTGAATTGGGCTTTTATCTTCAGGAGAAGAACAATTCACATTTCCAAAACTATGATCTACACACATTATTTCAGACTCATTTGAAGAAATAGGCTTGTGAGAATTAGAAGATGGTTTCTCTTCTACAGAGTTCTTTGGAGTCCAACCTTCAGCAGCTGGTTCATCAGCATGTGCCAGTAATGATATGTCTGATCTACCCAAGCTTGCAAAACCAGAATCTTTCTTCGCAACAGGTTTCCATTTCTTCATAACCGATGCAGAACTATGCTCTTGCTTGCTGTTTTCTGAAAGAGAAACTTCTTTGTCTACTTCAGCAACTTCCTCACCTATGAGAGGATGAAGGTGAACTGCAGACTGCCCCTCATGCAGACTGGACATGTTCAAAGAGTTGAGGGATTCTAATAATGAGTTATTCTGGCCCTCTGTAATATGATCTTTCATATTAGAAATGGTGCTACATCTTTCAGGTGGTTCCAGGTTGCCAGTACAATCTTGCAAACTGTGAACTAGCTCAGAGGTAATGCTTTCAACTCCATGGGTTTGTAATTCAGGTTCTGGACAATCATTCTGAGAATAAGATTGTGAAACACTGCCTGATCCCTTTTGACCATTCCACAGCACTGGAAAGACCGACATTTCATTCTCCTGAATATTAATCCTTGCAGGTGCATTAGAGCTGGCCTTCATAGCAAGAGATCTCTTCCTGGAATGACAGTTGTACTCTTGCTTTGACCCTGGACTAGAGTTTTTTTTCGACTTTCTATGGACCTTAACTCTTGATCGATTCTTATCTTCAGATTTTGATGCTATATTTGCTTCAACATTGTTACAATTTCTTTTAAGTAAAGGAGCCTCTTTCAAAGTCTTATCAAGATGAAAGCAATCCACATTTTCCTTCCCAACACAGCCATGTGCATTTTGAACAACCATTTTAGCTTGCTTATCCCTCTGCCCACGTACATCCAATTGCATGTCACTGCTGCTACAGCCTGCACTATGAAGCTTCATTCTATCATCATTATTACAAGAATCCACAACACCATTTGATGGACTCTGATGAGAAAAGCATTCATTTCTGGTACTTCGATGTGCTTCTGAATCACTAATTCCATTGCCTTCTTCATTAGATGGACTTACGTTATAACCAGCATCAGTACTGTCGTCATAACCAGCATTAGGACTGTCCTCACTGCTACAACCAATAGAAACAGAGCCCAATACAAGAGAGTCAGGCATATCAGAGAAACCTTTGGAAGACATATCATCACAACAGTGGATTGTTTCGCCATGTTTATCCTCTAATCCTTTTGAAATGGAAAATCCCATGTCTTTGGTTTGGCTCCCATCTTCAGAATTAAACACAGAATGTTCACCAGTAAAATTATGAACTACAGAAGTAATTGTATCTTCTGATACATCCATATCATCAGTGGATGAGGTGCATGTCTCTGATGTTTCTGAACTGTTGGTCATGCCATTACTGTCTCCTTCAGAATCATTTACACTAACCAGACAATCTGGCAATGAATTAACTGGGGTACTTTCAAATGAAACTGGTCCATCCCCATGATCCATATCGTTGTTAATAGAGGTTTCAAAGGTTGAACTTCCAAGGGCACATTCCTCAGATAAAACTTCTAGTTCAGTAGAGCCAGTATCTGATGAAAGTTTATTCTTTCGTTTTGCCTTCTTTCTCGCCTTTCTTCTTGCATTTTTCTTTGCATTCTTCTGTGCTTTGGAACTATCAATTGATGCCTCAGATGGATTAACAGCATCAAAATCATCTGAGATCATAACAGTGGCATCACAGTTAGAAAATTCATCTAACCTAGTTGCTTTGTTAGTCAAGGACTTGCTTTGAGATTGATGATGCACATCAGACTGACAGAAGCTTCTGCCTGTTAAAAATTTGACAGAACAAATAGCATCCGGAAAAGAACCTGTCCTCTCTTTGTGTTGATGAGCCCTGAATGAATCAACAGGTGGGGAAACCCGTGTAAAATCATCCATTTTAGCCTGAGCTCCAGATCCCAGGTAGTTGGAGTTATCAGGACATAGAACTGGCAGTGCAAGGCATCTATGTGAGAATATAACCATAGGACACCTGAAAATAAATGGAAGAAGTAAATTACAGTCATTCCTTAAGTACAAAATATACCAGATTAAAAACTGTGACACAAATGATCATAGTGATGTACTTCAGAAAACGAGAAAAAACCTTATTCAATGCTGTTGAGCATGCACAAATCAGGGATTAATCACATTTCAGCATCAGGAATTTCAGGAGTTGTATCCTTCCATTCTAAATGAAAATTTTCTGCGTAGTTCTCCATTTTTTCTGTCAAGCTAAAACTAAGCCTAAGCGCATGGTTTAGACAGCCACCCACCTAATTTTAAGCTCCTAACAAGAATTGAAGACTCAACACTGGATCCCCTACTAAAGAGGAAGCTAGTACCACTGGGCCACAAAGCCAGTGTTTTCTCTATTTCTGAAACGAAAGAGAATGATAGAGTGGATGAAATCTATAGGGAACATCGGTAATTTGGAATTGAGAATATCTTTGAAAACCACAGTTGGCATTTTGGAAGCTAAGGGCTATTGGATGCAATTAAGGCAAAGACTCTCCCCCGTCATAAGGATCTTTGAGGAGCCATTTCATGATAAATTTAAACTTTATATTGGGAGGGAACTCGTGGAAATAAATAAATAAAAGTCAACTGGGATTCTTCTACCACCTTAAGCTTATGAAGGACCATTCATCTCATGAGAAAGGTTAAAGTTTAAAATTAATTCTTTGAGTGGAGAGCATTCTAAGTGGCTGTGTCACAATCCCATAACAAAGAGGCTTGTTTTTCCCAAAAAAAAGGACTGATGCTTGAGGAGTTTAGAGGACATTCTCACCCACCTTCAGGAAAATGGCATTTGGGAAGGGGGCATTTAGTTTGTGTCTCGCTTCTTTTAGTTTCCTTTGATGGAAGGAAACCCTGGCTGTATTCTTATCTTTCTCATATTAAATTAAAATTTTCGACCCAAAAAAAAAAATTGCATTTGTGTGTGTGTGTGTGTGTGTGAGAGAGAGAGAGAGAGAGAGAGAGAGAGGGAGAGAGAATTTCAATTACAGTAAAACCAGAGCAAAACCAGGTGGCATGGCATCAACAGCAAGTCCCAAAAATATGGTCATGCATGTCTTTTTTTTTTTTTTTTTTCCTGTTGATAGATGAAATCTAACCAATGATACAAAATGGTTGAGAAATGTGGAAAAAAAAAATGTTAAAAGACAAGGATACACCAAAGAACAAACTGCCATCACTATTCTAACAATTGTCTCAAGAACAAACAGAATGAAAATAACTATTTCCAGACCCCCAAAAAAAAGGCAATTCCAAAAAGGAAAATCATCTTACCTCAACCAGATGACAAAAGCTTCTTCACAATCCTGAATAAAAGCGGCCATCCAACAAAAGAAAGTCAGAGAAACTACTCAGGCCAAAATGGAAGAAAACCATTATAGTAACAATCAATTACTGCAAAAAAAGAATATGACCTCTGTAGACGCTTTCAGATTTTGTTCTAGAGACTTCCTTGACAAGAAACCTTTTCCTCTGTCTGAACCTTTTGGCCTATTGCTATTCGATCTTCTAAGAGCACAATGCATCTTTTGTTTTGACTGTCCATGTCAGAGGTAATATAAGAAAAAGTAAGAAATACGAGAAGTTGTACTAAAAAGAGTTTATCTTTATCAAGATATTCACCATAATAGCCATACAAAAAGTTGTGGTTCAAGTAAAGGTAAACACTTTAGTCAGATGAAATGGATATTCACAAGCTGAAATGGAAATTCCAAACAAAATATGCAGTACATGGAAAGGAAAGATAAGGATTTTCTATCAAAAACAGTGATAAAACTAGGATACATTAATGAGAATATATACTGTGTATAAAAATTTTCCAAAGGAAAAAAAAGGCAAACAAATAATGATATACAAGTTTAGAATGCACATGCTGAAGAATAGAATAAAGGTTACTCCATGGGGAATATCGAATGATACCATAATTGTATTTTGGTGCGCCCTTTGTATATCCTGTGTACTTTGGCACACACTTTTTTATTTAGGCACTGTTAATAATATTCTTATTTACCCATTAAAAAAAATAATTCCAAAAGAAACATGCAGGAAATGAGGATGAGATGGATAATAATGCAACAAGAAGATTTTGAACGAATAAACCTAGAATTGCTCTTCAGCAGACAGAAGAAATTACAATCCCTGCAGCTATATAGACAAGAACAACATATCCCTATGTGTTGTTAAATGGCCAAATTTTGGACCCAACCGCACAAAAAAGTGAACCAAAAGAATGATGTCATAAGGTGTCTTGCATTCTTGCCTTGATAGACTACTACACCCAAGGGGCAGAGACGCCTTCCTGGAGAGTCTATAGCCCTACAGACACAAATCTTTTGTTTCATCTGTGGATTTATTTTGTAGTGATTGCACGAGAATTGAAAAGTAATTTCTCTGTAAAAAGCATAGAAATGAAGAAAACAATCTATACTTCACAACAAATTTTTTCTGTCTTGTGTTGTGTCCAATCTTTCCATTCAGTCATCTATTTGCTGAAAATCATTTGAGTGTTTCTTCAATTCCAGAGTGAACTTGAAGGATCTTAAACTTGATTTTAACTCATCAATATCATCAACTACGATGTTACCCTTGTGTGAGAATCCAGAAAACACAGAAACACTTACTATAAGAACCCTTAAACCCTAAAAGTAATCATTAACTTAAATTAAATGCAGTGCAACGCCCCTGAATTATGAAATTAGTAAATCCTAAAACAAGAATAGTAACCCTGTCGCAAAAATTAGATATACAATAATACTTCGATGAATTGTCTCAAAGTTCTTTATGTCAAACTATAGGAAATCCTGATATAAAAAATAGATGGGAAGGCACTGATAGCAGGAACATAAAATTACCCTAAATGATGTATCAAAAATAAAAATAAAACAAAGAAACACTTACCATAAGAAACCTTAAACCCAAAAAGATTACTGCTAGCTTAATTCATAAGCAGCACAACCACAGAAAGATCACATTCTTCAATATGTTTGGTAATGAATTATGCAAACTTATCCCACTGATCGCAACGACAAAAACAAACAAAAAAGATTACAGACTCCCACAGACGAGACAACGCAGATATGACAATAAATTAAAGGAAAATTTAATTAAAACAAGGAAGATTAATACCACATATGAGTTCAACTCTCGTCAAAACCCAGAAATGAGTAGTATAAGTGAAAGAGAATGGTGATCAAATTCAATTCAACTTTCAATGGATTGACTAAATTTTGATAACCCAATAACTAAAAAAGCACAGAAACCTCAAAAAATCAAAAACAAAGATTTATAATCGCCCTCACTTAGCAAAAACAAAAAATGTTAGGTGAAGGTCCCCAAAGTTAGCTGAGGTTCGGAAAATCCAAACAGGCCCCCTAAATTTATCGCCAATTTTTTCCAGTACCCCTTTTCCCCATTCACCAAAACCCCACCATTTCAGGCAAAAAAACCACCATTTCTGACAAGGAAATCATAAAAATTCACAGATTTTTTGATCAGATGAGGGGGAGTTGAGTGGAGTGATGAAGTGAATAAGGTGTACGGACCATAACATGGGCTCTGATGGATCGGAGCTTCACCTTTTTGGCCTCAAAGGCGCTGCTCACTAAGTAATCCGTCTTCGTCTCTATGTCTTTGCCCCACACCCACCAATCTGAAGTTGGTAGTAGAAAATATTATGAGACACTCTGGCTTTTCTTCTTTCCTATATTCACAACAAACTTGCAGAGTGAGAAAGTGATTTGTTTGAGAAAGAGAAAGTTGGGAGTTTGGTTCCAACTTTTCTTTCATTAATTAATTTATCCTCATATCAATTTCCCAAAAATACAATTACAGAACTCGCTTGAAAGCGATTAAAAACATTTCAAAAAAATTAAAAGCACTTCCGTGTCAAGCCTACAAATATTACTTTTTCATCGGAAACATTGTCAATCCCATCAACCACAAAGCTTTATTGGAAAATTTCTTATTTTATCAATATTTATTATTTATTATAGAAAAATGGTAATTATAAAGGGTAATATTGTCATGTAAGTTACCATTCGGATGAATTGGCATCCATGAAAGAAGCTATATACCCTTTTGGGATTTGTATGTAGCCTACCTCATAAACATGTATTACCCTTTTTAGTTTTTTTATACAAATAACAATAATGGTAGGGAGGTTGGTGGGGGATAGGACGTGGGGTTCACGTGCGAATCAGAGTGGGGCCGTGGGGCGTTAGGTAATTCCACCTGTCTCACTGACAACAGCAGTGTTTGTTGCATAGGCAGCATGCTTTCCACGTGCCTCCTTACTTTTCTTCTGCCATACATATTTGTCAACAAGCGAATCCTTCGTAACATGTGCCTATGTCAAAAATGTTTTTTCTCGATCTACTTCCATATTTACCATGCATGTACTCTTTGATGGCGATAATCACGTACACCAATTTTACGGTTTCATCATCGTCTAAACCATTTAAAATTTACCATATATATTTTTTTAATAATATCTTAAAATTTGCTAGTCAATTCAAAAAATAGTAGGATGATATTATTAATTAATAAAATACAAAACTATAAAAGATATGGATATGGATGTGCACGTGATACCTTTCGAATATTAGAAGAGACAGATTCGATTTTATAGCCAAATTGTAATAAGAAAGAAAATAAAGATTAATTAAAGTACCATAAGATGTATGGGAATCAAAATTCTTTAAAGATTGAGATATATTTGGCTTTTTAAGATAAAGCTATTTTTGTAAAATTGAGTGTTTTTTTAATTAATTTGATATTATAAATATATAAATAATTTTTAGATATATACTTGATCAAAATTAAAAAAAATATATATATATCCATTTTTAAAATTATTTGGATCACTTTTAATTATTTTTAAGCAAATCTTTACTTTATAAACACATTTAGTCATATTCGATTAAATTTTAATTTTTCTATTTACATACGGTAAACTCCTTAAATCATTTTGAATTTTTTTTTTAATCATAAATGCATCGTGCTAATACGAATGAATAAAAAATACTAGGGAAAATTGGTGAACCAATACAAATTTTTGAATTTAGAAAAGCGTTTGAAAATGATTAATCAAAACAAAGATTAAAACAATGGTAGTGGATTTGGAAAAAATAGAAATGAGGGAGAAAAAAAAAAATAAGACCACACAACTAGAGTGATGATGGGATAAAAAAAAGAGGATGGAGAGGATGAAGATGATTTGGAGACTGATATGGCATTTTTAGTGGTGCATGTTAATAGGATCAAGAGCTTGGTCTTTGTCCCATTCTCTAGTATCCATTTTTTTCTCACTTTCATATTTATTTTTTACTCCTCTTTCCTTCTCTTTGTTCCACTATGAAGTCCCAATTCAATTTGGGTTACCAAGATGTTTTCAATCCAAACCTCCCTCCCTACTCCATCCAATGAATGCAAAAAAGATGTTAGAGTGGGAGAGGAGAGAAAGCAAAATGCAAAAAAAAGGTTATAACCTCTACTTGCTCTACTCCTTTGTATACAATTTAAATGGGAAAAGTTCACTCAAACTCCAATCAATAATAGTTCAAAACAAATACTTAAATCATTGCCCCACACTAGACAAATGCAACATGGCAACATATTCAGTTTCAACTAAAACACTAACAAAATCAATAAACATTTGAAAATAAAGAACTCGTGAAGATGAAAACCAACTAGCTAATTTCCAATAAATTTAGCAATTTTTTCCCAATAAAATTTTCTTGCGCTAGCAAAGTCATCCTCATTTTATTAGATCTAGCAAAAAAGCTTCAAAATATTGGAAAAGTGAATCAAGGGTGTTCAATTGGAGATGTGTTGGTGGCGATAGAGTTTATCATTGACAAGGTACAGTCATAGACATATAGGTGGAGATACTCATAGTGCAAAGAAAAAAGGTAAGATAATAGAGAACACTTGGTTGAAAACATAAAGAGCATCCCCTTTTATTGTTTTTTCAACAGTGTAAAAAACAAGAGAAACAACTTGAAATTATTTTTGAAAACATGACAAACACTAAAAACAATTTTACACTCCCTTATCAAATTTGTTTTCTAGTATTTTATGTTCTAAAAAGTAAAAAATGGTTTTTGAAGACACTTTGAAATAGGCCTATATTTGCCATTGATTTTGTTTTTTATTTTTTTTCAATTAAAAAATGAATAGAAAAGTGTCAAAATATTCCTATCTTCTAAAGACACCAAAATCTTAACTTTCCTCCTTACTTCTCATCCTTCTTCACTTTTTCTCCCTTTTCCTTCCTTCCTATCCCTTTCTCTCCTTCCTCTTTTTCTTTTCCTTCTTTAAAGTTAGGATTTAATTTTTTTCCCTTCTTTAAAATTAAAATTTAGGATTTGAGGAAAAGGAGGGCATGACAACAAATTCACATATCATTTTATATTCAAAAAATGAAAAAAAAAATAGTATAGGGTTTAGTTTAATCTTTCTTATTGACTTTTAAATAAAAAATCATGAGTATGTCTTAAATGGACTAAATAATGGTAATAAATTATAGCATTGGTCATAATACTAAACATCAATATGGGCATCATGACCCTTGTCTTGGGTGGTAACATATTCAAAATGGATAAGAATTATTCCATCATACCCTAAATATAAGCTTCCACCTAATGATTTCTCCATTGACAATTTGTACAACCACATGGAAAAAAAAAAATTGATGAAAGACTACTAAGGAAGTTCTCCGAGTTCCAATAACATATATCACATCTAAAAAGACATGTGAACTAGATTTATCCTATAGTTTTGAAAAAAATGTTTTAAATTGTTTTTACGAACAAAATTATGTTCCAGAATTCAATTACTATTCTTCATAATATTACTAGATACTATATACAATACAAAAATTTATAAAATACTTTTGAAAAATTATTTTTAATAATAATTTCCATCCATGGTCCTATTATCCCAACAGTGGGCAAGCAAATTTTTGGTTATACTAGCATGTCACTTTTACCCTACACCACTTAAATACTAGGAAGGGTCAATCTCGAGTCTACCTTTCTAACACCTTAAACAGTGAGACTCAAACTTAAAACCGTAGGTTTATCGTCGAAGGACACTGCTGCTGAGATACACTCTAATAAGATTCAATCTAAATGAAAATATTTTCTAGTGTAAGAGGTGTGATTCAATGTTATTGTTAAAGACTTCGTGGGCATCTACTGGACAATCCAGCTTGGTGTAGGCGTGGAGTAATTTGCAGGACAAATGTTTGGTTTTGAGAAAAGCCTAACCCTAAGGTTACTTGAGCTTTCAACGCTGCCACATTTCCCCCACAAGAAATGGAAGGTTTTGGTGTTCATCTATATATTGCCGTTTGTGCTCATTCAGAAATGCTCTTCCACCGTTTTCACAAGTCACAACCTATCAAATGGCTAAGAAACCATTGAGCTTACTACCATGTCTGGTCCTCTAACGAAAATACAAACCCAATGGAACAAAGCGAAGTAGGGTCTCTTTGAGCATCACTCTCTTGAAACATTTCTCTTTATTTATATATTTTCAGGAATATTGTCCTCTGGACATATAACTAGGTCATAAGCTATAGTACTGTCAAGGTATAGTATCTTCATTTTTAACATAATTAAATTAAATAAAAATCAAACATTAGCAGTTGAATTCATATTTGTCTATAGTAAGCCACTGTCTAAATTTGACTATGTTACATCCTAAGTATGATGGCTTTTAGAAGAAAAAGAAAATTGCCTTTTGTCATCTACATAGTACTTGGCAATATAGGATATAAATTATAGTAAGTTATAAAACTTTAGATGATATCATGGAAATGAAATTATTCCACTAACACTTGAAATGAGTCTAGTTTACCATTAGCCTACTTGCCCAATTTCCATTTCATCACTACTGCATATGATATCACTATGCTCCATTGCATTTAAAGAATCAATTTGTAGGGTTTCATGAAGCCCAACAATTAATTTTAACTTCATTCATGATCAGGCCAGGAAAGGAGTGGGGTGGTGAATAGATACAAAAACAGAAGGAACTTCAATAAGACCGCTTGAATTCTATATCAACCAAACTGAAGGACTGATTACCACACTTCTCACAGTCCAGAGAGTAGGCCTTTCTTCAATATCCAAAAGACTGTAAAACAGTTATCCTCATCAGGAATGGAAAAAAGTCAGCAAGTGATATTGTAGTTCATGTCAGATCTAAGGTGATCACCCCCTGCACGTAGAATACATGCTTAAGTTAGAAAACAGAACCATTTTTCGGCCATGAAGAACCAAGTGATAGCCTGATGATGGAGGTTAATGCAGAATGCATTACACCATGACAACAGTTTTGATCCCTAGTGCCATACTCATGCCTAAACAAACAGACAGACAAACAAACAAAAGGGAAGGGAAAAAAAAAAAAGGCACACAGAATTTTGTATTGATAGTAATAATTACCTATGGCAATCTTGTCCTACATTACAGAGCCTTGCACAAACTGAATCCAAATTTGACTCCTTCCTGATGCTGCAAACAGGCAAGGAATGCAAGAGGAAACAATACACATAATTTAGTATATAACAATAAAAGTCAACAATCAGCTTTTCTGCTCATTAAGACCAGATGGAATATGGTTATTCAACTGGTACAATCAAGAGAGCTGACCATAATGACTAATATAACTCAGTGGCTTAACTCAACCCAACCAAATATCTCTCATGGGTATCTAATCTTGCAAACTACTAAGAACACCTGAGATGGTCTTGCTTAACACATCAGAGCTAGGAATGCCAAACAGATCTTTCAATATGAGAAACGGATTTATAATATCACTCAAGATGACAAGTATCTTACCCTTTATTTCTCTATTTTTTTTATCAGACCCTTATTTTGTCTATTCTGAAGTAAAAATGGAAGAACACTATTATCAGAGTTTTCAGGTGGATTGCCCAACAGACACAGCCATGTTTCAAAAGTAATTAGAGCAAGATTGAGACTTGACTGTATTGACTCTTGTTATACCAATCTAGAGAATGATCAGGCGTGCACACAGATCTTGTAAGAATAGCCATTCCCTGCTCTCAGTCTGCCCATATGCAGAGTGAGGAGGGTAGGCACAAGGCAATGTCTATGTCCCTGCAGGAGAGAGATGCTATTGCTCTACAGTGAGATTACAGTGGTGAAGGAAAGGCTTATAATGGACACAAAGCCCGTGAAGTGCAGGGAGATGAGAAAGATAACTTTTGATGTGATAATGGTGCAGGAGGCATGCTTCAAGCTTCATCTGCAACATGGCTTTGTGCTTAATCAGAAGGAGGCAAGTGATTATAAGCCCACAAACTCCTGTTGGTTCTTCCACCTTTGCAACCCCAGCAGCATTTTCACAGAAGGAAGTTGAGCTGTTTTGTTATATCATAGCTCAGATGGAACCATCTATTGCCTCTTCAACTTGGCTTTACTAGCTTATACCAGGCCAATATGACACCCCAATATTCATTTAGCATAATTGAGGAGCATGTGATCATGTGATTGGTGTGTCATCCTTGTGTCTATCTTTTAATACTAGAGTAAATATAAGGTTAAGATTGCTGAGGGATATTTACATACCATACCTGCCATCTGGTATAGGTGTTGTTTCAAATAGTCCTTCCCTGTCATTTAAATCTGTTTTACATGTTTCAAATTTCTCTAAAATTTCCTGTTTGTTAGTAGTATTACAAAAGCCATAGGTTGTAGTATAACCTTTTTCCCTCATGCTGTATTTTTTTAAAATCTTGTAATTAAGAAGACAATAGGTAATGGTGGTGAGAGGGATTATCTCGTTGACTAATGGGCAGCTTCTCTCAAGAAAAAGCATCAGCCTATATGCAGAGGGTTCTTGATCGCTCAATTGCTCCAACAGAATTGTAGATTTAAGCATCATTCCTTTCAGTTAAAATTTCATTTTCTTCTTTAGTTTCTACTCTTTAGTTTCTACGCTAATCTAACTTGCTACTAAATGCAGGACACTTCTCAGGGAACCTTGAAACTTAGTCTTTAAAATATCATTTTTGTCCTCTTCTTTTTCAAAGTCAAGCTCTTCTTCTCCTACTTTGTCGTTAACATTCAAATGACAAGACAAAACCTTTATCCCTCTATCATGTTTCTCTCTGATCTACCATTTTGATCGGTGAAGTTTTGATTGTGATTGGAAGTACATCCACTTATTTGATGACTTCTGAGGCTTATGGATTTATGATTGGAAATGAAGGTTTAGCTGTGCAGCTGGTTTCTATGTTGGGTTATAGGGTGGGGGAGCTTCCTTCCACTTATCTGTGTCTGCCTTAGGGTACCTCCTCTGAATCGATTTGGTATGTGTGGATGAAAGATTTCACAAATGGTTTGCTATATGGCAGAAGGCAATATCTATAATCTATCAAAAGGTAAGAAGTCAATTATGATCAAAAGCACCTTGTCTAATCTACATATTTATTTTACATCCCTCTTGATCATCCCAAAGAAGGATAATTTAAGGTTTGAGAAGATTCAAAGAAATTTCCTATATGATCAATAGAAGTTTCAATAGCATGTGTTAGTGCAAAAATTTAGGGATAAGAATAAATCTACATACAAAGTACACAAACTTTTAATGTGATTCATCTAAATCAAATTCCAAAATTTCATCAAGGAAAGAGAAATAGCATGTGGTCACCTGTACAAAAGATCTCCACAAGGTGCCAGCTTCCTGAAAATCCACTCTGGAATCAGCTTTTCAAGAAGTTCAATCTGTTCTTCAATCTCTCCTGCAAAGTAAACCAGACAAGTTGATTGTTCAGCTAATTTTTTTAAATACTAGTATTCTAGGTTCACACCATTCATACATACTTCTCTCAATGATATCACAGTTATTCATAATTATCTTGTGCACAAGCTCCTCTTTTGTGATTGAAAAGCAGCCGAGAGATAGAAATATGCGGTGAATCAAAGCAACAAGGTCAACTAAGCAAGTTGACACTTGCTGAGATGTTACTAAAACCCTTTGCTTCATCTCATGAGCATTGCCAGTGCAATCATTGCTCTCCTCTACCTATAAGAGTGAATATTGAGATTAGTAATACAAATATAGTGTAGCAAGGGATATAAAACACTTGAGCCACCAACAAGAACGACTAGAAAGACATAATTGAAACAGAATTCCAGCATAAATGGTGCATCTGTTAGGCAAAGGTACCATATTTGAATATCTTGCCAAGAACTCCTGAGCCAAAGGAATGACCATGCTAGGGCCAGAACATATTTATGAGCACTAATTATTGTAGAAGGACTAAATATGGTCTCAACAAGCATCAAATTTACAATGTCTTATAGGGGTTGAAGTTGAACATCCTTGATATTGTTAGACATAGATAAGCACAAATTATTATAGATCAACTAGTATGGTTTTAAAAAGCATCAAGTTTACAATATATCGTATAGAGGCTGAAAATCTCTGGTTTTGTTAGGCCATAATGCATAAATGGGCACAATTTATTACAGATTGACAAAATATAGTCTCAAAAAGAATCAAAATAGCAAAATGTTGAATAGAGATTCCTAATAGTCTCCATATGTTTATATAAATTTTTAAATTAAAGTCAGATTTAATATCCTACACTTACATGACAATCTTTGGCTTTGAAGCTCAAAAACCACTCGATATAGATCGATTTAGATAAATTTAGAAAGTTGTTAGAAAGTCTAGGTGTTAGAAAGTTGTCTTCTCTTAATAAGGTGCTTCTTCGGAAATGGTGTTGGAGATTTGCTCTTGAGAATGAGTCTCTTTGGAAACAAATGATTGTAGGCAAGTACAGAGAAAAAGAGGGGAGATGATGTTCTAAAGCTTTGAGGGAAAGCTATGGGGTGGGCCTTTGGAAGGCAATCCAAAGCAAGTGGAAGGCGTTCAACAAGAAGGTTGGTTTTAGGGTAGGAAATGGCAGGAGGGTGAGATTTTCGCAGGATAAGTAGTGTGGGGAGGAGCCCTAGGCTGTGGCTTTCCTAGAGTTGTTTCAATAGCCACTAATAAAGAAGCCTGGGTAGACTAGATGTGGGAACAGGTTAGGGAAGTGGGTTGTTGGAATCTAATGTTCACAAGACAGATAAATGATTGGGAATTGGGGGAAGTGGAAGAGTTGCTTAGAAGGTTGCAACAACAACTGATCAAACGAGGTGTTGAGGACGTCATGGTTAGGTGGTTGTCAAAAGGAGGCACTTTTATTGTTAAATCCTTGTACTCCTCCTTAGCAGGTTGCTTTCCAAAAGGATTTCCCACAAGCACTATGGATTCCTTGGGTGCCGATGAGAGTCAATTTTTTTACTTGGGAAGCAGTTTGGGAAAAAGTCAAACTCTAAATCAACTAAAAATGAAGGGTTGGTGTCTTCCAAGCAAATGTTATTTGTGTAAGGGTGAAGAGGAATCAACAAACCATATCCTCCTTCATTGCCCCATGGCAATCATGCTGTGACATCTTATTTTTCTCTTTTTTATGTACAATGGGTAATTTCTTTCTCAATCAAGGATGCCCTCCTCAGTTGGTGGGATGCCATTGTTAGGAAGAAAAGAAAAAAGGCCTAGAAAGCAATTCCTTTGTATTTTAAACCTTATGGAAGCACAAAAACCAAATAGCATTTAAAGATTTTGATTTGACAAACCATGCTATTTTATGCTCCGTTATGTACATGTTTTTGGAGCAGGTCAAGGTACCTTTATGGTCTGGCTTGTTATCTTTATTTGACTTTATAAATTAGTTGGGTTGTAAAGTGGGGCAACGATGTTATTGTTGTTGTTGTTGTTGTTTTTTTGTATCCCTCCTTTTTTTTAGCCTTATGTACATCATGTATACTTTGGGTACTTAGGTGCTTTTAATACAATTGCTTTACCTATTAAAAAAATACTTATCCCTTGCTAATATCATAAACTTTTGATTTTATAGTTCAAAATCCACTCAGCAAGGGTCTAAAAGATCATTTTTGGCTTTTGTGAGACAATTTCTAATGAATATAAAAACATATCTTCCAATAAATTAAGAAAAATAAAAAATAAATAAATTAGAATAGCCAATTTTAGGCTTTAGTTGGATACACTTTCTTTTTTTGTTTTTAAAATAGGAACTTTTATACTAAAAGTATAAGCTTACCAAATGTCCTTAAAAATTTCTTCAAAAATTTTAAAATTCAAGTAATAAAATTTTTTTGACAACTTAATTTTTTTAATTAGTTTTTAACAACCATTACATTTTCAATGTAAGTCTCTAAGAGTTCTAATATTTTATTTCAATGTTATTAAAGGCGATCACCTGGGTCGCCTAGGTCATTAGGCTAGGCAAGGCAAATAGAAGTCACCTCTTGAGAACCTCGACAAGGTAGCTTCAAAGAGCCTAGACAATCGCCTTGGGATAAGGCACAAGGCATAGAGGCGGTCGCCTTTGACCATGAGTTAAGATTAAACATACTTAGATTATAATTTCATTCAATATAACATTGGATTAAACAACCTAAAAGATGAAATATTATATTATCGATCATAGAGAAAATGAGATGGAGGATTATCAATCTAGTCTTAATGGAAGTGATGATAATTTTAATTTCAATGATGACTATGATGATGAAGCCCAAAGCTATTCTAGGATGTTCATTCTCTTACTTTGGTTTTTATTATGATTTTTAGATGTCGGAAAAATTAGAATATCCATTTAGATAGGATGAATATTTCTAAACAATATGATGTTTTTTATGATGTGAGATATAATATTTAACACTTTGAATAATTATTACTATTTTGTTAATTTTATAAGACATCATGATGGATGAAAAATAAATAGTATTGATTGTTGAAGACAACGCTTATATTGGTTAAGTATCAAATAAGTGAATATATGTATATTTTTTATTGTCTTATTATAATCAGGCTATCGCCTTGTTGTTCACCTTTCACCTTAGGCTAAAAGGAGTCTTATCACCTTGACATCACCTTTTGCTTTTGACAACACTGTTTTATTTAGAAGTTATCACTATTTTCTATTTTTAAAGACAAAAAATAAGAAGTGTATCTAAATGAAAATGTATCAAAATATGTATCAAATAATGAATTATCATAATGTCTAACTTATTGAATTTTGCATCTCATTCATAAATTTTATGACTAAACTAGCTCAAAAAATGCAGCATATTAAATTAGTTTATTGACATATTCGTTGTATTCACTGTGGCTCACAATCTAAAGAAGAATCATTCTGTTCAAGGACACTAACTGCTAGGTGTGCCAACCACAACAAAACTCAAAAGTTGGTAGATTCTGTTCTGATCCTAGGACAAGTGATTTTAATCAAGGATTAAAATCAGCCCCACTCAAGGAAATTGTATCCATGCCTTTCCAAAATAATGAGAGGAAATGGACCAACAATTATAGCATAACCTCTCTAGCAGGTACAGAAGATTAAATTGAGGGTTATGAGTTTCAGAAACATTCTATAAACATAACTGGGTCAAGAAGCCATACCTTTTGCAGAAGTTCGGCAGAGCCAGAAGCCTCCTCTTCCACATGAGCCCCTTTAGCCTCCACTGTTTGAGAAAGGGTATCATGTATAACTTTGTGACATTCTGGCTCATCCAAAGTGTTCATCACACTTTCATCACCTTCCAGGCATGAGAAGTCCAGCGACCTCTTTGTGGGCATATGGCATGAAGTCCCCATTTGTCTAGTCACAGTCTTCAACTTGTTGTCACAACTGGGCATTGATCTCTTTGGTGTCAACTGTGCAGGCGTTTCTACCATTAAACAATCAGAAACCATAGGATGCTTCAGGTAAGGGCTTTCACAAGCACTGGAACTAACAGAGCTTTGGGGACAAATTAGTCCAACAGGGGGCTTAATAATGGTGGATTCAGAATATAACTCAGAAGACTCCTTATGTTGCTCGCTTTTTATATCTTTGTTAGTGACAATATCAGAACTGGAAGACAACAATGGAACTAGAGATGCTAAGAGTTGGGTCTTTCCTGTTTCTGCCACAACAGCCTTCTCAGAGAAGTATCTTCTGAAAGATGGATTAAGATGGGATGAGTCTGCTAACAACTCAACTTCAGAAGTTGGTTGAGATTCTATTGATGAATCCACAGGCAATGACTTCAGAATAATGTTCTGAGTTGTCTGGTTAAACGGCTCTGGCAATATGGCCTCTGGGATATCACAGCCCTGTTCTCCAAAAAACAAAACAGAGTTTAGTTCAAATAAATTTTGAGAAAATATGGTGACATGCCACCTGCTTCAGCCAAACATGCACCTAATCAGAAGCAAGGAACTAGGCTGAGCCACCCAGCCTAATGCAGAACCAACAAAAGCAGTGTTGTGCACTAAAAACAATGAGAGGAGCTTAGTCCAGAATTGAGGAGATGTCACCTATGTATATCCTTAAGTGGACTAAACCTTTGTGTATAGTTCTCCTTGTATGGTGGAGGCGTTTAGTCATACTTTAATCAGCTTCTTGTGTTTTGTGGGGAGGACCCCTCATCCCTCTCAAGTACTTTTGTTTTTACAATTAATACATCTTTTGTTTCTGATAATAACAATAATAATAAATAAATAAATAAAAATTTAAAATTTAAAATTAATTTATATACTCACAGCACCTAATGAGTTGACCTCAACCAACTTATCTACCATACCATTTTCAGATGTTCAGAATTCATCCCCAAGAAAGGCATAATGACAGATGACATAACCTAAGTGTTAGAATAACGTTTGGTTAATCTCAATTTTAATGATAGCAAAACAAGGCTTGGAACTAATGATTTATCCCAAGTGTGTTTAGGAAAGAAGATTTCCAAAGAGGCAATTAAGAAGACATCAAGTTAAAAGGAAATCAAGAAGAATGAGAAGACTTCAAAGAGATGCTATTCCAAGTTCAATAATTTGCTTAGAATTCCTTTGTAAGGTTGTGAGTGAATTAGGTTCATATTGCATTACATATTTATTTAAGAACCTAAAATTGCATAATTGCCTAAATCAATTTTATTTTTTAAATTGGATGAAATTTCTTTATAAATGAAAAGCATCTTTGTTTAGTGTTATTCATAATTAAAAAAGCTTTTCAAAATGACAAGGAGTTTATCTAACTGGATTTTCCAAAGGATTTTGTATTAAAGATGTAAAAGTTGCAAAAACTATAGAACTCATTCATGCATTATTTAATGATTTTTATAAAAAATGAGAGTGAATATCTTAAGTGTAAAAACCCTTTTTTTTTTTTTTTTTTGATAAGCAAAAGAGAGATTCATTAAAAGAGAGGCAAAAAGCCACAACGCATACAGGGGGTATATGAGGCAGCTAGGGCCTCAAACAACAGGAAAAGCAACAAAAAAAATGGAGGGGGACTCACCTCCCCTTAAGTGGAAGCTAACCACTCCAAAAGGCCTATAAAGGACGATAAGTCCTCACCTAAATACAATCTAGCCCAACTCCATAAATTACATACAAAAAAATTCTTAAGTTTCTGAATATTCAACACCCTAAAGGCTAATCTATTTCTCTCCTTCCAAACCGTCCAAAAGATACATAACGGAATGAAATTCCAAACCTTTTTCCTTTTCTTCCCCACAAAAGGGCTTTTCCAGCTATATAAAACCTCATTTACAGTTTCTGGAAAGACCCACTTTACATCTACTAACACAAGAACTATATCCCACAGAATTCTGACTACTGTACAATGTATAAGAATATGATTTACATTTTCTTCTTCACAACCACAAAAAGAACAACAATTAGGGAGTTGCAATCCTCTCTTCTGTAGCTTGTCTAAAGTAAGCACTTTCCCCCATGTCGCCTCCCACGCAAAGAAAGCAACCTTGGTTGGGACTCTATCCACCCAAATAAATCTTGAAGGAAAACCGGTTCCATTATGGTTGGCCAACAAGTTATACGCTTCCTTGATCTTGAATTGCCCATTTCTTCCTCCCTTCCAACTAACCGAGTCTTCCTCCAAAGAGGGCCTATGACCTCTCAAGATGTGGAGCAAATCCCCAACCATGTCCACCTCCTAATCTTTAAAGTCCCTCAGAAAATTTAGGTTCCACCCTCCTTGACCAGCACTTGGATCCCACATTTCCTCAACTGTTGTGCTCCTATGAGTAGCCATGGCAAATAGGTGAGGGAAACAATGAGACAACGCTGTATCAGTACACCAAATATCCGTCCAGAATCTAATCTTGGAACCCTTCCGTGCTAAGAGCACCATATTATCCCAACACCAATCTGATTCTTTCAGAATTTCCTTCCAAACCCCTACTCCAACCACCCCAATTGCCTTCTAAGGCCTCCAACTAAGGCCCTCTTGCCCATATTTCGTCATGATCGCTTGTTTCCAAAGATTGTCTTTATCACAAGCATACCTCCAAATCCACTTGCCAAGCAGAGCTTTGTTCAAGATGGCTAGTTTCCTTAATCCTAGCCCACCCTTGATCTTGTCAAAACAAACCACCTCCCAATTGACTAGATGAATCTTCCCCTCCAAGTTCCCCCCCCCCCCCCCCCCCCCCCACAGAAAGTCCCTTTGGATTTTCTCAAGCCTCTTAGCAACAAACTTAGGCATCCGGAAAATAGACATTGATAAATTGACATGCTAGCTAAAGTGCTTTTAATGAGAGTGATTCTCCCCCCTTTGGAAATATACTGCCATTTCCAAAGAGCAAGTCTTCTCCTAACTCTCTCTTCAACCCCATCCCACACAGAAGAAGCCCTATTAGGAGCCCCTAGAGGAAGACCCAAATAATGAGAGGGCAAGGATCCCACCCTGCACCCTATCTCCACTGCCAACTCTTCAATCTCATCCACCTCACCAACTGGGATAATTTCGCTTTTAGCCAAGTTAATCCTTAGGCCTAAAGTAGCTTCAAACCAAAAGAGAATCCAGCTTAGGTGAGTTAGATGCTTTTTGTTAGCCTCACAGAACACAACTGTGTCATCAACAAAAAATAAATGGGAGATGTTCAAAGGAGGTCTTCTACCACCCCTAATGCTGCACCCTAATAAAAAGCCCCCTTCAACAGCTCTCCTGATAAGAACATCCAAGACTTCCATTCCCATAACAAAAAGGTAGGGAGAGAGGGGATCACCTTGTCTAAGCCCCTTAGAATTTGGGAAGAAACCAGCTGAGACCCCATTAACCAAAACTGAAAATTTGGCAGAAGATAAACAACTCCACATCCACCCCAACCACTTAAACCCAAAGCCCATTTTTTCTAAGACCTTCAACAAGAACTGCCAATTGATGCTATCATAAGCTTTTTCAATGTCCAATTTGCAAATAAGCCCCTTTTCTTTTCTTTTCTGCCACGAGTCTATCACCTCATTAGCAATTAAAGAGGCATCAAGGATTTGTCTTCCCATCATAAAAGCATTTTGGGTAGGGGAAACCACCTTTCCTACCACTCTCTTAAGCCTCTTTGCTAGCACTTTAGCCAACAACTTGTAAATCCCCCCCAATAGGCTAATAGGTCTAAAGTCTCCAAGGTCCTCAGCCCCATTTTTCTTAGGAATCAAGACCAGAAATTTATTATTGAGACTCTTAAGAAAAGAGTCATTCTCATGAAACTCCTTGAACATTTTCAGGATCTCCTCTTTAGCAAAGTCCCAACAGCTTTGCCAGAACCCCACAGTAAAGTCGTCCGGGCCGGGGGCTTTGTCCCCATTCATTTCTAACAAGGCCGAATGGATCTCAGCTTTTGAAAAAGGAGTCTCCAGATTCTCCGCATCCTGCTGACTGATCTGGTCTAGCTGAAGTCTCCCAATATCTGACTTCTATCCCGTATCTTCTGAAAGCAACTGCTGGAAAGCATTGACAATTCCCTCCTTCACCTCCTGCTCCTCGGTAAGCCACTCCCCATTGATTTTAACTCTGTCCAGAGAGTTGTTTCTACGGTGGGCATTTGCCATACGATGAAAAAAGCCCGTATTTTTGTCCCCCTCCCTTAGCCAAATCTCCCTAGAGTGTTGCCTCCAATGAACTTCTTCCAGAAGCACCCATTTTTTGTAACTTTCTCTAGCTTCCTTTTTTAACTCTGTTTCCTCCGCAGTCAGGCTTCTCTCCATCTCCACCCGATCCCAGAACTCCACTTGCTGCAGAGCTAAGGATTTGTTACAGTCCAACCTCCTAAACACCTCTCTATTCTAGACTTTCAACTTCTACTTGATTTCCTTCATCTTAACTGCCAGTCTAAAGCTAGCACTGCCCCTGACCTCCAGCCCCCTCCACCAGCTTCGAATAAGATCTTTGAATCCCTCAACCTTGGGCCACATGTTTTCGAATCTAAAAGGAGATAGGCCTCTTCTTATCCCCCCCGCCAGCCGTGGCAGTCTGCATTGATAAACTCCACTAAATTGATCTAGCCAACTAGGGGTAACAAGGAACCTGTCCAGTCTAGCCCAAGACTGATTATTCAGACCCTCATTCCAAGTGAACTCTCCCCCTTACAGAGGAAGATCCACCAACTCTAAATCATCCACAATCTCAGCAAATCTCCTCATTACTGAAGTTAACCTCCTCTGATTGTTCCTTTCCCTTTGTAGGAGGGTGATGTTGAAGTCCCCCCCAAGGCACCAAGGGTCCTCCCACAAGCCTCTAATTGCCCTAAATTCTTCCCAGAGACTATCTCTTTCCATTCTGGTGAATGGGTCATAGACTCCCGTGAAAACCCAGACAGCTCCATCTTCTACATTCTTGAATCTGCAGGATAACGAGAATTGACCCTCCTCCCACTTCAGGATTTCATGAGCCTTTTATCCCAACAGATCAGCAAGCCTCCCGCAGCCCCCTCCGCATCCAGGGCTCTCCAATCTAAAAATCTCCCTGAGCCTAAACTTTTCACAACACCTTTCGACATAGATTGAATTTTTGTCTCCTGAATACAAAAAAGATCAACCCTCTGATTCCTCATAAAAGTCTTGATAATTTTTCTTTTGGAGCTATCGTTTGCTCCCCTCACATTCCAACTCAAGATTTTTAGCTTCATTGGACAACTACTAATTGATTCCCTTTGCCCTGTGAAAGGCCTTTTTGCTTATCCCCCCCCTCATAGTTTACAGAGCACTCCAATCTCTTGAATTCCCGATCGAATTTTGACTTCTCCAGAAGCTCTTTACTATGTATCCTCTCTCGTCTCTTCCTGATTTTAGTCAAAAAGCTCGGAATTTCCTTTTCTAGTCCCTCCGTCGGAAAACCCAGAAATTGGCTAAATTTTGCTAGGCTACTTTCCTCCCATTTTTCCTCTTCCTCGTTTCTCGCCATTTGTGTCTCCATCATGCCAGAATCCCCCTCCATATCCTTAAACAGCTCACTGATTCTATTAGCTTCTCCCTTGTCCGAGCAACCAATTCCATTTTCATTGAACCCCTCAACTACTGTCAGCCACAACGTATTCTCAGTCCGTACTTCCTCTCCTATAGCCCCAGAGCAATCGTAAGACTCCCCCTCCGGAGCCCAATCAAAATAAAAAGAATTAAGATGAGAATTCCCCAAATGCCTATTCCCCCTAAAGAATAATATCGACCCATACCTTGTAGCTTCCTCCTCAAGAGCGCAATCAGTAGCTGAATTGCATTTGCTCCTTCCTGACCTCCTCAGAATCCTAGGTGACAAAAGGCTCCATCTCTAAGTTTTTCCCACTTTTGGTACGAGTGCAGTCCAGATCACAGGTCTTTTCCTGAAGGCCTTTACTTAAGGCCTGGGAATGGAGCAAGACAAGGCCGTCCCTAACCAAGCCTTCGTTCAGCTTTGGGCCTTCCAACACTTCAACCCGTCTTTTAGCCGATAGGCCCTCATCAACTCCATCGCCATCAGTCCTCCTCTTTATTAAATTTGAGCCCAGAAGACTAATTGACAAGGCCGGCCCATCCATCCTCCTCACATCTTTAGGGCCCAAACTTGGGCCTGACTTAGCAAACCCAGGTCCCATCGCATCCATGGAGACCCCCTCCCGGACTTGGGTCCGGTATCCACAAATCTCCCAGCCCGGCCCACTCTCCTGCGCTCCCATCAAATCAACTGGCAATAGCAGCGTCTCAGTTCTCTCGCCTACTAGCCCTTCCTCCACGACTGTCCCCGCGCGTGAGGCGACATCACCCCTGGCCTCATCATTCTTCCGACCAGACGCTACGCTGCAACCCATCATGTTTTTTCTCAACACCGGGCTAAACTCCCACCAGAGGGAAAGAATGTAGACTTCCACCTCGATTTCAGCTTCCAACACGCTGGGCAAAAAACCTCCCCTCGTCTTAACCAAGATTCGAGCCCACTGAAGCTCCCCTAAGCACTCCGTCTGAGGATCGATTGCAACGAATCCCCCACATTCTTCCCCCACTCTTCTTAAGATCATCAGAGTCCACAACGAGATAGGGAGCCCAACGATTCTGACCCAAACCTCTTTGCTTGCCTCCTCCTTTGTCTGGCATCTGCTTCTAGGGTTCCAGTGTTCCAGCCCCAACTAGAACCCCCCCAGCCATCGATTTCTAGAGGATACGACGCGTTTGGCTTCTTCCAGAATTTCAAACTCCTACAACACCCTATTCCTCTCTAATCTAGCAAGCCCCAAATTTCCTTTCAATCCCCATGAAGCTGCCCAAAGTCTCCTTAGTTTCTCCAGGTCCTCTTCTCCTGCTGTTTTGGAATTCCAGCTCGCCACGATGCAGTTTTCCAATTTCTACAGATTTCCTAGAGTTTCCTCCCTTTTGATCTTCACCCTGACTGAATTTGTAGTCCTCCAGCTTGTTCCCTTCAAAACTTCTGTATACAATGTCTCCACAACAGATTTCCCCGCAGCCTTTGCTTCCTGTTTATCTGCTTTCCTTCCAAAGGCTCCTTCCAGTTTTTGTAATTTCTCCTCCATAGTCACCCATCCTCCTTTGTCCCCCCTACCTTTCAGAATGAAGACGCTAAACCTCTTCCTTTCCGAATCAGCAACCCCTAGCTGGAGATACCACCCCGTTTTGTTTACGCCGCGCGCCAGGGAGTACGATCTCCCCTTCTCCTTCCACTCCCTTTCCCATTTACCTTCTCCCGCATCCTTGATACAATGGGTTAGACCCTCCCTGAAAAACCCTAGACTCTCCGTTCCCATTCGAATCCAAGACGAGACTCCTCTCTTCTTCTCCACTATGATGACTTGGGGTTTCCCTTTTCTTTCTTCTAATCCAACTTCAAACACCTTGGATTCCACTGCGAAGCTGCTATCCTTCCTTCTTCTTTGAGCCGCTGCGTTATCTTCACCCTCGTCGCCATCGCGCTCTTTCTCGCTCTCTCCCATTTTTAGCTATAGGTTTTTATTATAAAAACCCATGTTTTGACATGCATTTCATCATTAAAAAGGACTTTTCAATATTAAATTTTCATATTGAAACAATCAGAGTCATTAAAAGTCATTTGTACATCATTTTCTCACATTTTTTTGTATGTTTGACTAATGGTTGGCCAAAGCAATCAATTGGTTAGCCCAAACAATTGACTAGTTCAGGAAAATTTTCATAAATTAAATTGACAAAAGCATGTTTCAACTTGTTGAGGTGGAACGTTGACCAATCAAGGTACAAGTTGAACAAATTGAGCTCCCATGGCCTGACAGTCAGTTGCTATACCTTCTATTACCCAACAACTAGTAGCTAGTTTGACCCATTAGTTGACTAGTTGATTCCAAACTGTGCCTAACAGCTAGTTTAGGTTTCCAAACTCCAATTTAAAGGCTCTAAACTACATGTATTGCATGAGGGAGAATTCTAAATCTTTATTAAATTTTATTTAAGCCTTAAAGAAGAGTTTTAAAGTGCATTTTGCTTTCAAAGATGCCTATCCATTTAGTGCACCTCGATTTTAGTTTATCTTGTATCCATTTAAGCTTAAACTCGTATTAGAATTTTGTGAGAATAATTTTCTATCAAAGTGTAACCTTGTGAGAATTACTCAAGAGAGGGGTATATCTTGAGAGGATGCTTTGGAACCATAATCCAAAAGGAATAGTTTGGAGACTTTGGCTTTAAAAGTCTTGGTGTCACAGGTCCCTTAGAACTATAATCCAAGTGTAAAGCTTGAAGGCTTGGGAGCCTTGATTAATAGAGCCCTCACTTAGATAGGAGCTTGAGGAGAGTGGATGAAGGTCAAGTTGCGCAAAACCATTATATAAACTAGTGTTTGCATTCCTCTCTTCCCTACTCTCTAATTATTTGCAATTATTTTTATATTGATTTTTATCATATTACTATTTATATTATCACTTGCATTCATGATTGTTAAATTTGTAAAATGTGACCACCACCCTTTTCATCCCCCCTCCTTTAGGGTGATTACTTTAGCTTGGTATAGCTAGGATTGTAACACCAAGAATATAAAAAATTTTATCATAAATTTCACATCAAAACTCTTCCTAAACATGTATTGACCTTATTGGGAAGTCCACTTCAATAGTTAATTCTATTCTCCAAATCGAGCTAGTAGCATCATCGGGATTCCATGCATTTATCCTGCAATGGGAATTATTTTATAACAAATTTGATTAAATATTCTTCAATAACTGCATTTTGAAGAATTCTCTCATAGTGCTGTTCAGATGGTCTTTCAGCATTTCCAAATATGATTTTCAAACATTAATTATCATAATAACAATAATGCAAACACTGGTAGTAATAATAAGTACTACTACTACTAATTCTAATACCAACACTAACAATAGTAAGGCAGCGGCTATTACCTCAGGATGAGTGTTAAAGAAATCTAAAAGCCTATAGGCAAAAACTTGGTGCAGAGCCATAAAAGTGGACTTTTCCTGATGACCGTCAATAACATCAAACAGCAAGGAAATTTTCATATCTGGCTTCATACACAGGCTTTTCACATCATGTATGAGGATATAATCAATTTGTACAACTTCAGGAAGTATATACTTTATCTGTGCAAGATGCCTGTATGAGAACTTTCTGAAAAAGAAAAAAATCAATGGTTAGGCAGAAAAGGAAGGCCTAAACTATAAAGTAGAAACAAATGGAAAAGCTAAATGATACTTGCACTACCATGAATGTGAAACTTGTGTGTGTACAAGAAGTTGCAGCATATGCAATTCTATCAAGTTTAATATCAAGCAAGGTGAGTAGGCCTCGATATCTAAACCTAAAGATGTATAGGATCATTTATCTGGGCATTAGCCGCCTAATCAGACCCTAAACTCTCAAAGTTATTTATCAGAATTGGAATGTTCTTATGAGCCAGGGCTAACAGGTCTGTTTTCAAATTAGTCAAGATAAAATATCTGTTCAGTAGGCTAGCATAACCTTTTTGGCTAAAAGTTACCTTGAAAGGAAACCCCCACAGATCATATCTTGTCTACAATTTTCTATAAAAACAGGTATTGACTTCTTGTAAATCACAATGTGTAATTTTATTTATTAAAAAAAAAAAATCTAAGAAGCACTAAAATCACACTCCACAACTATTATTTATGGGCTCTGTGGGTTTTAAGTAAAGGGGGTTAGTGGATAAAAACAATTCAGGGCCATCATCTATAATCCCTTAAAATCTTGAGTACTTAAGGCCTAACAGATAAAAAATGTTATAAATGCATAATTTCCAATAATGGCAGAATTTGCATCAAGTCAGTATTTGCATGACTCCACAAGTAATTACAATCTTCTAGGGACTCAAGAAACCAGAAACATGTACCATTTAATGAATTAGTATTTTCAAAATTCTGAAATCAATTTTTTTTATAAGAATTCTGAAATTGATTATGATCCAGCAAGAAAAATGTAAGGAACCAGGAGCTTTATCTATGGAACCAGAAACATGAGCCATATTAATTTCATTACTATCAAGTTATCAACAACATAACAAAGAATATAACCATCAAGCTCCAAATTACCTCTTTGTCAGAATTTCCACCTGAGTACAAATATTCTGAAAAGTGGTAGACTTTTTACGCAGACCAAGCAATCTCAATGAACAATTCATACGATCAAAGAACTCTGCTATGGTCTTGTATCTGGAAATAGAAGGCAATGGCTACTGTTAGGATGGGAAACAATTGTTTTAAAAAATGCAAAACATATGCTTTTGTAGAGATACCCACTTATCAGGAAGATTGATCTCTTTCTCTTTGAAATTAGCATGTAAAGGCTCACTTGTCTTTTGTGGTGTCAATGAAGCAATTTCAGTTTCAGAATTCAAGTTTCCAACAATTCCTGATGTTTTAACAGGGCTAGGAGACAGAGCATCTGATTTCTCAACACCAGGAAGAATTTGTTCACACTTCAAATCCAAAGCTTCTTGTCTTGTTTCCTCACAATTTATTTGTTCCATGCTTCTGCAATAACACGATATGAAGAATTTAAAGCTGAATGAGATAGAATCCTTGATTTGGGAAATAGAAATAACTGCTCTTAGAAAGTGAAAGAAAAGAAGTGAGGACAAACACCTAATAAGAAAAGTGCAAACCTCATAAAAAGAAATGTCAACAAAAATCAAATTACTAAATACCATAGAAAATGAAGGACTTGAGGCTATAAGGATCATGTTGAGTCTATCAGAGAACCCCAACCTGCTGTGCTAGCTATCATCTAGCACCAAATATTTTTAATGGGTTATCATCTAGCACCAAATATGAACAGTATTCATTAGTAAAATTTATGTTAAGATGTCCTTTAGATGGTGTTTGATCTGCATAAGCAACTATGCAAATTTCCTTGGAATCAGCTAAAGCAGTGGGTTGTGACTCATCTAAATCACCTCTCCATTATTGCCTTTGAAACACAGTTGTGGAATCAACCCCTCAAGAAGATCAACAATAGGGTAATTGTATCCAAAAGCATTTCCATTAGCTTTTCTCAATAACCAGCAGCTTTTGTATGATTTATTCCTGGATCCTGAGATCTAATATTAGTAAATCCTCCAAGCTAACACATCTTCTTGATACCTTAACTTCTGTTATGCTTTGCTTCTCCAGTCTGGATGATCAAGTTCAGTCCATTGAAAATAATGGTGCCATGCAAATTGACCTCTGATTCTCAATTATTGAAGATGGATTACCAGACATCCATCCCACTCCCCCCACCCCCCACCCTCCACAAACAATAAAAAATGATTTGAAGGGCCAAGCTTCCTCTGAAGGTTAAGAATTGGGCAGAATAGCAGCTGTAAGATGTGTGACAATTTTTTCCTGCACTGACTTTTACCTTTGCACAGTGGAAAGGGATGCTCAATTTAACGGCTTTAAGCTGGGTGGCTCCATGGGACATCTCTTCTATGAATTCCAAGGCATTAGGCAAGATAAAGGCAAAATTTTGTGGCCATGTGCCATTCTTGCATTAATTTGGCATATTGGTCAAAAAGCAAACCTAGAACTTTTGAGGATATGTTCTACCATGAGGAATTAATTTGAAAGAAATTGGTGTCTACTTAAGCTCCATAGAGGCCTTGTGATTAAGGAGTTCATAGAAGTGCCTCTCCTGCACATTATGAAAGATCAGAGGGAGACTTGAGAGAGAAGTAGGAAATTGTTGTCCATAATTTGTAGTTGCTGTTCTATGATGAATCCAGGACAAATAGGTATTGGACAAATTGTTATGAAACATCTTGGATGGTGTTTGGTATACATCTTAAGTTGGCAAGATATGGCAAAGCTAGCTAGGCAAAGAGAGTTTAGCTCTCTTTGAGGGTGCTAGAAAAGCTTAGTGAACAAGCTGAAATAGGATGAGGGTTGAAGGTGACTTGTCTACCCTCATTAAGTGGGCTTCTTCAAATAATTTTGGTCTGTTTTATAGAAGAAAAAAATGAGAATATTTTTTTTGATTTTCAAAAATAGAAAAATTAAAGGGATCACTTAGAGATGAGATCAAGATGTTGCTTTTCACATACCCAAAACTGCAATCCTATTAACAATTGAAAATGATCCAAAATGGCAAAAAAGAAAAGAAAAACAGTTTTATTTCTGCTATCAAACAAGCTCTTTAGTTATTGGAGGAATACCCATTTCATAGTAGAGGTAAAGGATCCCTATTCCCGAATGGAGGTTGAGTTCAAATGGAGTGTGTGCCACCAGCTGTGAACTGAGAACTCCATTTTTTTTCTCAGATTATTTTCAATTGAGAAGTCTTGAGGGCATTTTTAACCCTTGGGGAGGCCAAGGTGGTTGAAATTGGTCGCATTTGCAGCATTGGTTCAAGAAAGAATTCAAAAACAATCAACTCTTTAAAATCACATTCCCAGGCTCAACACATTATCATTGAAAAGCAAAGACTATGGTAACGTTTATGTGCAGTGAATACCTAAACTCATTTTCCTAGGTTTTCTCTGGACCTCAGCAACCAAACATTCAAGCAAACAAGAAAACCTGGAATTTGAAAACCCAGCATTGGTTCAAGTGAAGTGCGTGACACCAGCTATATACCTAGAAGTCTTCTTCACTTGCGAAACTTAACAGGGCAATCTTTTTTGAAATCGGTCACAGTCCCAGCCTCCTAGTTTGAAGACTGAATCCGTGAGCAATCAACTCTTCTGAAGTCGCATTCCAGGCCTCAATGATTATCACCACAAAGAAAAGACTATAATACTATTTATATGCAACGAATCCCCACAAATGTCACTTTCACTCATTTTCCTGGGTTTTCTCAGCATCCGAACAAACAAACAGACAGACAAGAAAAAATCAAATTTGACAAGTCAACGATCATTCCTTCAACCAAATGAGAAATCATTCAAAAATTTAAAATTAAAAACCACGAACCTTGCCTCGGCTCTGTCCCAATGCGTGCCTGAAACCCTAGAAAGTGGAGGGAAACCACTGTCTTCAAAATTCGACTGGACTGGACCGTAAATGGGCTTTGCTCATTTGAACCAAGAATAATCTAGAGATGGGCTTGGGTTTGCCATCGACTTATATTGTTTTTATTATTTTTCATGAAAGAGAGGCATGAACGAAGGCAATCCCCACTCGAAATAAAAGTAAAAAACCATGAATTGATAATTTCATAATCTTCCATGTACCCATTTATTAATTAGTTAAATACTTCTCTAAAAAAAATGTTATTATTTTCTCAGACCCATCTCACTCGCCCTAAGCATGAGAAAGGGAAAAAAAAAAAAAAAAAATCTCGACTTGATATGATCCAATGATTTAATTTAAATCTAAAATTATTTTTAACATTAAATATCAAATCAAAATAATTAACTTAATCTTAATTTTAAATTTTTTTAATCTCATTTTCCTACACTAACAAAAATATATTCTAAAATTATACATGATTTCATATCCACCACTCATTTTTATTTTTTATAATAAATATTTTTACAATGATTTTATGCATTTATATAACGCTTTAAATTCAAGTCTCTTACAAATAAATTCATTATTTAAAATTAATAAAAATAAATGATTCATGTATTTTCTTTTTTTTTTTGTATTTGTTCATCTCCTATGTCACCATTTAATATTTATCGACTAATGATGGACACTCATTTAGTCATGATTCATAATTAAAAAACAAGTAATATGCAAACACATCCGACTCCACCAAAGAAAAAAAATTGATAAAAAAATATTACATTTTTTTATTATTGGAGTGTAAAAAATAATATTATTTTGTCAATAAAATGAAAACAAAATAAATAAAAATTTAAAGATGTTTATTAAAAGCAAATTCTCGAGGAATAATAAAAAAGTAAAGGTGTTACTTTGTCTGGAATGCGTAACTAAGAAAGTAAAATTTATTCCAAACATGGTATTTTGATACATGTATGATTTGAAATTTTAGAATTGACATAAATTGAGCATGAAATTTTATTTTATTTTTATAAAAAGGACAAAAATAATGAAATTGATTCTACAATTATATGAGATTGTCAATTTGTGGGTGGACCAACAGGACACATGCTTGGATGCCGAGTCCCGCGTGTCGAAATGTAAGCCACACACGTCACATCACATCTCCAAGCTGAACGGAGGAAGCAGAAGACTTTGTTTCTAATTTATTAATTTATTAGTATTACATCAATGGAGTGGCAAAGCCACCTGGCAGAAACTAAGGCGTCAAAATTTCAGAGTTGACTCCGGTCACGAGTTTTGTGGTGTGGGTCGGCATATCCACCAAATATCCGATCCACCTCACGTGCCCTTCACGCTATTCTCCCATCCTTTTTTAGCTTCCTTATTTTCTCACTTGCCCCAAACTATCAATGTTTCTAAAAGAATCTCAATCATAGAATTTTCCAGATTCAAGCTAAGTTTTTTATTTTATTTTTAAATATTTTTAAACAGGGTGGAATAATTTACATGAAAATCTCATGATTCTTATTGACCATTTTTTTTCTTCCTTCTAAATATTTTCATAAAAAAAATTCATGAGAGCTTTTTAGATGTTAAAAATTTAAAGTTTACGAGCCTATCATAATATACATCCAATAAATCTTAATGTTATATTTGATTTTCCAAAAATAGAAAGAAAATGTTGAAAAAATAATTTTTAAAAATATTAAAAAATATAATTTTTTTTATATTTGATTTTACAAAGAAAAATATGAGAGAAAATTAAATATAATTAAAATTAATAAAAATATATATATATATTTAAAAAATATATTTAATATTTATATAAAATAATTAAACAAGTAAAATAAATTTGAAATAATATGTATAAAAAAATTATCGATTTTCAATCAATATTTTATTTTTCTTCACTTTTTTTTTATATTTTTCCTTTTTATTTTTTTTTCCATATATTTTTCTTTAAACTCTCCTTAAACCAAAAATAGCTTGACATTTTTCATATAATTAATTTATAATTAAAAAATCGCTTATAATATTTAGTAATGTTTTTAAAAATAATTTTTAAATATATAATAATAATAATAATAATGAAAAGTTCTATTTTAGAAACAAAATTATGTTTTGAACTCAAATACAAAATAGTTTTATCAACTTAATTTGTAAAATTACTTTGTACTTGCCTACAATACAAAAAATTTTAAAATATTGATCATCTTTTTAATTATCATTTTGAATACTTTAAAAAAAATGTAACTAAAAATATTTAAAATTTGTACTAAAAATGACCTATTTTTAAAATAAATTGTGAAAAAAAAATGTTTTTTATCAAAAAGTTTCGATGAATCGTGACGTTTCTTGCAAATCTAAGTGGATCATAAGCATGAAGATGCATCTGTTACATAAAGTGAAAAAGGAAGGGAGCAGTGATTTCAAGGCCCACCCACCGCCAATGAGAGAATGGATTTGGATTTTTCCCCACGTACCCCATGCACGTGGAACACCCACACACCTTGGACGGTGGTGGGGCCCTTAACCCCAGCATGAAACATCTCTTCGTTTCTTGATTTTTAAGAACTTCTTTGACTTGTCTTCCTCCTCAAAAAAGCTTTAGATTTTATAATTTCTTCCATCAAAAAGTTTGATTATAGTTGCATGCTTGATTCCAATCGTGACACCGATGAACAGTATGTATCAAGTTGATTGATATTAGCATCGCATATTGGTTGCCAAACGCACCAAACTATCTATCAAAATAAATGATGTTATTTATGAGTGGTTGTAACGTGAAAATTTAAGTATGTTTTAAAATATCATAAGATGATTTTTGTTGATTTTTTATGGATATGACATGGTATGTGTGATATAAGAAGAGTTTTAAAAATTGGATTTCAAAATCACAGTTGAGATCTTGAGAGATGAAGTGTCGATGAAAGAGTACCACGTGGACCAGAATCAATGTGACATAGTTTTAATGATTATATCTTTGAAGTACTAATTGCACGCCACGTATAAGTATCACATTATGTATGTCTATATCACATTTTTAAACATTGTTTCAATGCATGAAGAGTTGGTGAAAACAACATAAATAGACCTCATTCCTAGCGTCAAATTCATTTAATTTCCTTTTCTTTAGACATGATTTGATAAGAACAGTTTTTTCACATCCGAGCAAAGTTTGATTGGCTATTAAGAAGTTTAAATTATAAAAAGTAAAGTGATAACGTATGTTAAGTTGATATCCTCTCTATTCCTCTACTTCAAAACAAATGACAAATTATCAAAAAGTAAATGAAAAAGGGTATGATTATGAAAGTTTAATTTAATAATCTCTAAATACTATGTAACAAGACGTGATATTAATAATGTATACTAAACCAAAACTATATACACTAATATTAACAATGCAATTCTTCTATTCAAACAATTAAAATACGATGATGATAAAGACTACAACAATTTTAGGATGATGATATAACAAATATTTTAAGAAATTGATTTGATTTAATGAATGTGTTTTCTATTATTGGATAAAAGTTTTGGCCAAAGTGGCCTAATGTTATTGTTTTTTCCCTTAAAATAAAAACAAGTTTTTATTGGTTTGTTTCTTCTTCCATCTTCAATTATTTTTCAATAATTATAGCATTAACTAGGAGAGTGCAAGTTGACTTGGGGGAAGGGGAATTATGAGAACCGCACTTGCCATAAGTACATTACTATGCACACGTATACATCAAAATATTCAAATGATTAATGACTTGACGGTGTGACCACTGCATTAAATTATCACATTTTTTAATTTTATTTTTTCATAAATCATGCAACTCCTCATTTTAAAATAGATGAAAATTTCATGTTTTTCTCCCTCTATTTTCATTATTTTTTTATATCAGTCTTATTATTTTTTATTATATTTGTTTGTTCATAATTTTATTTATTTTTATATTTAATCTATTATATTTATATCATTGTATAAGAGTCTAGATTTTACCCAATATTTTAAAATGACTCATATAATATTTTTGATATTTAAAAAATTTTCGATGTTGAATTTTATTACTAAAATATTTTTACATGTAAGACTAGATAACAAACAATATTATGAATATTAAATAGTTACAGGCTTTATTATTAAAATATGTGATGTTTATTTATTTATTTATTATCATTTATAATATTAATAAGCTCACTTCATTATGAACTCATACAATAATATATCACATATAATCATTTTGTGATAAGTTCGAAATTTCAGAGAGTTATTTCTTAGTCAACAATCACTCAAGTAAAGGATTGGATGAGTTGCAATGATGCCTTTTACCTAGTCTCCAAACGCAATCATATAAAGATGTATAAATTTAGATTTTGGTTTAATATTAATAATTCTGTGCAAACTCAAAGGAATTTCTTTTGTTGAAGCCGTCCATCTTGCAACCTGCAACTTGGAGAGATGCCAATCCAATTGGGTTGAAGTTGAAGAAGCAAAAATGCAAACGTATGCATCAATATTTTCTCATAAACCAAACAGTGTAATAATAGTAATAATAATGATTAGATAATAATAATAATAATAATGGTGGAGCATACTAAAAACAAAGCCGAGATAGTAAAAATGAAACGAAGTGCATGGAGGGTCTCTCCCCACAATCTTTCCTTTTCAGTAGTGAGACAGGAGCACAGATCACCTCTGTTCCCTTGGGATCTCCAAAATCCCAATTCCACATTGACCGTTGAGCTGAGAGAATCAGATCTTTAAAAAGGTGAGTTGGGCTTTGTTTCAAAGCTATATTTTATAAAGTTATTCTCACCTGTTTTCTTCACTTTCAATTCAACCGTGTGTTTCTCCCTACCTTCCACTCTCTCCCTAATGGTTGAAAAGTTGCAAATATTTGGTGGGGTTGATCAATTATCAACGGACAATAAATAATTGAGCATTTTTCTTCTAGGGTTTTGATGGGTAGCTGTTGTCTTGTTCAGAAAAGGTGACCTTCCTGAATTGCTTTTTCTGGGTTCATCTCTTGCTTGTGAGTTGGGTTGCTTTGCTTTTTCGTTTTCCATGACTGCAATTTGATTTTTTTTCTTTATGCAGAAGAGAAAGTACTAGAGTGGGCTAGACTCCAGTTTTTGACTCGTAATAGGGATATTTCAGTTGAGGTAAGCAGAGTTAATGTTTATTTATTGAATTTTTGGACTTTTCCTGCTCGTGAGTTGCTTACTGCTTTGTTGGTTGGCATTTAATTGTTTGAGGGCGTTGTCTACATTCCTATAATTGAATTTCGGACCTCGCCCATCATCAATGGAGAATTCAATGTATGCCCAAATCTTAATTCTGGTGAGGTTTATTTGATTCGGATTTGCAGGGGGGTTGCCTGTGAGTTTGAGGATATGGGATGCTTTGTGTCGACGCCAACGGATACTGGTGGAAATAGGAGGAGACCCGGAAACATTGGGGAGGTTTCTGTGTTTGTACCGGGCTTTCGGATTCCTAAACCCCTTGATTTCTCCCAGTCACTCGGGGATCACTTGTCTAAAAATTTAGTGGAACGTTTGTCTGCTCTTAGGACCCGAATTGTTGTAATGGCTGGCCATGAAGCACCAACAATTACACGAACAAGGAGGAAGACTGCCACCCAACATGGTTTGTTGTGGAAATGCTTGAAGTTCTGTCTGAGTATTTGGTAAACCTGAATAGTCATGTGTCTGATGCAATTGGTTATTCTTATATGCAGGGGGGTCAACATTGGCTGATCTTCTGCAGGCACTTGAAGATTACTTGCCCGTTCTTTTGGGATTAGTCAAGGATGGTAAAGCTCGGGTAGTGTCATTTCTATTAGGATGTATATTCTGTTCAAGATAAGTTGTGATTGTTAGTTATTTGTGTTGTGTAGGAAGCCAGCTACAACATAAAGTACAATTTGTTTGGGTTAATCAGGAGGATGATGCAGAGGTGGGACTAATATATGGGTTTACTGTTTGTTCCTTGTCAAATTTTATTTTTTGTTTTTGTTTGAGGTCTCGTTCTTTCCCTTATGGGAATGATGGTTTTGATACAGATTATTATCTTTTCAGGAAACAACCATGTCTAATGCTTGGTATGAGGTTTTGTCGGTTTTGCACTTGATGGCAATGCTATTGTTATCACAGGCAAACTTACTGCTTCTTCCACGAACATCTTCTGATGGTTATCAGCCAAAAGTATCAGAAGGTAGGCATTTTATTTACTGCAAAGCTTTATGCTGCAAGCAACCTTGTTGTATAAAATTAAACCTTTTTTCTTATTTTTTCTTCCGGTGCACGAAGCCTTGGACTTAAAATGAGAATTCATGTGATGCCAGAGTTCTCCATTAATTTTGGGGCTTTTAATACTTGAAATCTGCATTAGTTCTATAAGCTGAATTATGATCTTTACTTAGAAAGTTATTTTTTGCTACTAAAACTGAGTATTTCAGGAACCTTTTTTTTCCTGCTTGATAGGCTAACTGCATACTTTGAGAAAATGATATTAGTAGACATACAATTATGGCATATAAGAAGTATTGATTTATGCCTCTTCCTAGGTTGGCTTGGTATACTTGACAGATGAATTGTTTGTTAATTATATCTACTGGATATTTTTATTGATGGCTTAGACTGGAAGATTGAACACTAGGGCTTTTGTTTCAACAACTCATCCTCATGTTCTGTTTGGATTATCTAGGGAACATGAATGGTTTTGAAGATGTCTATTAGTTTTGTAGAGATTTCGTATTCAGCCCATAAGATAGGGCTTTCAAAATACTCTATACAGGGGGCACATGCAGCAGAAAGAGGGAAGAAGGGAATGGTTTCTTTGTGTTTAATTGATGTGCTTTCCCATTTTCTGCAGAAATGTTGTATTTGGTATGTCAACATCATCGATATTTGGAAGTATGATTCAAAGTCTCAGTTATGGCAAGGTTTTCACCAGGCATATGATAGTTATGGATTTCTTAAAGAAGATCCCACAGTTCTTTTGATGATTGTAGAGAAATCATAAAAATATAAAAAACCTTATACTGGTCGCCTTAATGCTAACCATGATCTAAGTTGGTATAAAAAACACAATAAGCAGTATTTTCATCAAGGCACAATCAAGTGGATGAAATTTTGTACATTAGGTACATATTGAGCTATAAATACAAGTTACGAAGGTTAAAAATGAAGACTATGTCTAAAGCATGGTCACATGTTTAGAAATTTTTATTCAGCTAACTAAATAGAAAATGAAAAACCAATATTAAAGCTGGAGTTATCATATGACCTGGACCAAACTCAACTAAATGAACTTTTGATCAGATTAGAGTTTAAAGCCAACAATGAAAGAAATCGAAATTGTTGAATGATGATTATATATATATATTTTTTTTTTAAAAGACTTCAGTTGACAAATAAAAGCTATACAACTAATTTTCCGGATTGAAACCTTGCTTCACAACTTGATTTCTAATTAGAGAAATAGCTTTGAAGACTTAATAGATGCCCTTAGAACTTGTTTGCAAATCTGAGAAATAGTATCCCTCCTTCCATCTGTTGAGAAATTATCTATAGGATTTGCCATCCTAATTGAGCTGCTTGTATGTCTCTTAGATGGTCTGGCTGAGCTTCAAATTTGCTTTCATGTATACATTCATTTTTACCTTTGTGCTTTACATGGATTATCTTATTTCTGTTGGGCATACTACAAGAATTCTCATTTTCGCTCATTTTTTAATAGAGAGCAGGCGAGCTTCCATTGACATTTTCTTGAAGGCAGCAGGATACTTGGATTGTGCCGTAAAACATGTTCTCCCGCAGTTGTCTTCTGAACTCAGGTTTTTTAGATGCGAGAGTTCACTGAACACTAGTAGCTATGTATTGCTATTACAAACCCCTTCTTGATTTGAAAGGTTATTCATGCTCTCTTGGTTGTTGCTCTAATTATAGGAGAAATCTACCAGTAGACCTAGCAGAAGGAGTTCTACGAGCGCTTTGCCTGCAAGCATTGGGGCAGGTACTAGTTTACTCTTTGATGGATATTATTGATGAACTCTTAGGGTGTATATATTTGAATATAAAACTTCACACTGAATGTGGACAGGATTCAATAAACATGTAAACACTTGCTGCTGTTCCTAACATCTGGTCTGGCTGTCCAGCACCTATTTTATTTTCTTATTTTCTCTTAAAATAGGACTGGCACATATATCAATTGCTGAGTTTGTAGTATAGGGTGATAAGGAGGACAAGGTTACTGGTTCACGTTATTGCCTGAGTCAGAGAAATAGAGATATGATTATGATTAGAAGTGAAATGCAATACCTCAATTGAAATAATTTGGATGTTTGGATTCTGGATTTGGACTGTTGTCCTCACTGTAGGTGACTTGGTTTTTCCTGAATAGAATGAAAGTCACCTTGTCAACTGAAATGAGATAAATTTTTCATTAAATTTATCAACTTGGTGCACAGCATAATTTTTTTTTTTTGAACTTCACCCATAGGGCCAAGCATTGGTTTAAAATTGGGAGTTGGAATTTCAGACAACTTACTTCAATCTTATTCTCTGAGAACTGCAAGATATACTAGTTATTGTCTCCACTGTTTTGATGAACATGGGAGATATAAGCGTTCCTTATTTCACAATTAAGCATCATACTAAGAGGACCATCTTGGATTTGGTTGAAGCATAGAACACGTGTTTTCATGGTTCTTTCTTTTTGTATAGCATAGGTAAGTTTTGAGCTCAGTATGTCCCATGATTTTAGGTATTGGGCTTGGTTCACAGTATCAGTGTGCAGTATTGGCAATACAACATGATTTTGGGCTGTATGCCATATATGAAAAAAGGTATGCAAAGATAATCAAAAAGAAAAATTGTGAAATCGAAATCGAAGGCACACTTTGAAATTATGAAATGGGTAAGAATGGTCACTAGAAATTTTATGATTCACAAATTCACTACATGCATGGTTTTTCTGGTCTGTTCATATAATCATGCCTGTCTGTTGACTGCATGCTGGAATTTTCTCTATTTCTTTTTCTGTATTGCTAATTAAAAGACATCTGTATATAGTTTATGTTTGTGGAGTTAATTTTTTATTTTATTCAAAATAACTTTTGAGATTTTACTTGAAAAGTTCCACATTCCTTGTATTTTTTTTCTGTGGAGAAATTGGTTGTTGTATACAAATTGGGTTCAACATGTGCTTGCTTTGCAATGTTTTTCTGCAAAGTCATTGTTATGAACTGTTAAAGTCTGACCATACTTTAAGGTATTGGGGCTATAGTGTGATTTGAGGAAATATAGTAATATGGATAAGATAATTAGCTAGCTCTGGTGGTGTAAGGATTTTTTTGTTTTTATTGGGTGATTTCCTTCTCTTGTTGGAAGAGCACACTGAATGAAAGACTACTTGCATTGCATAAAAATGCTACTTGGGGGTTAACTTCATCACCCCTAGGGAAACAAGCTGTTTGGTGTTGGTGTTTGTGCGCCATTGAGTACCAACATCATGGAACAACTCAGAAATTGACGACTTGTCTAAAAACAAAAGTATGCACTTATGAGTGTTGTTGGATGTGTACCATTAACTATCAACTGGTGTGACAATTAATGGGTTGAGAGCATGGTTTTGCAAGGTCAGTGTAGTTGTTGTTGAGTATACACATAAAGGTACTGCTTCAATCACTTTGTGTTCATGTGGTTAGAGTTTATTATTGCCATGTTCTGTTAGGGGTATCATTTAAATCTTGTTTTTGAACTCACTAATATAAATGGATGAAAGGTATAAGAAAGTGAATAAGACCAACCTAAACCTCTTGCATAATTCCTTTGTTCCCTTTCTCCTCACTAACTCTAAATATCACGAGTTTATTGTCAGAGCCAAATTTTTAAGGAGGTCATGAATTCCAACTTCATTGGTTCCTCAACCCACACCCCCCAGCCTACATGCAAGCAAGCATGAAGGTGAGTAGATAAGTCTTTAGCCTTTGGCTTATAGATATGGTTGGTTTATTTCATAGCAGTATAGGTCTTTCGGTTAAATTGGTACCTTAACATGATATTTTTTTCATCAAGTTTAACTATAGAATTCATAGGCATGTCAATAGGCTGAGCACCCTAGAGGCATGTCAGAAAGAAGATCAAAAGCACACTTCCATTGAGATTGCCTTGATGGGAAGGAGCAATCTCAACCCCAAGGAAATAATGAATGCACCAAAGTTTTTTGTATGAAATTGCTGGCCTAAATGTTGTTTCAACAAGTCTGATTGTATTTAAGTAGTACTATCATTCTGGTTGTCTATGGGCATCAAAACCTATGGTGTCAAGGGTAGTGGTGAACTTAAAAATCAATTAAATAATCATTTTCATATGAAAATTTAGGGTGAATTAGGATTTCTTTTTAGGAATAAAGGTCCTAGGTTGAGGAAAGGAGTTTTTCTCTCAGAACAGGTATATATCACTGATCTTCTAGTAGAGACAAGAATTTTAGGAGCTAAACTGAGTTGGTGGTCTTATGGATCCTATGTTAAATTTCACATAGGCATACTGTGAACTCTTTAAGAGACCTGGGACAATGTAGAAAACTTATGGGAAAATTTAATATATCTATCATTGACTCAACTTGATATAACTTTTGCTACCTTTGTAGGTTAGTTCTGTCATAATCCTCCTCAACTCCATTGGGATGTGAAGTCATTTTGAGATGTCTAAGAAGGTGTCTTGTATCTCGACCTTTTAATAATGAGTATATTAATGTTGAGTCATGATTGGGCTGGTGATCAATTTATAGGTATCAAGATCATGGTATAATTTCAGAAAACTATTAACATAAATAAGATCATCAACACCTCTATTTTTTTGTGGATCAGAAAGACACAAAAATTTTCTATTAATTAAAAAGACCAAGAACGATGGGCTGTCCTTCAACAATATACAAATATGATGAAAACAAGAGAAGAAACTCCTTAAAGAGAAGCACCGTTATGATGCAGGCTTTTCTTTGTGTCTCCTTTTTTCCTTTCTATACGCTAACAATGTTCTTTATATATACTTGGTTTCTTATTACTTCCTGCTGTATTTTGAAAGAAGCAATGTCTTACCTTGATTTGGTGAGATCCAAAGCTGCATATTTTTGAAATCTTTCTGTATTCTGTTGCTGCATATGGGTCTGGGAGTTGGCCTGGGCCCATCTCTCATTAATTCAGCATTAGAGTGAAGAGTGGTAATTTGTAAAGGTGCCAAATATTAAAAAAGATAAAAAAAGAAAAGATATTGATGCTTTGCATGTAGATGGGCCCGACTTTGAATATTGAGTAGAGTTGAAGACAGAAATGTTTCTAGACCCAAGAAAGATCTTTGATATTTCTGTTCAGCTTAACCTGCCAGGATAGCCTAGTTGGTTAGGGCAAACATTGGGAATTGTGGTCCCAGTAAGTGGCACATGGACCTGGGTTCAAATCTTGCCACTGATAATGCCCTGAATTTACCCGCTACTGGTTGTTGTGTTGTGGATAGCACCCCAAGGTTTGGGTCCCTATGGAGTTTCCTAAGGGCTTGGTCATGGAAGGTTCCTCGGTTATAAAAAATAAATAAATTTCTATTCAGCTTAATCTGAAGTTATTATTGCAAAAATTTTAAAGAGTATGTAAAAAATACATCTGGTTGAACTTTATTGCTCTGAGAAGTATTGATTTGCTTAGAGGATTGGAAAGAAAAGATGATTCTTACCCTTTGTGATGGTGTTATTCATTTTAAGTCAGGTCCTTGCACTTGGTTGCTAAATTAGTGTTACGTTCAACGAAATAGGCTGTCTGCTTGACTGCATGATGCACATTTCAGGTGAATCATATTAGTATTCGATGAAGCAAATTAAAAATTAAGGAAATTTTATTTGATAAAAGGAAATTTAATTTAAGGAAGAATGGGTCTTCATGAAAATCTAAGAAGAAAATGCTTAAAAGGGCTGCCACTTAAATATGACCAACCACCTGAACAAGCACACAGATGTTGCCAACCAGAACCAGAACATGCGAGAGGAGGGAAGGGTGAAAGGACCGCCCAAGAACATCTCCAATAAGGCAGCTCCTCGTGCAGCCAGCTATCTGCTACCTGGTTGGCTGACTTATGCTTTCACTGAAAAGAGCACATCAGACCTCTAGAAAGGCCAATTATCCTGCAAGGTTATAGCTCATATCTCCAAGGCTGTACTCTACCTTGAGGAACATGGGAGAGAGCAGTAGTTGTCTTCCTCCACCCCAAGGTTACTAATTCCCATCATATAGGCTTCTATGCTTTTCCTTTCAAATAATTAAATAATTAAAATAAACATAAAAATTCTGCCAACCCATCCAGTAATAATTTGGAAGTAGGAAGTCATTGTTGATTCTTTCCCTATGCACATGTTCCATGGTGTTGATAATATTCCACTTTTAATTCTCTTGATATGTTCATGCCTTCTGTTGCCATTTTCTCACTAGATAATATTTTAGGATTTAATGATTTATTTGGAGACTTTGGTTTTTTATGTTCTCCTAAATAATTAAATCAATGGGATTGAGTTGACTGGTGAACAATGTCTTTCTTAAAAAAGGGAAAAACATTTAATTTAGTTAATTTGGAAATAGACATTACAGGCACTTCACTGACATTCTTTCCAACTTCTGATATAGGGTGTTGATATCCAGCTTGGAATGGCTATTGATAGTACCAAGGCTACACTTGCAGTAAAACGGAGGCTTGCATGTGAGATGGTGAAGTATTGGCAGCAGGTACATATTTGTAATATTCACATCATTGTACCATAAGTTAAAGCCTTTGGGATCTTACATTAAGCTTTTCCCTTCTGCCTTCATGTTTTTTGCTTTGTGTATAGAATCATTCTGTTTGCATATTTCCCTTGTACTGTGTTTACTTCAGTGCAATCAATGAGATGATGACTTGTAAGCCTCTTTTCTACAACATTTATTGTAGGGGTTGTCTCGTGTTAAATCATAGGAAACAGCGACATTTTGTTAAGAAGGGAAGATATAGTGCTCCTTCAAGCAAAACCAAGCAGTAATAAGCAAAAGCTGCTACCAAATACAGCCAACCAAACCAAACAACCCACTGATTCACTATAAAAACATGGTTGGCCTTAGATTCCAATCTGTCCTTTTTTTTTTTCATGAATTTCCATGTGCTTTAGGAGTATGCTTTCTCTGGATTTCTAAGCAGTCAATGTACCCAAGCAATAGGCTCTGCTGTTTTTCCTTTGTGGCTCTTGCATATGCAGGGAAATGTCATGTTTGCCTTTGATGTTCTCAGACGAGGGTCAGAGATCTTTCTTGACTGTTTTCACAATAGAGCATCATGTCTAGAAAATTATCCCAATTTAGGTGGTTAAACTAAGTTAAATTTTCTTAATTAGGTCCTTAAATATCTTAGTTTGGTTGTCTACCTACAAATGAGAACTTGCAGGCACCTCTCTCATGAATTGATTTGGGAATCTATGTTGTATGTTACTCATGGTGCTCCTATGTATCTCTCAAAGTTTGACATTTACGAAAAGTAATGGCATGCCCTTTTTTTTCCAAGATGGATCTATGCTTGCCATAGAATTTCAATGATGAGCTCCAAAATTGCACTTTTCCACAAGGAAATCTTGAGTAGTAGGCAAAGACAGATGGTGAGAAAAGGGAAAGAAAAATATAGATTATAGCCCCACTATGTTTCTTTTGGTGTATTTGGAAGGATCACAATTGAAGGATCTTTTGTGGCTTGGATCAATCAGAATTGCAGCTGAAAAATGCTTCTATGAATTCTCTGTTTGAATGACCTGGAAGATCATTAAGAGATGGGAGCCTTTTTTCTCTCCATAGATTTCATTGATGTTTCGGCTGGTACTTATGGAGTTAAAGAGTCTTTTTCTTTTTCTTTTGCCTTTTTGGTCTTTGTATACATCCCATATTCATGGGTTACACTCCCTTTCTATTTATAGAAAAAAAGACGGATCCATACTCTTCAGCCATAAAAATTCAATGAACTACAAAGTTGAACTTTTCTACAAGGAAATCTTGCCATCAAGCTTGCAAAAAAGTTAGTTTTATTTTTATATGAAGTGGCTTCATGTTGTATTGTATTCTTTCCTGACGAATTTGGACCCAAATATAGAGTGCCTCCAATCTTGATGCAGTGCATAGGTCCATCTCTATGGCAGTATAATTTCTCCCATTTCATGACCCTGTGGTTATTATGGGTTTTTATGGTCTCTCTTGCAATGACATTCCCCTGAAAGCGAATTGAAGGCATTTTTAGGCTAAATGGATTGGTCAAATCTAGTGGGATGGCTTCTGATGTTAAGAGGTCGATAACACTTGAAATTGTTTCTGATATTAATCAAGGTAGCAAGACCGACAACTAACCCTAACCTAACAAAACTAAGCAGGGTTTGATTCGGGTTAGGTGATTCTTGGATTTCAGCAAACTTATCTAGTGTAACTAACTTATTAATGCTTCATATATTTTTTTTCCATGTTGATTACTCATAGAATAAAACTTTATTTGTGTTCCTCATGAATTATTCACATTCTATCATCATGGTCTATGTTTTTATATTAAGGTGCAAAATTTGTTATCTTGAGACATAAAGTTCTCCATTTGTGCTTTCTTATAGGCTCAAGATAACATTATGAACCTTCCATTAACTAACGGATGGGGGGAAAAGCATAAGCTCTTTGTGAAGTGGAAATATGTTGAAGCCAAGGTATCTTACAATTTTGTTTGTGTTCCTCTTTATTCTCAGTCTATTATCATTCATAATTTCTTCCTTGTTGTCCTTATCCCTTGTTCTGACTTTTTTTAGTATCATTTACATGTATATCTTGGCATCTATTGAAGGATTTGTTTTCTGGTTGTAAGGTTGCATGGAAGCTTTACTTTTATTGCCTGCATGGAAAATGAGAAAATGATACTTTAAATATATTGCATTTAAAGGATAGTCTGCAGGAAAAAAGCTATGGTACTCTTAATCAGAGGATATTAGGCTTGTTAGATTAGGTTTCTCAACTGCTTGATGTTGGACTTAATGCATGAGGTGTTGCAGCTGCATTTGGGTATTATTAACCAAGCATGTTAGCAACATTGCTTTTTGATAAATTATCTCAAATGTGAGCAAAGATGTAACAAAAAAAATAAAAATAGAAATAAAAATAAAATCTCAACTATTAGTGATGGACTCTTTGAATTTGCTTTAAGGAATTGTTTTGATGGCCACTTGGGAGGTATCAGCCATACACAGATGTATATATGTATATATGTTGATGGGGCACAATTTAGATTTGTAGTTCAACACTCAAAAGTACCCAATTGCAAGTCTCTGGATGAGTTATTTTAGGTGTTGAACTCTAGCTTTGGGTGTATAATCCTCATTTGTTCCTATGGGAAGTAAGATTCTGTTTACCCCAACAGAGAATAATTACAAATTGAAGTTGTGTATTTTAGAAACTAAAAATCCTTGCTTTGTCTTGAAAATTCAGATATCAACTTGTTGATAGAATGGTTGGAGTGGAGAAGCTTCTGGGTTTTCAAGAAGACAGTGGCTTTTTATATTAATGAGTCAATGACTGACACTTACAGGATATCTTTGTACATAGTATATCCAAATGTTAATATAGTAGATACCATATTGCTGTTGCCAATTTGTATAGGTGTCCAGGGATTCCATGACCAAGACCAACACCAAACACCATGTTGGGGAACTACTCATCTCCTCTCTGCAGAAATGATTTTGACTGTTGAGGCATCTTCTAAAGGTAGTGGTTTTGGGGGAAGCAGTGGTACCTCATGACAGAGTGGACACAAACAAAATCTTTAAATTGGAAAACCATATTCTGATATGTGCTTCTTGTGTGATCATAGTAGCTAGATCATCTCTCACATTTCTTTGAAATATCAGTTTGGATTGTGTTATGGCTAAGGATTTTTCACATTGTGAAACTTAAGTGGGTGCTATCCTAGAATATAAGTTCAATGTTTATGGTTTGGGCTTGAGTTTTTGTTAAGGTTGATAAAGCCAGATCCTATGGAAAAACTTTCACATCTTTGAGGACGAGTTAAATGGTGGAGAGTTACTATGGGAAAGGGTGGGCTTTCTTGCATCTCTATGATCTTTAATCAATGGAAATTCAAAGAGTTCCTTTCATGAGTATCTTAAGATATTGGATGTTTGCATTAGGGATAGGAGATCTTGTCTCATTCCCTGAAAGGATTGGGTTAAATAGAATTTTTATCTATTTTTTCTAGAGAACCCAGCCAAATTGTTACTGGGGGAGTCTTCCAAGAAGATCTGTATATTCTAGCCTTGAGTTAGGGAAGCAATCCACGAGACATGGAATAAATTGGAGACTAAGAAGAACTTCTCAACATTATTAAGCCTTTTTGTATTTGGGTCTTGGGAGGATCAGGGAAATAACTAATCTTTTCTCAGGAGTGGAGATTACCTTTAAATAGGTCTAGGGGCTGCTAAAGAGAGTGGAATCTTGCCAGGAGAGGAACCGTCGCTCTTGAGGATTTTAGAGTGAATTTCTGCCCTCTGATTTAAGGGAAGGCCTGGGTGGCTGGGGCTTGTTCGTTTTCTTGTTTTTTTTTACACTTATCTTTTGTCTTATATGTTTTTTAAGGATGTTTTCTTCCTCATGTCCTCTCTCTTAAGAAATCCTTGATTCTATGAAAAAGAAAATGAAGAGAGATAGTGAACCACTTTTCTTAGAATTGAGTATTCTCAAATAAACATTGGAAATATTTGTGCCAAAAGGCCAAAATATTCACTTTGAAAAAATAACCACCATGTGTATGAAATTATGAATATTGCCTCAAATGGACCAAAGTATCCCTTATGTTTTTTTTTTTATAAAAAGTGCTTTGATATGAAACGAGTATAAAAAGTTTGGGGGAGGATAATTTTGTCCAAAAAGGTCATTCTTCTTGTTTTGAAAAATTGGAGGCCATTATTAGAAAATAAGGTCATATTTTGACCCTTTGAATCAAATATCCCTGAAGATTATAAGTGATGAAATTTACGTAAACTGAGAGAACAATTGAAATGCCCATACACTTCTCCTGGTTACTTTTCAAGATTTGGGAATGGCATATTGCATCATGCTACTGAGAGATAGTGGAATGGATGTTTGAACTTTGGAATTTTTTATCATAAAACCAGTGAAGCAACAAAACGTGGTTAACACCATGATTAATTTCTGAAGTCTGACTTTTGAGAATACTCATTCAGCTGTAGATGAACATAATTTTCTTAAGGGAATATTCACTCTGAATTATTTTCTCTTTGATGGTGCTTAAGTAGCAGAATAGAATCTTTCTTTTAATAGAAGAGATTATTACCCATTGTTTGTCTCTTCTATATTTACTTTTAACATTTGAAATAAGACATTAGCCTATCCTATGGTTTCATTATTCACAGAAACCTGCATTCTGTTCCAGAATTTGCTTAACATAATTATTTTACCCTTCAATTAATAGGACATCCTATTTTGTTTAAGAAAAGCTATTCCAGTTTTCTGCAATTCTGTATAGAAGAGAAAAATGAAACCTCAGGGAAGTTTAGTGTCGCATTTCAAACGTGAGTGGAGGCCCTTATAATTTGCTAAGCTTTAGGAAATGTTTTTATGCTCTTTCCTTTCTTTTGGTAATAAATTGTTGGCATCTGAATGCATTCCTTCTATAAGAAGGTTTGCATGTGAATAGCGGAAATGCATATATAGAGCCACACATTAAATTTGAACAGGATGTTCTATTAGAATGCTCCACAATGTGTTATGTAGCTGGTGTATGGAGTATGAACATGAAGTGGATTGGATGACAATATTTTACTTCTATTTAAAATGAAACCTTTTCCAAAAGGATTTAATATTTTAGTTATTCACTGTCATTGTCCTCTAGATCAGGAAAACTGTTTGCTATTGATCAGGATGTATATATCTGAGCAAGATGGTTTTTTCTTTTTTGTGTTTTCTACTTAGTTAAAAACTGTTGCTTCAGTACATAAAGACAGAGAGTTACTTTATCAATAACATGTGCTCATGCAAACATACAAATTATTGCCATATCACATGATTAAGGGTGTGAGTAGGCGGTTGTAACCGGATATTGGAATGCATGTTTGTAGACGCTAACTTGCCTATATTCTCTTTTTTAATCCTATTTCATGCTGGAATGTCACTTTCAACTTTTATTAGTTAGAAGTTAGAATTTGTGAGTTTATGCGGGAAGCATCTACTTACTAGAACATGAAAAAAGATGTAAGTTATTGTGTTAAACATCCTGGTTTCAGCTATATATTTAGTAATTAATTTACTGAAGTTTGATCACATATACTAGATTTATCTGATTAATTTACTGGTCTCAGCATGGTTCCTCTGTTTCTTTTGTTTTTTGGTTTTGAGATCTTAATCAGTACTGTGCTTTATTTTGCACTTTTCCAGCCAAGAATGATGCAAGGCCTTTTTTCATTTTGGTTTTTCCTCAGGCTACAGCATATTACTATCATGGTCTAATACTTGATGAAGGAAACACAGAAAAATCTCATGGGATGGCAGTAGCTGCTTTGCAAGCGGCGGATGAGTATCTCAAAGAAAGTAAGAGGGCATGTGAGGCCTTCAACATGGCTCCTCCTTTGTCAAGGTAATGTCATTTTTTTTCTCTCTCATGTCTGCTGTTTTCGATGTAATTTCATAAACAACACTTCTATTGCATCATGAATCAATATCTGAGACTAAAGTTTCCAAACCAGCATCTAAACTTTTAAGAACTTCTACATTCTCATTTGTAGACACTTCAAAATTTTATTGAATTTAAAAACTATCTTAAAGACAGTTTGAACAAATCTGTGTATGAGAAAGAAAGAGAGGAAAAGTGTGTGTGTGTGTACGGTAATATTAATATTATCTGAAACTACATTTGTTGCATCATGAATTAATATCTAAGACCAAAGCTTTTGAGCAAGCAGATAGACTTTTTAACATACATGTTTTTATTTATAGACAAGTGTGTGTCTGTGTGTAGAGAAAGAGAGAGAGAGTTCTAACTTAAGTGAGGTTGAAGGACTGAGGCATGCACATCCAGGTGCCTTGAACCTTAATGTATGGGGCTTATGCCATCTATTTTTCATTATTCTAATGGACTATGTGTTGCAGATCATGATATCAACCAACTGTAAAATTGAGTATGCTTGGGATATTCTTTTTGTGGAATTATTGTAAATGGGATTATGGGGGGTTCTCTAGTATGGTGTTTTGGCAATTTGTGTCCTCTATGTTTATTTCTTTTTTATTTTTTATTTATAATTTACACACACACACACACACACACACTCTATTTTACACTTGGTTTTATGTAACTGCAAACAGGCCGAAGAAGGTGTTTTCTACAATTTGAAAGTTCACCTTCAGGTTTTCATTGCATTGCTGTCATTCATGAATCATAGCATGGAAAGGCCATTTGTTGGGCATCTCAAATCATATGTTTCTATTTATGTCATTTTATTTGATATTAATGTATGTTCATGTCATAGATTTCTGATATTAGATCTTTGTCAAGAGTCCCTGTCCACATTTTGAACGCTTTAATGTGTTTCCTGTTACTTCTCCTTTTCCTTAAATGTGAAGAGTTTTTCTTCACTTTTCTCTCTGTCCCTTATATCTAGAATTTAATTGAGGTCATGATACTCTGTTTTTCTTTCCAAACACATCTATCTCTTCCAGAATCCTCATTTTCAGTATTTCTTGGCGCTAATATCTGTAAGAACGTCATTGTTCCACCAGCAAGTTGCTTTAAGATGATTACTGTTTTTCCTCCAGATTCTCCAACTCAAGTTCTTGTCCATCGCCTCTAATTCTACTCCCAATTTCAGTATGGATATGGATCATCTAATCTATGTTGCATCTTTAGGCTCTACATGGACGGCCTTGTAAGTGTTAAAGGTGGACCATTTAAAAGTTCTCCTATTTTATCCGCTTGTTTGTTAAACATGCATCTTATCATAGTATGAGATGTATGGGCAGATATGTTGTTGTATTTGGCCATTTTTATAGGAAGAAATGATAATTGAAATATACACACAAGATGCTAGGCCCAGCACCAAGTGGCTCTCCCTTAGTGGTTTCATTTTCTCCATTAGAATGATCTTAGATGCATTTTCTGGTTTTTTCTGGGCCCTGTATCAAGTATGTACTTTGAGTTGTCTATAATGATAAGCTATCAGGTAGGTATGATGATCCTACAAAAATTTCTGATACCACTACAGAGACCATGTAAATGTGCTTTCCATGGGGATTTGTTAGTTTAGGGATGTACTTACCTAATTGCCATTTTTGGTGCAGAAATCCACCTCTTTGGGGAACCATGAAGTATCTATCCGAGAAGATTCCTAAAGATACTTCTAGCAAGGTTCGCATCAACCGGGATCTATACTCGCATGAAAGGTAAGTCTTTCTTTGGTGTTTTGGCGTTTAACTCTATGCCTGGTGGCCATTACTGGCATGAATGAAATGAAGCTGGAAAATCATTCAGTGATGAGTGATACTGGAAAATCTTGACTGCAGAATCATGGAGACAGCACCACAACTGCCTGATTTTGCTTTGGCCCTGAAACCCGATGAATACCAACTCCCTCCAGTGGACCCTTCTTGGAACGACAACATAACCAAGGGGCAAAGTGCCACCAACCAGCTCAAGAGTGACAGAACATAAGCCATTGTGATATTTTTCTGGGTGCCACTCTCAAACTTGAAATTGCAAGCAAAACAAGGCGGAGTATTCTTCAATTGTTGTGTATCAAAATGCCAATGTTAACTGCCCTTTTTCTTTTCCCAATTCCATTTGTCCCCTTTCCCATGAAATATAATAACCATGATAGAGCCTTGTACAAGTCCATGTTGTGTGTAAATTAAGTCTTGTTGGGAAAGGGGATGGTTTTCTTTTGTCAAATCCCAAATAATGTGTATACCTTTTTTGTTCATTAAGGTGAGCCAAAGTGAGAACTTTCCATTTGTCTTTGGTAGAAAAGCTTTATGCATACCATTTCTGTTGTATGATGGAGTCTCCAGTTGAATGGATAGAGTTGGCAAAATCCTTAGAATGGAACAAGGCTTTTTCTCGACTTTACGTAGGAGATGATGCAACTAGATTTATCCATTGACCATATTAGGGTAGGTTTTGCACGGCTCCCGGCTTAAAACTCCAAAATAAAAATAAAAAAAAAAAAGAAAAAAAAAACAGAAAAGAAAGACAAAGGTCGATGGAAATTCTTGACGTTTAAGTGAAAAAGGAACCTAAAGGTGGGATAATGGTTTGTAACTGATTGGAATGGTTTATCGATAAAAAGTAATAGAATGAAACACAAAAAGAAAGAGAACCGATTCCTCTTTGAAAGAGTGTGGTGTCAGTGTTACTACAAAATACTGTCACAGCAGAATGAGCTCTCACTAATACCAACCTCCCTGCGGTAGGTAGTGTAGAAACCATCATAAAATCAAACTGCCCTTGTAGGGAAAGGTGTTCTTTCTCTGTAGTTTATATTTCAAATGAGCAGCTGTTTCAATCTAAAATTAAAAGACAAAAAGTTCTCCTCTGCTCCTTGATACATTAAATCCTCAGTGTAGTTTCACTCTACAAGTCACTTTTCGTAATATTAAATCCCGTTACTCTATTAAAAAGAGAAGGTTCAGCTAGTGCACATCCTCAAGATGACCCAGTCCTCTTCCTGTTTCATCAACTCGGCACTGAACTGTAATCCAGATGGTAACTGGTGGGTTCAACTCATCTTTTTGCTCAAACGAAACCTAACTACATTCTGACTCTAGTCCTCTGAAACATTTCCACCATCTTCAGCCAGCTGATTTTCTTTTTCTTGCTCCTCTGCCAGAGAAATAAAAAAAGGTCAGATTCTTGTAGATGTCAAGAATGTTGCATGACACATAACACTGATCAATATATCATTGTGTTTGCATGGTCACACCATCCATAAAAAAGAGTTTTACCTATCCTAGACAAATGTTTTATAACCTGGACCACTCGTTGACCCATAAAAGGGACGAGGTTCAGGTCATCAGTTTGACAGTCTCCAGGTTTAGACCTTGACACCATTATGTTACTTCTTAGAACAGTTTAATTATGAAAGACCAGGTTTGAACTCTGACCTCCGAGAACAAAAACTTTCTGAAAGTTTAGGGGCCTGTTTACTAAAGTTTTCTAAAATAATTTACAAAAAAACAGTTTCCTATATAAGTTTACTGAATGAAGAAGAAAAGAAATAGAATAAGGGAGAATAAAATGAGAGAGCTTATGTTCTCTTCCGTTAGGGTTTCCTATATAATATAATCTAAATCCTACACTCTTCTTATAACTGTTTGGTTGATGCTATCAAGGGGCAATATAATAATGTCATTAATCACTTTTTTTTTTTTTGATAAATAAACACGAAATATATTAACAAAAGGCAATAATGCCATTAATCACTTTTGCCACAAGAATATATTTATCTCTGCACATATTGTTAGAGTCATATACATTGTAGACCCAAATCTTAATAGCTTAAGCTTTTAGAAAAATTGACAATTCAACATGGTACCAAACCTTTGGTTAACTAGAGGTCTTAGGTTCAATCCCTCCCCCCATTATTTATTTGTCTAATTATATTTTATCACAAATTTGAGATTTGTCAATACGAGGGTATGGAGCCACATAGAGCTGAAGGTCTCTCTTTTTTTTTTTGATAACCGTGGATGTCCGGGTCAGCTTACGCGCACCTTGACTAATCTCACAGGGCCCTGAAGTTAACGACCGGGTAAGCCTCTAGTGGCCTTGAGGGGACTCAAACTGGTGACCATTGGGGAGCAAACCCAATGCCGGACCAACTAAGCTACCCCCTTAGGGTTACATATAGCTGAAGGTCTTTGAGCATGATATACATTATGGACCCAAACAAATCCTAATGGCTTAAACTCGCAGGAAAATTGACAACTCAATAGGTACCAATTCAATAAATTACTCACCCATCAGTTTAAATATTGCCTTTTGTGTACGTCTTTCAAGCTTATCAAGCTTCTTCTGCACGTCCCTTCGAAGGTCCCAGTTTGGCTTCTTTGGAGCAATGTTTACAAATGGATCCTGAACTTCACCAAATTAGAATACAGAAGAATAGGCTAAGACATAAAGTTACTGATCAGGAGAATGTGAAATTGGAAGTAAGCAAGTACCTCTTTCTCCTCTGATGGTGGAGGTGCTGCTGCAACAGGGTCTTCAAACTTTGGTAGCACTGGTGGAGCAAGCTTACCCTCCTGAAGCTCCTTATCATGGGGAAGGTAATTTCGGAATTTCATGCTGGGATTACTGCAAAAAATGCAGTTATATGTGCTCAGAAAAGCAGTAAAATCAAGGAAGCAGATACACAAAATATAAACATACAAGCACACACACAAGCATACATTTATGTATTTTAAAATATACCCATGACCAATGGTTTATTTATTACCGAATGTCTATCAATGTTAGCCATAAATAACAATACCCGTTTTTTATCTGATAAAAAAAGAGCCATTTTTTATAATGTATCCAATTTTTAATCAGGTCAAATGCAAGCATAGGTAAAAGCTTATGTGACACACGGAAGAGGGCCCCTAGCAGAGTGTGTTCTAGCAATTTTAACATCAATTACCAAACTTACTCCCACCTTTTCCAGGTTGTAGACACTATAGAATGTATGACAAGGTTTTTTTTTTTTTTTTTGATAGGTAATGAATGTACGACAGAGGTTGACAATGCAATCAACAACCAAGAATAATTTCTTCAGTAAATAGAAGCTAGCAAAGATAAAGACTTAAATGACCACAAAGGGTATCAAAAAAATTGTAAGAGCAGCCCAATAGGAAGGAATTGGACAGATACCTAATAAATGGACTGTAGCATAACATGAATTGAAATCTACAAGAAAGAAGCAAGAGACAGCAGGAAATATATATATATATTTTTAAATTGTTAGCAATATATACACCGTTATAAGCTGATGCACTTCAGGTAGGAATTTTTCAGTCATAAGATAGGATTTAACCTATTTCATTCCCTTCAGACAAGCCACAGAGCAAGGAATAAAATATTGATACCATCACACCACAGTTCTAAGACAATGGAGATGGCCATTGACACCCCCATTGATATCAATTTAGAAAAAGGATGGAAGATAACAGAAAAACATGAAACTATTCAGAATTTCCATGAAATATACAACAATGCTTGTATATATACACATTGATATTGATTCCTCGCTGGGATTACTGCAAAAAAATGCAGTTATATTTGTTCAAAATTGCCTTCTACTCTTGCTTGGAGCTGGAAAGAGGAGATTTTTCTAGTAAATATAGTTCGGAACCCTTGGATGCTGACAAAAGTAGGATTCTTTGCTTGGGAAGCAGTTTGGGGGAGAATTTCATCTTTAGATTAATTGAAAAAAAACTATGGACTTTGGCAAATAGATGTAATCTTTGTAAATTCGAGGAGGAATCAGCTGTTCACGTCCTTAATTGTGCTAAAATAAGGATTTGGTGACACCTGTTATTCTCATTATTTGACTTTGAGTAGGTGTTGTGGTGTTGCCTTCTACTGTCAGAGAGACTTTATCAAGTTAGCAGAGGACCTTTGTGGGGAAAAAATGTAGACAGGTGTGGAGGGCTGCTCCTTCATGCTTGTTCTAGACCATTTGAAGGAGAGGAATCATAGAGCATTTGTCAATGTGGAACAAATAGATCAAGCTCTCAAAAACTCTTTCTTATGATCTCTTTGGCTTTGGGTTAGAAAGTTTTAAAATGAAGCCTCCATGTCCATTATAGGATTTGTTGATTGGTTGGATGCTTTTTGATGGGATCAAGGTGCTTTTTGTTACTTTGTCCTACTCATTGTCATTTTGGCACCGTTGTATGTTCCTTGTGTACTTCAGTGTGCTTTTTTTATTAGACACTGTTAATAATATTCTTATTTGCCTATGAAAAAAATAAATACACAATGATGCTTGATGACATTGGAGATACAGGCTCAGATACAAATACATTCATAGATTTTAAAAGTGTACCCACAAGTTACCATCTACCCAAGATAACTATGGTTACTGGTTAACACATTGTGTGGCTCTCACTAAATTGAAATGGTCAAACAAACAAAGTATTGCCTTATGTCAGAAAGTTGGGCAAGTCTTGATGAATGATATTAAAATTAGTCAGAACATTGCATCAATTTACATCCAAGCTGGATCTTTTCAACACTAGTTTTTAGATGTGATGCATTGATGCTTAATTGTTTCCCCTCACTAGTTAGTACCAAGGGGCACTTGATCAAGAAACACAAACAGATGAAGATGAGAGAACCTGCCATAGAATATATGTATCATAAATCATAATACTTCAACCCTATCTTTGTGCCATGGAAGCATGCCCACATTTTGTTCATGCTTTATTTCTTAACATGTTCTGCCCAAGCTATGTTACATTCCTCTAATATCACCTCCTTGTGCCTATGACTAAAAAATAACATGTATACACAACAAAAGCAAACCAATTGCAAAGTATAAGCTGTATGACACACACCTATGCAGCTTGTAATACCAATGCATTAATAGCACCATCTGAACCTTAGGAAGTAAAGTCGAAGAAAGATCATTCCAAGAGATGATTAATTAAGATGGGGGCTGTGGGGAATAGCAATTGGCGGATAATGTTTACTAGTGCTGGAACATCATGAAAAATGAACACTAATAGGTTTCCTACAACTACATTCGCCACATTGCTCACTTAAAATTAACATAGCTTCTTGTCATGTTTTAAGAAATGTAAGCAATTCAACCATTGAAGGAATTGCAAAGGGAAATGATAAATTTGGTTACAAAAATTAAAATGGTAATTTCCATAATATTTCCATTTTCAAAAAATGAAAACAACAAACATGATCTTCAAAAAACACTACCTATCAAAAAAAAAAAGAAAAAAAAAAGAAAATTCTCGAGAAAAAAATATACCAGCATTTTCTGAAAACACTACTTGAAAACAGTTCTTGAAACACTTTCCTAGACCTTTTGTCGCTTTTTTTTTTTTTTTTTTTTTTTTTCCCGTGACATTTTATTTTTCCTCTCCTTGGAAACCAACCAACCATGTTCAACACAATCATGGCCTCCATTTTCAAATCATTTCCATTACCAAAATTTCCGTCAATTTTCCACCACAAGTTTCCTGCTGAGCTTCGCTTCTAAAGCATCAACAGAACCCTAGATGACAGCTTTGCTTGCAAGAAAGAAAACATATAGAATTTATATGTAAATGCTCACTCTTCTTCCATAGTGGGATTAGCATCGTCAGGCTTATCTTGGTCCTCAGGAGCACTGAGGAGCTCTTGCGCTGCTTTCAGAGCTCTCAGCCTCTCGCGCCGCGCAGCAGCCGCTTGCTCAATCGACTCTTCTTCTTCGCCCATCACTTTCACCTTCACCAAACACAAGCATAAAACTGAATTCTTTCCGAATGAAATCAATGATCGAATTCTACATCGTAACTAGGAATTGAAATTGGATTTAGGCCCAAAAAACCCTAAACTTATGAATTATTAATTATTAAAGAGAGATTGAAAGATTTTCACAAACTAACCTGCCTTACAACGATGAATTAACCAAGCCCTCGCCTTAGGGTTTTTAATAAGAAAGTAGAAGGAAAAAACTAGAGGAAAAGCAACAGGGGTGATTCTTCTATATATAAAGAATTAAAAAAAAAAAAAAAAATTAATTCAAATATTTTTTATTATATTTTTCATTATTTTCCCTTTTATTTTTCATATTTAAAGGAATGACGGTGACACATTTTCTTAAATTAGTCTATAAGTTGATTGAAATCTAAAATTTTAAATTTTATTTAAATATAACTATTTTTTTTTTAAAAAATGATTTATATAAAAGTTCTTTTAATGCACATATATAAAAGTTTATTAAATTTAATATATTCAGTAAAAGGCCAATAAAATTTAATGGATTTTTAAAGATAAAATTAAACACAAATTTTTTATTTCCACCCCATATTTGAAAATTAAAAAAAAAAAAACCTTGAAAAGGGCGTAAAGGAATAGAAAATTTATGAGAGAATGAATAGAGCGAAAAATGATTAGTTTTGGATTCGTGGGCATGAGCAGGGAGGGTGTGTTGAAAGCAAGTGTGGAAATATAGGAGGGATGGAAGAGATGGAGTTGATTGAAGAAGCGAAGAAGAGATGCACAAGGGTGATGGAGAGAGTCGAAAGGCTGGATACCTCCAAAATCACAACTTCCTGCAAGGGCACTCTCCTCAAATTGGCCAGCTCTGAGCTTAATTTCCTCTCCTCTACTCATCTCCATCAATCCCTCCCCCTCAGGTAGCTTTACAATTTTCATTTGCCCCATATGGGTTTTGGCTTTTGAGTCTCTGTGTCGCATGGGTGCTTGGAATTTTCTCAATATTTGCTTTTTGTTTCTTTTTATCTTTTATGTTCTGGATTTGCTTTAGTTCTGGCTTTTGAGATTGTCTATGTGAGGTATGGGTGCTTTGGAATTTTATCTATATTTGCTTTGTGTACTTGAGAGAAGAAAAGGAGGGTTTGTTGAATGAATGAGGAAACATTAATGTAGTGCAATTGTGGCAGTGTCAACATTGGTCATCTGGAGGCTGTGGTTCACATTCTTGAGCATCCTTTCATCACCGGAGTGTCGCGGGTCTGCAAGCCGTTTCCCCTATCACCCACAGTTGGAAATGGTGAGAAAAGTGATTGTTGTGGTGCAAAGGGTGTCTATCTTGATATAGTGTGCACTCTCAATAGAAACCCAGTTTGGTTTATTGTGTCTGATAGGAATCCGAAGTATGTTTCTTGGGATGAGTGTTCTGGTAATAAGGGGTTAAGAACCCGAATCCAACAAGTCCTTGATGCAGCGCGGTCCTCACTCACATTGAAGCCTTCATCTGTAATTCTTTTCTTCTCTAATGGTCTTGACCAATGTGTTTGTGAGAAGCTTCAAGGTGAATTTGGGGCCTATGAGTGTGCAGTAGAGTTTCCTGATTGTAGTTTTGATTTTTTGGAGGAGCCAGAAAGTGAGTGGATAAATGTACTTGCCAGATCGTATCAAGGGGCGTGCATCCTTGAAATAAAGGTTGATCATGTCAGCCCCTCTGTATTAGACTATGACGTCAAGGACTCACCCCCAGATGCTGTTGGAACACAGATCCCTGAGAAGCACATTGATATAAGCTTGGGTGCTTCTTTCTCTTCTCTCATTTCAGGAATGAAATTTTGCTCCTTGCATGCAGAAGGAGTGGAGACCCTTTTAGGTCAAGATGATCTGATCAATTTTGACACAACTGCTTTGATTGCTGTTCTATCAGGAATCAGTAATGGTGGTACTGAGAAACTTCTGGCTGCCCCAGAGACTGAAATGAGGCTGCGCTTTAAGGGCAACTATAAATTTGTTATTGCACAGGTAAGAAATAATTTCTTCTATGTCATGATTACAAAGCATAAACATTTTTAAAATCTCACCCAAGTAAGCTACCTTGAGTACCTTTTGTGGGTTCTCCAATTTTTTGGCGCTAATGACGACCTAAGCCATGCTTGTTCATTCATTTGTTGTTGGGTGGGTAGTTGGATGAAGCAAAATTTCTGTTGAAAAAGAATTAAAAATAGACAAGTTGGAAAGGCATTGGTTAACTGAGAGTATAGACTATTTCTTTTTCCCTCTCCAGTTGATCTCTGTGTTTTCAGGGTGCAACAGGACACTTCTTTTATTGTTCATGAATGATTAGTGTACTTCTCAACCATGTTCTCTGTTATCTCGGATGCAACACCCCTAGAATCCATATGCAGTTGGAATAAAGCTTGTCTTGATCTCTTGTCAGGTGTTGTCAGAAATTCAGAATCCAATACATGTCGAACTGTCTGGGTTAATATCTGGAAAAAGAGGTATCATATGTGAAACTGTGCATTCAGAGTTCAAAGAACTGGTATCAATGTGTGGAGGGCCCAATGAAAAGTTGAGAGCTGATCAATTACTGAAATGCCTCATGTGAGTTTGTTCAACTGTTTAGTCCCTTTTTTGAACAATTTTGTTTGGTCTGCAATAATTTTGAGAGCAATCAGAGTCCATATGATTATGAAATGTATATCACTGGAAAATGTTTGATTATTAATCTACATGCACATTAGTGTTAATGTCATTGTTGATGATAACCATATTCTTGAAGGTCCAACAACCTATTTTTTGCTTAGACAGTCCTGTCCTTACCCCTACTGTCATCTTGAGGTACTCTCCTCTGACAAGACTACTTGTCTTGGGAAAAGGCAACTTTCAAGTGGTATTTCACACATGTTGTCCTTGATAAGAGGCACCTTGCTTTTACCCCCTAGATCATCTGGTGGGATACATTATGGCAAGAGGGATGCTAGATCCCTTGAGTCTTTTGTAGGTTGCTTTTACACCCTTGATCATGGAGATTGATTCTTTGTACTTTCATTGGTTTCACAGAAAGTAATATTCATTTATAAAATACTATATAGTTGGTTGTATCAGGGGATTATGATTTTGGTATTATTAACAGTTGAGACTTTGCTTATGTTTTACAGGTTTGATCCACTCGTTATATGATTTTTGGATAGAAACTTTGGCTATTTATACATTTTCTTTCTTATCTTAAATTGAGCACATGCATGCATATGATGGACAACTAGCAGAGTCTTAAGTGAGGTTATACTGTTCTACCAGTTTTACTAAATGTCATGTCATCTTGTTCTATGGCGTTCAAATTCTCTAATTTATGGGTTCACTGTAGTTGTTTATTAAGGTTAGTGCATGATAATTGGGTAAATCCCTATTTTGGGCTCTCCATCATTGACTGTGGGCTTTTAAGTTAAAGAAATTAATGACTCTGCTTTTGAGGGTGCATTAGAATGTGAGGAATGGTCACAGCTGGATTTTTATAGAGATTTCATGCATCAGAAGAAGAATAGGTAACAGTGTATGGATGAGCTTCTGGACAGAAATTATGAGTGAAGTTTACATGCAGGAGAGATCTTTCTAGATATTGAAGGTGCTCCTAAAAATGATGCAGCGAGCCTGGAATGTAACTCATGTGGGTAGAGAAAAGCCTACTAAACAGTGGAAAAAAATCAAGCCTATAAAAAAAAGAAAAAAGGAATCTTATGTAGGGTCAAGCTGATTAGGAAGGTTGTTATTATTATAAGTTTGAAGCAACTGTGATGGATGGAGGATTACTAGTTTCATGATGAGGATATCATGTCTTATTTGCAGCAATGCCAGAGGTCAACTGAAGTATGGGTTGTATGCGCTCTTTGGATATGATGCTTCCAGGCACAATTGTTTTTATGTCTTGTCAGAACATTACCAGAGGGGGTGTTTGCCAATAATGTCTGGATTTTTTTCTTTGAGAGTGACAGTTATATTCTTCAAGTTTCTATAGATATTCATGAATGTTTTTCACTATTATTTCTCTTCCTACCAGGTATTGCCATACATGGAAATGTGGTACATAAGGCTATTAATCATGTTGTGAGCTTTTGTTTGATAGAGTTGCAATTTGGTATTAGTGCCAAGGATCCAGAACAAAGGATATGGAGGTGTCTTTTTGAGCTTCTGGTTTTGTGTTGCCATCACAACCTTATCGTTGACCTTCTCAGTTGTATAGACATAAGGATGGGGTTTTCTGAAAACCAGGTTGAAGCAAACCCCTGGGTTCATTTCTTTAGTCGATATGCCTTTCCTTAGTGTGTGCCACTCAAGCATTCTATTTATTTTTCTGCTTAATGCTAGGTTAGAGGTCAAAATTAGGACTTCTTTATCATGGATTAAGCCCCTAGTCATAATGAATAAAGGTAGTATACAATTTTCTTTTAAGGTTTGTAATTTTTTGCATGTGTTCTAGAAGCATTCTTGTAATGAACAAGTCATTGTAGTGTTTCTAAACATTTCAGTCTGGTTTAGTATTTTAATTGGTTTCTCGACAAAAAAGGGTTTATTACTTTTGTGTTTGATAGGTTCTGGTCGGGTTTGATATGGTGTAACAGTGAGGTCTCCTTGTACAGTCAGATGTCAGTTGATTTACAGAAGCTATATCCTGTTTGATGAATTGATGACCTAAACACTGAATTCCCCAAAGTCTAAGTTCTCAATATCATCATGAATCGACCTATCGCCTTGCCCTTTAGGGTAATAGTAAGTAGATTTGAATCCTAGCATTAACAGAAACTCAAATGGGTGTGCATGGATCTCATTGTAATAAGAGTGAATCATTTCATCCTAGGAATTCAGATGGAACCTTCCTAAGATCGTCATCAGTGGACTTGGGTTTTCTTACAAGCAATATTGGAAACCATGTTTAAACATTTTTTTGATAATTAAACTTGGAATTTCTATAGTATTTCCATTTTGAGTGCATTTTATAATTTGAACTGGAATTCGATTTTTTGTTTTATATTTTTTTGAAAAATTCAACCATAAAACTATGATTTCCCACCCGCTTGCTAACATTTGTTCTTGAATTGCATATGCTCTAGTTCATGATAAATGGGTAATATTCTTATTTTCCTGCACTAATAGACTTGAGAATTGGACAGGGTTGTGCCTGATAGTCCTTCAACACGCATGATGGGCCTCCCGACCACAAGAAAGCTAGCATTGAAGAACAAGGTTGTTTTTGGCACTGGAGATTACTGGCATGCCCCAACTTTAACAGCAAACATGGCATTTGTGAGAGCCATTTCACAGACTGGGATGTCTCTGTTTACCATTGGGCATAGACCACGGGCTTTAACTGGCAATTAGTGACTCATATGTATAAACAACACATGCTTTCATGGGGAGCCCCTATTGTCAATAGAAGCATTTGATTGCCAAATTGGTAGTCAATTGTCGGTTTTGCATTTGCAGATAAGTTGTTAAACCATCCTTTGCTGTTCACGATTTTGCTGAGCAGGTTAGCCTTGTGTAAGGGGTTTGAGCTATTATGACCTGTTTCCCTCTTGTTTCGGCTTTACCTAAAAGGCCTTCAAGCTACCATGGGTTGTCGACCAATCTTTGGTATAGAAAAAGGTATGTTACATATACTGCAATTCTATCTTGCTACAATATTTCACTTTATTCTCACACAGGAAAAGAAATTTAATGTCTACACAAGCTTAGGAGGCAATGCAAACTACGATAAAGAACGGAGCTTCCATCTAATGAATGGGAGTATAGTGAGATAGATCTAGAGTTTCAGTCTAAACCTACAGTCACTTGCTCTGATGCTGATCAGGTTATTAGCACTTAAGCTATCTACCAACAACAAGCATTCTACCAAGAATCGCACTTTCTTCAACTTCAACTTTCCCAGCTTGATTGCCACTGGCACATCAACCTTAAGATCCAAGGGTATGCGTCCCTTCTGTTGTTGCTCCTGCAATGCTGTCATCAAAGTGCTCCCATATTGAGTTTGGCCGGTTAATACCACGTTGAGCACAGTGGTGTTCTGGTGGCCCTGGTAGAATTTTGGCAGTGACCCTTGACACAGCTTGTTGTTTGTATACCAAACACTCAGTTTACCCCCTTTCTCGTAGTAAATACCAATTTTCTTGTTTGGGTTATTGGCCCTGATCTTCATGTCGAATTTAGCATACAGGGTCAAGTCGTAGTTGAGTCGGAAGTCAGTTATTCTCAGGCTATCAACTGAATACTTGGGAAGTTTTGGCCGGAAGACAAGGTAAAGAACACCAGCTATGGCTCCAACAATAACCAACAGCAGGACAAGGAGGCTGATTGTCCAACACATGCATTTGCAGCAGCAGCTTCTCTTCGGTGGTTTTGACTGGATGACTGGACTGGTACGCTGTAATGGTGGAGGATCTGGAGGATGCTGAACTGGGTCACCTTTTTCTGATCTAAATGAGCCACGAGGGACTAGAGGCTCTGTCGGCGGTGCTTCTGGGTCCACAACTGGATGAATTTTCTGATGATCTGCCATTAGCATGTCTATCTGCAGTGACTCTTATGCAATGGAATGCAGTTGTAGCACCTTTTCTCAATTTTGGAATGGAGTGAACTTCATCTAAAAGGCTTTGGTAATGTGTTGATGGCATTATATAGATAGAAGAGAGTTCACTTGTTTTGACTTTTTTATGGGTTTGATTTGTCCCTAAAGCTAAAAGTCTCACCTTCCTCACCTAATAACTATATATACAAGGCAAAGTAAATGGGTGGTAGTTCAGCTAAGAGCGCCAAAGGGGATCTTTTGTAAATGGGTAGTAGTTCAGCTAAGAAACCATAATACCCTGATCCCTGCCAAATCTTTAATGTTTGACATATGTTTGCCAAATGCAAGCCCTCAAATCAAATCTCAGTTGTCAATGAAAAATGACTTTCCACATACATCTGGTCATTGATACCTGGCACAGGGGTTTGCAACGAGAATTGTGCAAGCAATTACCATCAAGAAATGTGAATAGGATTGCAAAACATACATCAACATCAATGCTCATTAGTAAGATATTAAAAAAGGAAAATTCTTAAACATGACTCAGACCTAGATGATCTGCAAATTATTGTAGAGAGGATTGGCATTTCAAACGTATAGCCTGTACTAAATAGCAAGCATATTCACGATATATCAGCATGTGTGCTAATGCAATTATCAACTTCTCAAGAGAGATTCAATGGTGTAATTGGATTATCAGGAGGAAATGTACACTGGGACATAACCATTAGAGCTTCCAATTACTTGCCTCATTGAGAGTTGGCAGTGAGATTAACAGTGAAGATGAGACAAATGGGGTAAGCTCCATCACATTTTGGAGCTTGTTGTGAGGTCATGCCTCAGCAATCTACTAAACTGAGCGTGGCTTGCAAGCAGAAAGTATAACAAAAATGGTAGCATTATTAACTTCAATAATCCTCCATGAACACCATCTTCCCATTCAAATAATCAAAAACTAAGGAATGTTCAAATATAAACTCATAACCCAGGAAAAATTAATAGTTCTTCATCAGTTTTTAAAAGACTCCAAAAAAAGAAAAACTACGTTGGCATGTGGATAACACAACGCAAACACTTCCCCTCTATCATGAGATCAAAAGCTTTGTTAATATCCTCAAAAGGCAAATTATGAGTGATGAATTCGTCAATCTGGATTTCCTGCATTTAGAAAATGTAAAAATAAGCTGTTATCCACTGATAGGATTTATATGAGGAATGATCAATCATCTATCTGGCTAGTTAAACTACAGCAGAACACAATGCATATCACCTTCAAATTTCTCAGAAGAGGCATTAAGATTAAGCCTTTCCTTTGGCAGAAGTAGCATTAAGAATTATGCTTTTCCTCGGTAAATTGTACTCAAGTTTCTACTTATTTTGCTACTTTGTCAGCTTTGGGTTTGAACAGAGTTTAGCAATCATGGATTAAGGCCTAAACATACTGAACACAGATTGTGCATGGTTTTCTTTTATTGCTCCTGTAAATCAGCAATGACTTTCATGGGTTCACACACTTCAAGCTTTTGATACCAATAGATATGAAATATCATATGTCAATGAAGAAATGGGACATAGGCCAAGGGGCTCATAAGCACTCCAAAAATTAGATTAAGAGATACATTAGTTCACATGGGACATGTTGCACCATTCCAATTGAGCATTACACCCAGCATAGTGCAAAAGGCTCATACTGTCATGTGATATCATCAAACATGAATCAAGTCTAGGTGCAGTAATATTAGCCTATTGCTTCATCCTGCCATGTCCTTGAATAAGAATTCAAAATTATGTAAACACAAATACAAAAGGCTAAAAAAGGAACAGGGTCTTCACACAGTCCATAAAACAAATTAAACTCTGGGTCTGGCTTTGCTAGCTCTAATTTAGGCACAATTTAGATTGGCTGTTTGAAAGCCAAATGCCTTTTTTTAAGAGCTACTGTCTGCGTTTCAATGATTTAAAGTTATTCTGGCTTTAAGAACTTAAAATAGAAGTAAAGAGAATGTTGTCTTTTAGGAAAGCCCCTTTTTGTTTATGTGGGAATCTGTTTCATGTTTAATGAAACATTCATAATACCAAGACTGCTTATTGTTTCAGTTTCTAGCTAAATGAAAAGCAAAAAGCTATATTAAATGAGGCTTTAGTATAATCTTTATTTCCTGGGCATCCCAAGGTGTTTCTAGCTATGTCCGACTGATCGGGTGAGTGTAGGTGGAGTGAAGCTTTGAGAGGCAGAAGTCAAGACGTGGTACAATAACAAATAAAGTGAGAAAATTCAGGCTGAAATCCACTGTAAGATTAATTGTGGTTCTTACCTTCCTCATATACATGTCTACTAATGAATGAAGATCAGATTTAGGTCTCCATCCTCCAAATAAAGATCCTCTCAACGTTCTTCCAGAAAGAAATAATGCATAGTGAGATGATATTTCTGGATTTACTTTTGGCACACCTAGAGTCACAGTCAAACCCCATCCCTAAGGGAACCAGGAAAAGACAAAAAGCACATGTCAACATTGACAAGTAAAGCTTCCTTACATAAAAAACATGGATCAGAGAATCACAGGAATTACATCACAACATGATTGTAATGCAGTAGTCACCATTCCAGTATCGCCTATACATTCAAATGAGTAATCTGCCCCACCATCAGTCATCTGTTTAATTACCTGAAAAGGTGTGAACAGAAATACTTTATTTATACAAATCAAACTTCCTCATAATATTGAACAGAAATATCTTAGTTCTACACATCAAATTTTTTATATATCCATGTGCACATATTGATTTTATTTCAACAAACATTCACCATTTGCGCTCAACCTATGCCTAGCATGTTGTTTTCTTTAACATACAAGACAAACAACACAAAGGAAGTTATGGCTATAGGTTGCCAGGAAGAGGGCTTCCATCATCTTTATGGATGTTATTAACGTTGCTTTTTCATCCAACACTATGCTCTTAATGTCTTGGAATTTGTGCTGACTCCCATAAAACAGATGGGATAAGACCAGGAAAAGGGCAAAGCTGGTGCCAATGTTTCTTTTTGTCTATCCCTCACTAATACTGGATGCATTATATTGGCCCAAAAGAAGAAAAAGAAACAAGAGAAAAAGAAACATTGACAACTTATCCACAATACCCAATCCTATGTCCTACACCTCTTCTTAGAAGCAAGAGAAAAAGAAAAGAAAAGCAAAAGGATGCCTCACCTTGGGTCTGTTGTTAATATTTGAGATTTCTGACAAAAAAATGCTTATTAAATGAAATGAAATGAAATACCTGTTGAACAGGCTCATTACAGTCATGTGGGTTTACGAATTCTGTTATTCCAAAAGCCCTGGCTGCATCAAAAGTTGAAGACCATTAACAATGGAAAGAATTTCTAATAGCTTCAATCATAAAATCCAAGAATATGAAAGAGAAAAACCTGTGATACCTTTTTCGATCTTTTCAGAATTAATGTCAACACCAATTATTCTAGATGCCCCCCTTTGTTTTGCACCTTGTGCGACCTAATCATATAACAACTTATGATTGACCAAAATTATGATAAGGTAGCCAACTGCCAATTATCATCATAAGTTACAGGCAGAAAATGATGTTAATAAGACTCTGTACTTACAGAAAGGCCAACAGTTCCAAGTCCAAAAATGACTACAGTTGATCCTTCAGTTATATTGGCAACCTTCCAAGCTGCTCCTAGACCTAACAATATAATTCCAGTTGTGAAATATTCTCACCCAAACCAAAAACTCATGATCTAATCAGACATAAAACTGAATAAATGTTGTTCAAGTTAATATGCAAGAAACAGGGTCACACACAATTATAATAATGTTGCAGAACCAGAATCTCGTTATCCAAGCCACTGAGTTGGCTTATAGGTTGAAGTATGAATCATGATCCATTAATGCTTCACATATGGTTATCAACCCAATGTGAACCCTCAATTATATGCCAAGTTCATAGGAGGCCAGTTTCTGGTAAGAAAGGCCCTTCTATGAACCTTGGCCTCAAAATTCAAATCTTTGTGCAGGATAGTGCCATGAGGCTTGTAGAGCTAGGAAGAACCCTTTAATTTTATACACTTTTTGGCATGTTTGCCTTGTATTCCATTATTATTATTATTATTTTTTGCTTTTTTCCTCTTTTGGAGTCCATAAAAGGATGAGATGACACAGGAAGGTTCAAGTTAATCTCTTATAACCTTTTTGTCAGTCTTCTGCAATCAAATACAAGATCATCAAACATTCTTCCATCCTTATGAAGAAAACATCCAGGATTGTTTTAGAAAGGATAAAATCCAGGAACATAGCCTTTTAAGCTTCAACTCTTAGTGTAAGGGATCCAAGGTAGTGGAATGAAGGATATTATAACCCCTGAAGCCAACTTCAAAGATGAAAATAGAGGACTTAGCAGTGTATGGCTTGATGGCAATATCATAGTAAGAACAATGTTACCTGCAGATACTCCACAACTAAGAAGGCATATTTTGTCCAAAGGAGCAAGTGAGCTGACTTTCAAAGCACATCCAGAGTGCACAACTGTATATTCGCTGAAACTTGAAACAGCACAATAATGATAAATAGGCTTCCCTTTTATTGAGAAGCGTGTTTTCTGGTCACTGTGCATTACACCTTTCCTTTCCAACCCCAGTACTTGGCACATGTTGCTTTTACCGGAGGTGCAATGTCTGCATGTCATGCATTCTCCAGTGAATAATGTAAGTACATGGTCCCCCTCTTCAAATTCAGTCACACCTTCCCCTACACTCTCTACAATCCTGCATTGCGATTAAAGATTCAATATATGCCTCACTTTCAAATTTTTATTTTAAAAAAAAATTGAAAAGTAGGTTTTGTATTACGATGTTATACTTCAAGGCCACTTGGGTGTTTCTTCTCTCTCATCTCCACAAACCGTAATGCTTATTATTCCTAGTTGGTAGTTGGCAAGTTTCTATTCCTACAAGAAAACCTAAAATAACTTTTGTTAAGCTTAAGCTACCAACATTCCTAAAAACTTAAGTTGTTAGGATATGGGCCTACATTGTACACCGGGTTAACACCCTCCCATATGTATGCCCCATAACCACACGTGGAGGGACAATAATAATGATGGATTATAGATAAATAAATGGGGGAATAAACAACAGGAGAGACTTGAAATCAAGACATCAAGTTAACCATAGCTTTGATATGGGCTCACAATGTATACTAGATAACAAGTTTTCTTTATAAGAATAGCTATACAAAGGGAATTTGGACAGAATAAAAACTGAGCCAAATATCCTTAGGCCAATCTTGAATCTTGACTAAGGCAAGTGCTTCCTTTACCAAATCCCATTGTATTGCAATCAAAGATGCCAACCACACACACTTCATTGGAAGACTTACCAAACCAATCATAGCTGCTCTAACTATGAAGAGGATGATGTACATTCATTTTTCAAACTAGTGTTTTCACCTCCGTGATCCAACAATGTGTGCAATGTGATCACTTGTTTTCAATCAAGTACATTCACCTTGTAACATATGCCAATAAAAACTAATCAACTCTAGTTGCAACTCAAATCCTTGTTGCAGACCCTTCATTTCTACATGTGTATGGGAACTCAAACACTAAACTGTGCTATAGTAACCATTATTTGAGAATGGTAGTGGAAGCTTTGATACCATTGAAGCACTGGGTTCAACCAGACCAATACAAATACCCAAGAGCCAAGAACAAAATAAATAAGAACATAAGCATAAGCAAGAGCTATTTCATGTGTGTTTATTTTCTTATCAATGCATACATGTATGAATAATCCACTATAACCATATATAAATAACATTCAATATATATATTGATACAAAATCCTAAGGCTAGAAATGATCCTAATATTTACAGCTGAGGTTGAAACAAACCAATACTTCCTTGCAGTCTAGAGTGTTATCAAGTGACTTTCTGGTAGCTACACCAAACCTGAGTTGAGCTTCAAAAAGAAGAAACCAATATTTCCCTGCACTTCTGGATATTTTCTTCTCTACCCATATCCTCACGAACCTTGTAAACCCTTATTATACCTACTGTGACATGGGCTACATATAGAGCTTCCAAACCCAATTCCTTGGTGGATAAAGGATTCTATTCCTTCAATATAAACCAGGAAAAAAAAAAAGCACTTCATTACAAGACCTGTAGAAAAGAGGAATTCCAATTGCATCTAAAAAAAGGAATTCTAATTGCATTTAAACTGCACCAAAATAGGAATTGGAGACAAATGCCAACATATTGTACTAATAGTGTTGTTAAAATCTGTAAACTAGAAAAAGAGAATTGTCTAAAATTAACATTCCCATAAACCTATTAAATACTTTAAACATGACTCAGAAATTGGACACACTTTGTCAGTGCAAATCAAGCAAGTGATAATTTAATTATAGTTGAACTGGGGTTATCATTTTTTGATGGAACATAAGTAAACAATAAGGCAAAAGATAGAGAAATGACCCAGAGGCCTCATGACCAAAAATCCGAGGAAATATAGGAGCCTGCACAAACAAGAAAAAGTTGTCAGACCCACATTTATACATACAGTTATTTATCAATTACTGATGTATTTTGGAGGTATATGCGATATACCCTTCATCTGATTATAAAGATAAAAGGATATTAATGTTAAGCTGTCAGTTAAGATTAGTATGTACCCAATAATTGGAGCTAAGCTATTCACTAAACCCAAAGACTTCAATTATTAGGGAAAGTGCCAACAATGTTTATCAACTAAATTAATGGCAAGTCTAATAGCCATTAACAACTAAGGAATATGAAGCAAATAAATAGGGATTAGAAATGAAGAAGGTGAAAATGTGGAGATGAGTTGACCTGAGACCAAGCGGTGATATCGCTGCGGCAGAGAGAAGTGAAGACAACTTTAATCCTAATCTCCATAGGCTGTGGCGGGCTGACTTCCACTTCTTCTATCACTAATGCCTCTCCAGCTCCATATCCCACAGCAGCTTTTTTTTTTTTTTTTTTTTTTTTGAAAATGAATACAAAAAGTTTATTAATTTATCTGGAAATATTATGGAGATTTTGAATCAACCATGCGACAAGTTCTTACCTCTGCAGGTGATGACATTGGGAGTTTTGATGGAGGACGACGACATTTGGATCAAAAAAATGAAGATGGATGAAGAAATCCATTTCCCAGTTTAAATGGGCGTGTGGTAGGTAAGTGGTTATTGCCCTGGGGTAGGTGAAGAGAACAGTGAGGTGAGGGCGGCAGCAGGTGAGTGGAACATTTGTTTTGGTTTTCATCTTTTTCCCCTTTTAGGGATTTTTTTTTTTTTTTTTATTTTCGACTAAATACAATGAATTTAAGGTGCTGTTTATTTTTAATTAAATAAAAAAATTAAAATATTTAATTTTTTTTATTAAGTTAAAAGTAATTTATTGACATAATCAAACATAATTAAAGTGAACTTGTTATTAATAAATTTAATTTAGTTATATTAGATGATGTTTATAAATTATTTTTAGTTGAATAAAAATAACCAAATATTTTAATTTTTTTTTATTCAGTCAAAAAATAAACATTATCTAAAATTTTATAAAAAATTTCTTTTATTTTAAGTGAGAAAAAAGGTGAATAAAAATAAAAAATAAAAATAACATGGAGGTATTTGATGAAATTTCAAACTTATAAAGTTTATATATATTTAGTCAAAACTTTAAAAGAGGTTAATGAAATTAATCATTTTCAATATTATTAAAAGTCGGTTGGTAATTGTTTTAAAAAACAGTTTTGAATAACAGTTTTTAAAAATTATTTTTTAATATTTTATAGTATGAAAGTTTGTTTAATAACTTGAAATATTTTTAATATTTTTAAATATGTTTTAATACAATAACACAAAAAATATAAGTAAAAACAATTAAAAGTAATTAAAAGATGTTTTTGAGAACATCATATTTTTTGTTTTTAATAATAAAAAAATGGGAAATAATTTTTTCATTATCAAGCCCATTTTCCTATTTTTTATTATTATAAAAAATAAAAAACTATTTTTAAAAATAATTACCAAACATACCCTTTACTTTTGTTTTTTTTCTTTCATTTTTACATTCAACTCCCTTCTTCACTTTTTTTTTTCATTGAATTATCTTAAAAGTTTTTATATCAATTTCAGTGTTTTTATATTGAATCATTGAACTCCCTCTTTTTTTTTTTTTTTTTTTTCATAACGCCAGTCTTCGTCTTTTTGAAGGTGTGAGTTCACTTTTACATTATTCTTGAAATTCAAGCAAGTATTAAAATTATTTTTGGTAGAAAGATTGTTTCATCTTTAACATTTAAAAAAAATTTATATTAGCCGTTCGAAAAGCCCCTTTTTGTTCATCTTCTTAAGCTTGGTTAGAAAGTTATGGAGACCGGGGGGAAAAGGGTTTTTGCTGTAATACTAATACCTAATACGAGAAGCATGTTTAGAAACTGTACTTAAAAATGATTTTTTGTTCCAAGACAAATTGTTTTTAAAACAAATTATAAATTTTCTAATGTTTTTTTCTTAAGTATTTAAACATATAATAAAACATTTTGAGAACTTTTGTATTATAAATAATTATATAATACCTTCATTAGATAACATAAATCAGAAAAAAATTATTTTTTATATAATTAAAAACTGTTTCCCAAACTCCATATCCATATCGGGATCCTAGCATAAGGGAAAAACCAAGGGAACCTCTGAATTTTGGTAGCAATTTTCCTGCCAAAATTTTTGGATTCTTTCTTCAACTAAGCTTTCAGTGTTACAATTCTGGAGTTTCAAATTCAAATTGTAAAAAGGAAAAAAATAAAAATGCCACTGTGCTAGCATGCATGGTCTCACAAATAGATATGAAATCAATTACAAAACCATCATAGAGAGGTTCCCACCTAATGAACATGGGAGATGAGGCAACCTTCATCACATCTTGCTCCACAACTCCAGGTAAACCTTGCTCTTACCCTCTTACCCAGCCTGAGACCGGAGCATATTAAACCATATTTTCATGTTGTGGGACTTTTCTTTTTCACCAGAATATATATAACGACACGGGGGCTGCAATAATCTGGATGCCACTGTGTTTGGTCCACGCGCCCAACCATGAAATCCTTCATTGCAGCTTCTAAAAAGTATTCTAGGATGGAATCTGCCAAAGCAAAAAGGATTAATATCTATGCATTTGCATGATAAGAACAATGAACAACAAATTGTATCTTGTTACCATTTCGAAGTTCTCCAGCCAAAACAATTGTTGTTTGAGCCCCACATAGCTGCATTAGTGTCGCTAACAAATCAGCCACTGCACCCTCGCTATAAATTACATCTGACCCTAGTACTGAAATAATGCATTGTGTTTTAAAAGATACGCAGACAGTACAGAAAAAATTCTAACTCAGACAAAATTTTTGATGAATATGACATATTTTAACATTAATCGACAGTCTTTTGCTATGTTTCAAGGAAAAAGCAGTAGATGAAATGCAGGATATAGCACATTATTTAGTAGGTCTGTGAGCCAGACTCTGGTTGAAAATGTTCTCCTCTTGTGCATCAACAAATCCAGAAAGAGGAGAAGGAACTTGGTTAAACATTCTTTAGATGGCTGCTATGTATGTATTGGCTCTTGACATCTGCAACTTGGATCAAGTCCTAGTTCCAAATATGAACCTGGTTCAGGCTCACTGACAACTTGACTTTCAGACAAGCTGTAGCCAAATGCAGACCAAAATCCCAGACCAAACAATCAATCATAGAAAAGATAAATTTGGAATTCAACAAATAAAACAAAAGAAAACTTAAAAATAAAAAATAAAAAAAATCAAATGAATGAATGCATGATGATCCAATAATGTAAAACATGGAAAACAGAAGTGAGGTCAACAAAATGAACTTTCCTAAGTGAAAAATCCTAACTCTACCATGAAAAGAAAAATGCATCAACTACAAATCAAAACTAAACAACTTATAGTGAAGACAAATCTGTTGCTCCAACTGTAAAAGTAAAGAACAATAAAGCCAAATACATTAATCCTTGTTCACCATTCAGCTCTTTTCAGGATCATGAAACAACACACACTCAAGAATATCATGTCCTTTTAGTTAACACCAAATCCTGTTGCTGATTTTTATCTCCAGCTCAACATCATACTAAATTCCTGAAACTGTGGTCAGGGACCTCTATTGACTATCATTTATGGGTGATACACACTACTAAATCATAATTCAATTCCTATCTTTCTCCATAAAGTCCTCTAGAAATTAACAATGAATTCCATATCACAATCTAAAGTGATAGTATGAGGAATTCACAAACCACACCTTTGGAAAAGATATTTACCACCATAGGTGCAGCATCTGTGAATTTTTTACAAGGAAGAGGATGAACCCATTTTAAAAATGTGTCCACGTGGACAATCAAACTTCAATATTTACAAATTCAACTTCATGAAAGACCAAGAACAAAGTCCATATGTACATCTTCCATGGTGAAGTAGGAATAGGAGGCCAGACAAACATACAGCAATAGCTGATAATCCTTTTGATTTTTGACTCAATGACAACAGTCAACATTTCAAGTAATGCCAACTTTTAGTCTAGGCCAAAAATAGATGAACGTTTTTTTTTTTTGAAAAGTAGGAGAGTGTATATAACTAAAAAAGGAAACACCAAAACAGCTTCCCAAAGTACATAGTAAGTATACACCAGCCTTCAAAAGGCTCACCCAATAGGGAGAAGGAAAGAAACAAAATACATCACCTGCCTTCACTTAGAACCAAGTCAATCAATAAAGCTAACAAGAGAAATAGGGCCCATGTCTACATAAGATGAACTTATCAATGTTATACCTTTTCATGGCTGACACCCCATGAAATTCTATTACAATCTTCCCCCACAAGCAATTTGAAATGCAATGGAATCCCCTTTGAAAAGGAATCCGTCAAAAGTGGTGTATCCATGACATGGTCACTTGCAAGGTATGGAAAAATTTAAGAAGTATCCATGTACAAATCTTTATTTTTGAATCCCAGTCCTGTGAGTTGATATGAACGTGAATCCTTGCAAATAGTTAACTCACTTGGCATGTGTTTGGTTTGATTTGTCTTGCTATATACTTGACCAATTCATGGTCTGAAGAAAGAATAAATTCATGGTGTACTAGGTACTAACTCTAATTTTATTGCATCCATGATAGAATTTAACTCAATTTCATATCACAAATGTGCATTGTTGAGTTCTTCAGTAAAGAAAGCAACTCGCATTCCTTCTTGGATCAAGACAAATCCTATACCCACATATGAGCCATTGTGTTCAATGGCAAACACCTAAATGTCTGGCAAGGAAATGATAAGCGCTTCAAATACTTTCCCATTCACTACCTGAAAACCTTTTCAGCTTCTAGAGTCCAAAAAAATTTCTAATTTGAGTTCATACAATCTGTTATGGGAACAACTGAAGTGCTGAAGTTGGGTATGAACCACTAATAGAACAAGCCCAATCCATGGAATCAACTTTAGAAGATTTCATATTCCTTTGCTCAATCCTCTGATAACAAATCAGAACCTTTGCTAAGTCAAATCTTTAATCACGAAAGAACAAAAAAATCCAAAAAGTAAGAAATGTTTCACTTTTCAGTACCAAAAGAATATATATATATACACACCCAGGAAAGCAAGCAAGACCTAATGAAAAATCCTGTTTCGTGCATTGAAAGTGAAGTTTGCACTCATTACTCTATCATCATCTAAAATTGGAGTAACAAAGATTTGAAAGTATTTTTTATGAGTGAAAGAAGAGAGCAGGGTAGGGTTATTACCATAATCAGGCAGAGGTTCAATCAATTCTGGTTCAGGATCATCACCCCAAGTAAGCTCGTGTACTGTTGCAGAACCCCGCAGGTCTCCTTGTTTCAGATTGGTTTCAACATTCTTTTTCAGCAACCTCAGTCTATCAGGAAGATCGGTAAGAAAAACTTGAGCACCCAAAAGAGCAGCAATGCAGCTGGGAACACAAAATAAGAATAACCCACTACCAATATGAGCAATGGAAACTTCCTGGTCTGGATAATAGAGTCAAATAGAAAATTCCAAATTATGTTTCTAATTTTTCATGTTAAAATTGTATTGTAGCACAGTGGTGCACGAACATCAGTGACATGCCTTCTTGATAAGCCCAAATCACCTGAGAGCTATCTTAGATGTACAATCAAGTATGTTAAGTACCCAAGTCGGACATCACATGGCAAGGATTGGGGTGTTGTGTGGGATATGTTCCAAAACAAGCCTATCAAGAAAATATGTAGCCAACAGATGTGTTCAACAAAAAAAAAAAAAAAGAATTTCAATCATTCCATCATTCATAGCCTTAGAAACACAAAATTAGACATTCTTTGCAATTTAATTGGGCCTAAGATAGAACAAGGAAAAAAGGGGTATTAGATTATTTTAGCTATGTAGCTATGCTATAACAGATAGGGATGAAAGAATTAAACACCAAACTACATCAGCACTGGACGCTTGTATTCACCTACCAATTAGAACCAAAAGCTTAGGGGGCAGCGTTCTTGAGCTTGCAAAACTTAACACCTCCGGTAAAACAATGCTCTGTGACCATGCTAAGTCACCAATTTGACTCAAAAGCTTAAGTTGTTAGATAACAGTGGATCAGCAATGTAACTAATAATTTATATCAAGCTGATATGGGCCAACCTCAACACTGAAGGCCATGTTGGTTTCTTCTTGATCAGGGTTTCTACTGGTACAAGTTATAAGTTTCTCCTGATTGAAAGCCAGTCCCAAAAGATAACCATTGAGGACTTTCATTTCTTTTGAAGTAACCCATCTTTTTTCCTTTTTCTTTTTATGTAACAAATTAAGATACGGGATCGAAGAAAGTGAAGAATGAGATTGTGAAAATGATTACCCAACTAAACCACAGCCAGAGCCCAGTTCAACAACCTTCTTGCCTTGAAGAAGAAGCAGCCCTGAGTCCACAGCATGTTCTAGGAACTTCCCCAATACAACTCCACTATCCCACATCACAGATCCAGTCACTCCAGGTTTGCCCTGGAGTTATTTTAATTTAGAGAACTGAATGCATAGCAGCAACAAAAGAGAGAGGAGAGAGAAGAGTACCAATGAAGAAGGGGATTGGAAAATGGAGAGAGAGTGGCCGCAGGAGTCGAGATGAAGAGAGAGGGATGATTGGGAGACGAAGGCGTTGTGCTGGGAGTATGTGGGCTGCTGAGTACACCACAGCATCAGTGTCTCCTCAGCTGCTGATTCCGACCCCTCAGCCACCACGCTCACCATTCCCCCGTACCCTCCCATTTTTGTTTTTGCCTCCTCTGCAGCCATTTTCCAGGGACTTTGATTCCCAACCGCCACTGGGTTGACACTGATGCCCAGATTGAGAGTATGGAGGAAAATTGGACAAACAATGGTTATTTGAAATCAAGAGGCGTCATGACCCCAGGAGGGAGGGGATGAAAGGAGAGTTTGGGTAGGCAATGAGTTTAATTTGATATCTGGAAGTAGATTTTGGGAGAATAGATTGTTTTTTAAAAATAAATTTGTGGCGTGTTTATTTATTTATTTTTAAATGCTGTCACAAACAGTTAAAAATAGAGAGAATTTGACGAGTGATTAGGCATTATCTTTATATAGAATAAAATAAAATAAAACTTATTTTCTTGTAATAAAATTTTATTCTTATAAATAATTTAAAAATATCTTGAAAAATTGCTTTTTGAAAACTATTTTTACAGTCTTAAACCTTTTCGTTTAATAGGGCATTCATAACATTCTCTTTCTATATTAAGATTCATACTAAACCATGAAACCATGAAAAAAAAACTTACACCCTCTTCCATTCATGCTAGTATTAGAGTTTTTACCAATTTTGAAAGTTTTTTCCCATTGTTAATATAAAATTAAAATACTGTTGCATGCTAGAAAAGGCTGTGATCCCTCCTCTCACCATCCCTCCCCCTCGCAGTGCCAAAAAAGAATAAAAGGCTTTGATTTTCAATCTGACCCCACCATCATATCCTTTATAATTATATCCCTTCTCACCTCGTTTTCCAAGTTTCCATTCAGACACCTTCACCACCTCTTAACACCCAATCATAAAATCGTCTTGACAAACTTGAGCGAGGAAAATAACAAAACTAGACCTCAATGGATTTCTATGTCAATCTTTTACTCTCTTTTTAGACAAAAAATGGAATAATAATAATAAAAAAAAACTTGATATAAATTGATTTCTATGCTAAACACAGAATGCCTTGCACAAACATCATCATCAAAGAAGCACATTTTAAATATTCATTATTATAGTAGACATGCCAAGTATCAACTGTCCAGGTTTAAATACAGACTGGATTGATGAAGTAAAAAGCCTGGATAACCCGAGAGTCATTCAATCTCAATCTGTTGTGGTGCTTCTTCTGGTTTGGACCCTTCACCATCAATTTCTTCCTCTGAGATCCCAGATGCTTCCACAGTCCTTGTAACCCATTCCTTGAGTGGATCTTCATTCAAATCAAGCCTCAAAAGACCTGCAAACATCCCACCTGCAAAGGCAACTGGTTCCTGGAGTGACAGCAATAAAAAAATTCAGATTAAATGCATTTACTGAAAACAAAGAAACTAGGTTGTAATACACTGAAAAATTCATAATGCATTCCTTGTAAACAAATTACTTTCTACAGAGTCGGCATCCTTCAGCACTTTTTAGACTATAACCTTCTCATCAATACTCTAATGTTCAGTCATAAGAATGAAGAAACACCAACAAACATGATAGAAACAGAATTTGATAGTCTCTGATTCAAACAATTTTCATGGCAAATATGTCAGAAATACTCTTATGATTACTTTCTTTACTATGATCCATGCAATGTATCAGAACCATGAATCCATGGTAGTGACTACTACTCTAATCCTAATTCCCAATTCAAGTGCTGAATTTTGGAAGATCCTGAATCAATTTGGTACTGGAGAGAAGATACAATGATATAGACTCCCTAAAATCAGGATAGAAGCTATTAACAATGATGCACCGTGCGAGCACCCTTGGACAAGACATCAGTCATCAGATATAAATAGGTCTAAAGCACAATCTTGCCAATTTGCCCATGCTAACCTAAATGCAGTTGTTATCAGTCAACTTTGCCATCCTACAAGTACTACAACCCATCTTATTCTTCAATGGACAACATGGGAGCTTATTGAGTGAAAGACAATATGTAACTTCCCTGTCCTCCTGAGATTCCCTCATCAAAAAGCACCAGGAAAATTTCAAGATGATCCTAGATGGGTGAAGTGGATAGAGGAAAAAAACATTTGTCCACTTTATGCAGCGAGTAAGCAGATTCTCAAGGCTGATGATGAGGACTATCAGAGTGTCTTCAAAAAGGGTACACTGTAGAAGGAATTTATTTTTTTGTGGTGATAGACACTAAAAAATGAGTAACTGAAGTATCAAAAGAAACTAAAGAAATGAGAGTTGATGACACCCAAAGGCCTATTCAATCAAATAGATCACCAACATTCAGCCTTGTTAAGCTAAAAAAGACTGACATGTTGCAACTTAAGCCCAGCCAGATACTCTTGGACCAAATGTGGATATGGGATTGTGGTGGACATCATGGAGGATGCTGCAATGCTTAATCTTTCATTGATGGTAAGAAGTATCTTCTTTCATGTGTGAAGGACAAGAAAGCTTTAAAATTGATCAAGAGTTAAGTCTTTATTCAGTAGACATAATGACATTTCCACTTCATACTCTTGTTTCTACTTATAATAATGGACACCATCAGTCTGTGAACCTACTCATACATGAACAACCCAAGAGCCAGAGTCAAAAAGTAGCATTTAAAAGAATCAATTAATCTCTCTGGCATTTCCACAAAAACTTATCCTTCTGTTAGAATCACCTTGCATATACAAACCACACACTCTTTTCATTCTATTAAATTCTTTTTTTTTTTTTTTTTTTTTCTGGATAGATAAAGAATCAAATTGTATTAAAAAGAGCTGCCAAAAGAGTGACCCAAAGTATACAAGAAACAAACATCCTTCCACCACCAAGGCTTAAATAGGAGAAAAATACCAAAAGAATTAGAGCCTCAACAAGTGCCCAACCAATCAAAGAGGCTCACTAAAGTCAAAGGACAATAATCTATAAACAATTTAGTCTTTGACCAAAGAAAGCAAACAAAATCACTTTTCAGCCTTTGGAATGAAAACACCTCATCATTGAACGCAAATCTGTTCCTTACTTCCAAACCATCTAGAACAAACATAGAGGGCTTGCACTCTAAACCTTCTTGCTTTTTTTGCTCACAAAAGAACCATGACACCCCAATAATGTCTCTCTAACTGACGAGGGAAGCACCTAAAACATCTCAAAAAGTGCAAAAAGCAGCTCCCATAAAACCCTTGTCTTTTCACAGGGGAGAAGCAATTGATCTATAGATTCTTCATTCTATTAAATTCTTTGATTTACTTATTGAGAAAATAATAATTCTGAGTTTCATTGCCATATTTAAAGGGGTAGCCTCCCTATAAAATGGTGCTAAAATCAGCAGACTGATGAAATTGGCTACTTTAGGAGAATAACTCTGGTTAAGGAGCTTTCTCAAATGGGGCCTAAAACAGAGAGAAAATCAAAATTTGATGAATAACCTTTTAATGATATATGGCCCGTTCTAGAAAAATAAGTCTGAAGTAAATGCATTTCACCAAAATCAAGAATTTTATAGGAGTTCCAGAGGTTTACCTGATGTGGATCCTTAAAATTGAATCAAAAGGATTAGGGGGACTAGGGTTAAGCACCACAAAAAATTAATCTCATCATTTTTGAACTTTTTATTTTTGTGTATGCGGTACAGTAATCTTGCTACGCTAGAAGAACATCCCAGAACAGACCTTTCTTTGGAAATAAAACGCAAGCAATTTCCTCCTTTTAATTTGGGAAAATTTCTGCAACTTATTTTCATATAATTATATTATATGTCCCCATGCTCCAAGCCCAGTTGATAAAACTTTTTCAAGACTCATTTCCCTGAGTCGCCCATCTCCCAAATGGATAACCTTTCAATTAACAAATACGAGTAGATTGAAGAACAAACATCACAATTTGGAAGTTGAACAGTTATCAAAGGCAAAACCAAAGTGGGTCTATGCATTGAGACCTCCCAAGAAAAATTGATCAGGATTTTACAACTGACAGCACAAATCCATTTCAACAAATGGCAATGAGAGACAGAAAGACTCTAAATTTCCGCCAAACCTAACTAACAATTCATCCTCTTAACTGAAAAAAAGTTGATCATGATTTGCAAAAACAGCAAAACACCCATCTCTCAAATGGAAATGGAAAATTGAATAATGTAAAATTCCACCAACCTAACTACCAATTCAGCTTCCTGAACTAAAAGTCTAAAACACTAAAAACAACGTCCAACCTCGACCCAACCCAACCCAATCTAAAACGATACAATACAATATGATTAGAATCGAAAACATGGAGAATAATTAGCAACATCGATTCAGTCGAATATAATCTCCATATAGATTGATTAGAAAGTGAAAGCAGGGCAGAATTTGGGCATTACCTTAAGGGCTTGTTGGAGAATGGGATCAGAGAAGATGGCATCAACACCAGAATTTCGAAAACAAGTGGTCTTCCATTTCCACTGTGGTAGTCTCACCAGATTACTGGTATGGTAAGTTGTAGAGAATTTTGGAGGGTGTGGAGTCACCAGCGCGGATGTGGGAGCGGGAGAGTTGAGAAAGAGGCGAGACATGACTAATGCCTATGCCTTTGCTGCTGCTCTTGCTCGCCCGTTGTGGCCCTTCATTTCATTTCATTTCATTTCATATCATTTTGCCATGTATAATCTCTCTCTTTTTTTTTTTTTTTTTTTTTTTCTTTTTTTTTTTTTTTTTACAATTACTGAAACGCACCTCTATATTGCAAATGTATTCAATGAAATGCAAACTTCATCCATCCAATTAAGAAAATTTTGGTATCTTCAAGGCTCATTATTTAGAATTTTAGTCTCGGTTTGGATTCATTTTCTATTTTGCATTCTCTATATAAACTGTTGGAGACTTACTTTAAAAAAAAAAAAAATAAAATTGAAATATCAAACAAATTTTATTATTTCAAAATTTTAAAATTTCTATTTTTTTAAATAAAATATTTTGTTTTTATATAAAAGTTTCTAATTTAAAAAAAAAAGAGCAGGAAGCGTGGATGGAGTTTTTGTTATTAAAAAATCAATTTAATAAATGGGATCGTTGTAGATTAGGGACCCAAAACTAATTACTAATTTCTTTTCACTAGGACTATGGGGGCCTTGGAGTTAGTTGAATCCATTTTGGCCAAAAATATAAGAGTTTTTAGGGGCATGAAATGTACTCAAAGGGGATATCTTCAACTATCAATGAATGTACATTGTGCGGTTTAGGGCAAAAAGGCCACACTATTTATTTTTTATTTTTAAAGCTTCAATCGAAAAAGACTGCCATTTGCAATGATATTTTTAGTTTCTTCGAAAGGGGAAAAAGAAAATGCAGGCCTATTTGGTTATATTTTTGGATAATTTTTTTTTAGTATTTTATAAAAATAACGGTGTTTGACAATTATTTTTAAAAATAAAAAACTTATTTCTATAAGTTGATTTTAAAAATAATTTTTGATTTTATAAAAATGTTATAAATTCAATTTATATAATATTAATTAAATTCAATTTATATCATAAATAAATAATTTTTAGTAGGAAATAAATAGTAATATTAGAATAAAATCATATATTATATTTTTTTATAAAAAATATAATTGATGAGATTAAGTGCTTACCACTTCGCTAAAAGCTTAAGTTGATAGCATGACACAACTTTATTTCCTTATTTTGTAGTAGTACAAAGTCTCACATCTCTATGTGCTACGAGCAATCATGAGGGGCTTCACAATACATACGTGGCTTGTCGATAGAGTAGGCAATCAAGCATCAAACATAAGGATATGAATATCTTTGTAAATTTTTTTATTAAAAATGAATAATAATATTTTATGTAAAATGAATAATGAGTTCACATTTAAATGAGTCATTTTTTTTATTATATGCACATATGCAATACTCAAATTACAAACATAATATTCTTAAATGTTTTGATTTAATATGCAATTAATTGGATTGATTTTTTGAATTTCAAATTATTCTCAAAATCAAAAGATTCATTAAAAATTTTAAATTATTGATTTTGTCTTACTTAATTCATAATCTATTTACCTAGTGAAAAATATAAAAAATATAATTGTGTAGAAACGATAAATAATTACTCATAATATATCAATTTTGATTTTTTTTTAATAATTAGTTATATTTTTTTAAGTTTTAAATTATTTGTAACAATTTTTAAATCCAATAATAAATTCCATACAAAAAGCTTCCTGATTTAAATTTCACTTTTTAGTGAGAAAAATTATAAAAATATAATTATGTATAGAAAAGAAATAAAAAAGTCATAATGAATTAATTTTAATCCATAAATTTATGATATAAATGAGCTTATTATTTGAGTTTCAAATTATTTTTAAAATTATTAACTTGTTAATGAATCTAATACATCAATTCTTGTTTAATTTGAAGTTTTTTTTCCCAATAAAATAATAATAATAATAATAATAATAATAATAATAATAATAATTTTATGTAGAAAAGAAAAAATATAATTGTTTTGAACCAAATTTTGTTCATAAATTTATGATATTAATTGATTTATTATTTGAATTTAAATTACTTTTAAAAATTGTGAGACTTGTTAATGAATCTAACGTATTAAGTTTTGTTTGATTTGAAGTTTATTTATTTAGTGAAAAAAAGATTGTAAAAGCATGTTATATATAAAAAAGAAACTAACCAAATTATTTAAAATAAATTTTAATTTTTAACTTTATAATATTATTTAGTTTGAATTGTTAGTACTAATTAAATTAGTTTTTGAGTTTCAATTGTTTTTTATGATTAATAAATTTTATATATGAAGTATAGTTTGATTTGGAATTAATTTGCTTAATAAATTTTTTTAGAAAAGTTAACAAAAATTTAGAAAATCATGTGTAATTTAAAAGAAGAATTTAATTGAAGATTTTCAGTATTGACATTAAATCGAAGAGAGAGAGAAAAAATATAATATTCAATTTTATTTATTTTTTATTATTCTTTAAAAGTTTTTTATGCTTTTTAAAAAAAAAAAAATTGATAAAAATAACTTTTATTTGTTCTTTATTTCACTTTATCTTTAAAAACTTGAAATAGAGAACAATCGACAAACAATATAATGAATTTTTAAAAACAGAAAACTATTCTTTAATTGCATGACCAAATAAACTTCCTAATGTTTTGAAGGATTATAAGTATTATTAGTGCTTTTAAGCATTTTGAAAATAAGTTTGAGAAAGATATTATCATTAATATACTTTTTTTTTTTTAAATGTGAAAATATATTTTTTTAAGCATTTTGTAAATGTTTGTGGTAGTATGGTTTTCAATATGTATTGTATATAAGCTTTATAAAGGAAAAAAGAAAAAAAGTCAAGTATGCCATATTATCACACCAAAACTCCTACATGGGAAAAGGATTTTGAAAAATATTTTTTGAGAGTGATTTTTAGAAATAATTTTTAAAGACCAAATTCTATTTGAGAAGCTAGATGTGTAAAATAATTTTTTTTTCATTTTATTTTTAGGTTATGGTTGGTTTGTAGAAAGTATAAAAGAAAGAAAAAAAATGTTAAGGAAAATGATTTTCTCATGTTTGGTTGTCCCATAAAATATTCAAAAGAAAATTAAATATAATTAAAATTAGTTAAAAAATTATGTATTTTAAAATTATTTAATCTTTATATTGATGACTTAAAATAAAAAAAATGAGTTTGAAGTAACAAATAAAAATAATTTATCATTTTTAACTTTATTTTTTATTTTCCTTCACTTTTTCTTTCCTTTTGTTTTTCCTTCTTCTTTTCTTTCCTTTGCATTTTTCTTCAAAATTTTTAAGAATCAAACATATTAATGAATATTATAATATATTTATATATTATAAATGTTCAAAAGTGATAATCTACAAAAACACAAATTGAACATAGTTTTGGTTAACTAGAAATGATGAAAAGGACAGACCAAAGTAGGCCCTGAAGTACCTTAGGTTCATTAATTGACTTGTATTTAAGCCTCAAGGACTTGATATTCCCACAGTCCCACGTGAAATGAAATGTAAATGTAAATGTAAATGTAAATGTAAATGATAATGAAATGTAATAGTTTATTGGTTGGAATGTTGTCATTTTCTTCGCACAAATCCTATTATTTATAGGTGTTGCAAGGGTTATTATTCTCTCTATATAAGGTAAGTAGATCAGCCCTAAAATCCTAATATTTGCCTTAAAAGTACTTTCTTTATGCTGAGTGGACGTTTGATTCCATATTCCATCCCATATCTTAAAAGATTTTCCTCTATTTGATAATTGATATCTCAATGATCCTCTTCCTTTCTTTCTAACCATCATTTCTGGCCTGATATTCACTATTTGCTTCCTCGAAATTGAACCATGAAGTTTGGGTGGATGGTGGATCCCTTCATCATAATATCTTTCTTTTCAATTATCTCTTTTTGTAGGTTTGTGGTCACCCTTTTCTTTTATCTCTAAAGTCAAGGTTGAGTGAATGTAAACCGTAATTTTGTAGATGCTGGATATTCATGAAACAAAATGGTTGAGATTAAGGTATAAATTAACCCTTTAAAAGAGAAATAATATTACTCTTAGTTCTAGATATCAATTTCTATAGATAGATGGGGTTGATCCTGTAATACAAGTTATTGATAATCCATTCCAATTGAAAATTAACAAGGAAAATAAATATTATCTATTCAAATATATTTTTTAGTTCTTCACATAAGATTGGAGAAAGGTTTTAAAAAAAAACAATGATTGAATTTAAGCATATTTTTATTTTCTTTAATGGGCTCTTTGGAAGGATGTACTCTCTACTATTTTATTCAACAAATTTTAAGAGAAAATGTGAAATGAATAAATAAATATATGATATATATTTAAGATCCATTTTATAATAATTTTAAAAAGCATTTTTAGCGCAAAAAAATATTTTGAACAAAAATATTGCTAAACGTATTCTTAATTTTATCAATTTACTTGATTCCATTCTTATTGGAAATGCCTTTTTTATTTCCAGAAATTTTGTATGCAATGCAGGACATGGACTCTACAACACTATAATTAAAAATTTTCATTCATCATTATCGTATTTATTAGTTAACATTTAAAGTTTATTTGCAAGTGATTTTAAAATGAGTAGAAGTGCTTTCTAATGGTTGGGTATTTGCTTTTTCAAATTAAGAGTTTGAGAAAATTTAAAACATAATATCTAATTTTTATGAAAATATTTGTAATAGAAGAATCATCATGAATAAAAATAAAATAGATTAAAAGCAGTTTTATGAGAAATATGGGGAATGTATGAGTGCATGTTTTAAAAAAAGAGGAATGATTGCACCAAGTTGGGTTAGATTTATGTCACTGATTGCATCAAGTTGCCGACACATATGTCTTTAAAAATGAGGAATAAGGTAGGAATGAACACCTCGCAGCCTTGCCCTTAGCCCAAGTCTAAGGGTGTTTAATTATACTTAAATATATAATTGCGTTGGTCAATACATAAGATGTGGTGGCCTTGGTTGACAAGAAACATGTTATATCCTCATTCTTGGTTTTATTAATGAGAAATTTTTGTGGTACTTAGAGCTTTCATAAGTGGGAATTGATTTTCTTAAATCAGAGGATGACCCTTTATTAATATCAAAAACTTCATCCTAGAAAAATTGAAGCAATGCCGAATTAAAATGTAGTGTCCTAGAAAGGCTCAACCACTCAATCCCAAACCAAATCTCAGCTAAATCTTAATAGTATTGCATTCACATGCACATTTCAACATCTACCAACCATTCATTTTTTACACTTTAAATATTCTCAAAGGAGGGTCATGTTAAATGAAGGCTAGGGGTCCATTTGCTCCTACATGGTTGGAATTGAGATTTTGTTAGATGCCATGACATGTTATATTTTCATCCTAATTAACCCACTAGATTAATTAAAATTGAGTTCACTTCTATTTAACTAATGAGTGTGAGTATTGGACTTACCTAAAATTAATCTTATAAAACTCAAAGAGGAGAACAAAAAGAAGTTGAATTAATTGCATATAGTGTACATGCATGCCCATCATTTTAAAAGGAATGTTTATTAGAATATTTAGAATTAAGATCTTAACCACATAGATACATACGTATGTGTGTGTGTATATATATATATATATATTGAAGATATGAATTATAAATTGAAATTACAAGGCAAAATTAAGGAGCATGTGATAGAGGACAGGAGACAAGCTGGCAGAGTGTGAGTTAATGGATGGATGAGGAAGGCTGAAATTCAGGGCCATTCTTTGGCCTGAAAACTAGGTACCCACCACACCTAGGGTTTCTTCAAGCTCATCCCTGGCATCTTTGACCCCCTTTTTGTGGCTCCATAACCTCATGAATCACGCCTCACCTCCCTATTTCTCTCTTTTTCACAGCTTTGCCCCTAACCCACCATCTTCCCACTTTTGATTTTCTCATATCTTATAAGGGTAAATCAGTAACAAATACATGTATATCATGATGTCCTTCTAGGGCCAAAAACCCAGTCTAAATCTCGAGCTAACAACTGGTCAAACTACTAGTGTATATCTCCCTCTACCTCCCAACCTCTTATTATAATATTATATATATAAAAAAAGCAAGTCAAGTATATTCTAATCTTTAATTATACATGCGTTTGTGGTAGTGGGCATCTCTTAAAATTGAAGATGACTCACCTATTTTTATGCTTTTGAAACTTAATTTGGACCATATATAAAAGAGGTGTATTGGAGTATTACCATCGCGGTACTGCACCCATAAGGTGGGAATATTTAGCTCTAGTTTGAACTCAAGTTTCAAGTGGAAAGCCACGTTTGAAGGTTCAACATTAGGTTCTCTCCTATCTCCTTTCCTTCTGCAACAAAAGAGAGGTATCATACATCCATTTTTTGAATGATGAAATTGATTCTTCTTAAACATTCAAAGATATATATGTGGAACAGAATCATGAATGTTTGCATTTCTTGAACCCTTTCTATGGAGATTTCAAAAGTATATATGATATGCTCAAAAGTGCCGCATTGTTTTGCTGCAGTGACATGTATTTTCGATCTTCAGTAGGTGCAAATCCATGGTGAAAGTTAATGCGTATCATGTGGAACCTGAATCATATATATCATGACTAGTACTATATATTCTCAGGGTACGCGTGTGGTGTCGGGGAAGCTTCATAAAAGTGATTCTCTCCTTTAAAAATAGTATTGTATACAGTTGGACAACTCCTAGAGTATGGTGTCTATCTCCTTAAACAAATGCTCCACTTATTTTTATATATGCTCGTAACAACTTGAAAGTGAAATGGTGACTTACAACTAAATTCAGATCCATGTTTAATATTCAAATATTTAAAGTTTACAAGACGTGGCCCTGCTGAATCCTGGAGATGAGTTAGTCTGGTCAATGAGAAGAAGCCCTTTTGCACCAATCATTTTATCATTTTCTTAATCCATGTTTGTTATGATCAGACTCACAGCTTAATTAGTTGGGTTTATCTCTGTATGGGTATATATATAGAGGGGATGATGAGTTGTTCTCTTGCAGGTTTCAGCTGATTATCTGAGCTAGAAAATGAGAGAAATGTATTGGGGTTGGTCTGTAGTGGCAGCCACCCTCTTGTTCATTTGGTTTGCTGCCAAGTTTGTGATCAACAAGAAGAAGAATGTGGGCGGAGAAAGATCATCAGTAGTGTACAAAATGCCGCCAGGGAGTAGAGGTTGGCCTTTGATCGGCCATAGCTTAAGTTGGTACAACTCGGTTGCAAGTCCTCATCCTCCTCGCTTTGTTCACCAGCAGGCTCTAAAGTATGGAGCGGATGAATTTAGTAGCGATTATATTTTGTTTTGTACATGTATATATATACAAGTGCTGATCTCGTTGAATAAAGTAAATCTCTTTTGTAACAGGTTTGGGAAGATATTTTCTTGTAGTCTGTTTGGTAAATGGGCAGTTGTGTCTGCAGACTCGGGCTTTAACAGATTCATCATGCAAAATGAAGGCAAATTGTTCCAGTCCAGTTACCCGAAATCTTTCAGAGATTTGGTTGGGAAAAATGGGGTGATTACAGTGCAAGGAGAGCAACAAAGGAAACTGCATAGCATCGCATCCAATATGATGCGGTTGGAGAAGCTTAAGTTTCATTTTTTGAAGGATATTCAAATGATTATGCTGCAAACCTTGGGCAATTTTGCTAACAATCAAGTTATTCTCCTTCAGGATGTTTGCAGAAAGGCAAGTCCAATCAGTTTGAGCAGGAGGTAATTTAATTTTATTGGGTTTAGTATGTATGAGAGAGTCTGATACTTAAATTATTGTGCAGGTGGCCATTAACCTGATGGTGAATCAACTGCTGGGTGTGTCTACTGAGTCTGAAATCAACAAAATGGCTCAACTGTTCTCTGATTTCGTTGATGGGTGTCTCTCTATTCCAATCAACTTTCCGGGTTTCGCTTTCCACACTGCCATGAAGGTGCATGATCCGGCTTTCTCCCCGTTCACACCATCTATTCATTTGATTCAACTGTACATTTAAACAAAAGTGCTACAATTAATGACCAAGTTCATGTCAATTAGACATTTCATTTCGTTTATTTTTATGTTAGTATATATGAAAAATGCATTTCTGAACTGTATATATGCTAAAATTAACAGGCAAGGGAGGCTATAATAAACAAAATCAACAGGATAATACAGATGCGCCGACAGCAAAACTTATCATCGAAAGAAGGTGATGGTGTGCTTGGAAGACTAATGGAGGAAGAAAGCCTGGGTGATGATGCAGTAGCTGACTTCATTATCAATCTTCTGTTTGCTGGGAATGAAACAACAGCTAAAACCATGCTCTTTGCTGTTTATTTCCTCACTCACTGCCCTAGGGCAATGAAGCAACTACTGGTAATTAGGTGTTCAATACATTAATTATCTCTTAAGAGTATATATATAGAATAACTGAATAAGCCACAGTTTGTTATTGGCTTTTTGCTACTGATCGGTATCTTGATATCTATGTATGGTCTTACAATTTGAACAGGATGAGCACAGTAGTATAAGGAGCAGGCCTATCAATAGAGAAGAAGAGCTACTGACATGGCAAGATTATAAAGCAATGCCTTTCACTCAATGTGTAAGTCATCATATATAATGCTGCTAGCTAGCTAGATTTTCCATTACAGCCCAGATTAGTTTCATTGAAGAAAGCTAAGGTAGATATGGAATTAATAACGATGTTGGGAAAACAGGTGATTGATGAAACACTTAGACTTGGGGGCATTGCAATATGGTTGATGAGGGAGGCAAAAGAAGATGTTAAATACCAAGGTATGTATAATTCCACCACAAGTGCTTATAATGAAGAAGAAAATGAATTAATGGGTTATAATAGATGTATTGTGTTGAATTGGCAGATTATGTGATTCCCAAAGGGTGCTTTGTGGTACCCTTTCTTTCAGCAGTGCATTTGGATGAGAATATTTACAAGGGAGCTCTCTCCTTCAATCCCTGGAGATGGATGGAACCTGAAAATCAAGTACATTCATTCATTCATTCAACCTGTTCTTTTTAGTGTTTTTTCTTGGACCACTTTATAGATACCTTTTGTGTTATTCTAATAACTCAAAATATATATTTATGTATATATGAATGAAGGAAAAAAGAAATTGGAGGAGCAGTCCATTATACAGTCCATTTGGAGGAGGGGCTAGATTTTGTCCAGGAGCAGAGTTGGCTCGTCTTCAAATTGCACTCTTTCTCCACTACTTTGTTACCTCTTACAGGTCCTTCATCTTTCTCTCTACCATTACACAACAGACAACACCCCCTTTCTGTAATTTTATTTAATCAAGTTTTTAAATTCCAAATATTTTGGGAATATTGATTCAGGTGGAGACAGATGAAGGAAGATAGGATGTCATTTTTTCCATCTGCTCGTTTAGTGAATGGCTTCCAAATTTGCTTAACCAGAAGCAGCTGCCAAGTTTGAGATATTTTCATTTTCTCTTTTTTATTATTTCACTGTCGCTGTCACTGCGTCCCATGCGTATATTATTTTGAAATTAAGGCTTGTCTCTCGTACAAAAATGTCTATATTGGTTATTGAATTTAATAATTTATATATTGTGCATATGTACCTTATTTATTATTATTACCTTTATCATTTTTTTTATGATTATGTTTAGTTTTCTTTTCCCCCTCACTTTTGCTTTTGAATGTTGTTTTATGGTAATGACTTTTAACTATACATCCTCTTTTAAATCACTCAAATAATTTGGCAACCCAAGTCCAATTTCTTAGAAAAAAATTTATGGGAAGAAAATCACGTTTAATCATCTTACAAGAAATATTTCTGCATTGATGAATACTTATTAAATCTAAACTTTATTTGATTGATTTTTGAGTAAAACACAAGTCTTTAATGAAAATTAGTCTCAAATAGTCATAAAGTTAATTTAAACCAATTTATTTAGATAATTGGGAGTGTGAGTAAAGTTAATTCAAAGAAAAGGTTTATAAAAACAAGACTTTGTAAGTTACGGATAAATTGAACTAAACTAAACTAACGTTTATTTTTTAAAATTTAATATTAAATACAATTTACTTTTAGTCTTTATTGTTTGTTTTTAAATAAATTTTAACTTATTTATCAATATTTTTAATCAAATAGAAAAAGTTAAAATGTTTTACTTTTTAACCTAAAAAGGTAATTAATTTACATTTCTAATCCCTAACCCTCACACCCAACCTTTATTGTGAAAAAATAAATAACCTAATATTTAATATTATTAAGTTATTTTTAGAATTAAGTTAAATTAAGTTGTATTTAGATTTAAATAAAAAAACAAATATCATCTAGTTGTACCTTTTTTTGAGGCAGGTTTGGATTAAATAAATAAATTGACTTAACTTGAAAGTAAATAAGTTGGGCTAACTCAAAATGAAAACCTTTAGGCTCATCATCGATAAACTTATTTAGCAATACCTTGATGAAAGGATGGAAAAGTCTCTAAGTATTATCCTAAAATTGTTAGACTCATTGAAAATAATTCTAATTCAATTTTAAACCTTATCAACTATTAGAGGCAAGAGGCAGTTTATGCACAATCCAACTATGCCTACGGTGGAGTGCTAAAATTGAAATGTTACTAGATGATAGATTAACAAGGAAAGAAGGAAAGGTTAAGAGGTTCCTGGCTTGAAACTTTAACTTTTATTTTTTATATTTTATATTTTTATGCATTTAGAACAATAACATTTTTGGTTTAGTGAAAACTGAATGGACTAGATTGACTTTTTCTATTTTTCAAATTGAATAAAAAATTTTGTAATAAAGAATACGCTTGATCATAGTTTTAAAAGGCATAAGACACCCCCAAAGTGTCAAAGTATCCTATAACTTGGCTATAAGGCATAACACAATATATGAGTTTGAGTGAAGTGAAACCTGATTTAGTAGGCACATTAATTTCATAAAATATGATAAAAAATCCAATCTAATCAATAAAAAAGTTAAGATTTCAAATATTAAAAAGAAATTTTAACAAAAAAAATTCTATAAATTTTAATATATAATTAAAATTTTAAAACACAAAAGTATTTAAAAATAAAAAGTAAAGTAAACAAGATACGCCTCTTCAACAAGATGCATGCTTTGCCAAGCAAGGTGCTATAGCTAGGGAGTGATTGCACCTTGAGCCTAGGCGCACCTTTTAAAATTATGTGCTTGATTCAATTGGGTTAATTTGATGGGATTTAATTGATTTATCTTTTTTTTCATATATAAACAATGATAACTTTTTATAAAAAATTATTATTTATTAAAATACCAATGCCATATATATATATATATATATATATATATATATATATATATAATTTTAAGAAACTAAATTTTCCTTAATAACTAAAGTAATTAAGCAAATTATTTAAAGTAATTAAGATATATTGTTTATCCATCAAAAGCAATTAAACAAGTAAGAGGACGATTATTAATTTAAAATCACAATATTTGAACAAAAGCATTTGCAAAAAGGGGAAAAAAATGCATATGATGAAAATTTGTAAAAAATATTAATATTGTTAAATATATTTAAAAAATGGCTTTAATTATTATAGCAAGAATATCCTTAAAATAATAAATATCAAATTTAGTGTGAATTATAAAAATGTTGTGCTTAGATTTCCTAAACACACCCCACCCTCTCCCAAGTCCAAACAAAAATTTCTACAACTTTTCTCCTTTTCTTTTTAAATTTGAAAATTTTTTAATATACCGTATAAAAGTTTGGTCCTTTTAAGTCTTTTCACATAGCAAAAGAGATCGCGAAGAGCGAACAAAAAATTGGGAGACTGTGAAGAGCGATAAGGAAAGAAACGAAGCCGAATCCAAACCCTAGGCCCATTCAAGAGAGTTTTATTCGTAATAAGTCGGTTTCTGGTTTTGTACTTGGAAATTGATGAGAATTTGATAGAGTAAATAACAATGGCTGGAAGAGAAGTTCGAGAATACACAAATCTCACAGACCCTAAAGGTATTTTCTTTTCATTGAATGTTAGATTTCATGTATGCATATACAACTATGGGAGAAAAATTCTTATCTGATTTGAATTGTTGTTGCAGATAAGAAATGGGGAAAAGGGAAGGACAAAATTGATGATGAAGATATCACTTTCCAGCGCATGGTTGCCAAGGTTAGCGAATCGCTTATCCTATCCTTTTTCTTATTCTTTTAGTTTTTATTATTTGGATATGAGATGTGATGGTGTGCTGTTTTTCTGAAATTTCCATTTGTATATTTGGTTCTGTTGTAGAATCTAAAGTTTAATGACGGTTTTCAATTTTGGATTTTGAATGAAGGGTGTGGTTTGAGCTATTTAGCTCATTGGAACCTAATTATACGAAGATGAAGAGGGTGTTTGTGTTCTTGTTTCGGGTTCCCCATTTGTGGAAGTGCCCCAGCTCGTGGGGTTTGTTTATTGAGGTGCTAGGTTGAAGACGCTAACCCTAATTTTAGAAGGGTGTCCTATTTTTTATTTTTTTTTGGGTTGTTGGGAGGGGGGGTGTTGGGTAAGGAGAAGCATAGGGTATGCAAGAGGTTGTCGAGGGCCTCTTGGGATGCACTTGAATGGATGCACTTGAATGGGCAGTGAGTTTTGGAAGGTCCTGTTTGATTTCGATAGTGGTGCTATATCTTACCCTTAATATGGTGTTTTTGACTAGTGTAGATGGGTTACATTCTAGTACATCTGCACAGCTCCATACCAACTTAACAACTTGTAGGTTCAACTAGGCTGTGCTCAGTGTTCTTCAACCAGGGTTTGTTGAGGCTGGTCAACAGGGTTTCTTCTTCTCCTTTTCCCTTCTTTCTTTTCTTCCTTCTTTTTTTTTGACTTAAATTCTGTTCATTTGTAGTAGTTCTAGCCACAACCACCCTTTTATGGCACTGATAGTAGTATATCAAGAGATAAATGGCTTGATGGGTGGTGCACTACATTCATCAGTCATGTGCAGCTAACTCCAGTTTAAATTGAATCTCTTCTCTTTTTATATGACATTCTGTGGAGAGTTTTCTGATAACATGCCCCGGCAGGGATCTTGGCATTGCCTACCGGGTGGTTGATGTGAGCAGATGCAGGAGGTTGCAGGGGAACGTGGAGGTTACCTTCATGGACGAGGCGGTACTCTCTCTGCCTCTCTCTGGCTGGGTTTTTGGTTCCTTTTTCCTTCAATATATACCTTTAGTTTTTTTTGTTTTTTTGAATTTTGGTTAAGTTTGAATATGCAGCATTGGACAGTGATGATCTACTCTATCTCAAGGAGCAGATGGAGGCTGAGGAGGATGCGGAACGTCTTTTACGCCGCACAGAGAAGCGTGCCTTTGCTGCATTTAAGATATCCTTTTATGTGCCTTTAGATTTGCAACTGTGTACATTAGGGTGGCTGTGTCATTGGGATTGAGATAGCTCGTAATGTTCTGGCATGCAAATTTTATTACAAAAAAAAAAGTATGAAATGTGATGATGCTTTCTTGCGGAAAGTGATATCCTGAAAATGAGAGTGGCTGCTTCTTTATTGTGATGATGCTTACAGAACCATGTAGCTGGTTTAGTTTACTTAGTACAATGAAGCTTTAGGGGATTCATTTATAGAGTTGTGTGTAAAAGTTGAAGAAATCAAATCAGACTTTTTTAACGTGGTTTTCAAGTACCCTATGAGTGATGAGAAACTTAATACCAATGAAGCTCTAGGTGATTTCTTTAATTTATATATCAGAGTTGTGTTTTCAAGTGCTGTGAAAATAAAATACCCTTTAATAGGGTTTCTAAACAACTAGAAATAATTAGACTCATTTAAGAAAGTCCATTGTGTAGGCTAGGTTATCTTCTGTGCATGACCCTTGGAAACCAGAGTATGGTCTCTTTCTCTTCCTTAATTAACTGGCACAAAGCTGCGAGTTTAGCAGATTCTTCACCAGCAACGGTTCCCTTGCCCCTTCGTGTTGAGCCCAAGCCAAAGAGTGGGATTAGGTTTATCACTACTCCTTTCTCATTTACACCCACAACACCTTTCTTTAAGTGCCTTCTCTGCTCTAATCTAAGTGATTATCTAAATTGCAGACAGCAAGATTTGCTGAAAAAGGTGGTGGAAGTCAAACCCAAGCGGCATAGAGTGTCAAGTCCATCTAATGGTAATCAGACTGCCCCAAATTCGAGTGACTCTGCTTTGAAAAATCCTAACCCTGAAGCTGACCAGCTGAAGGCAGTCGAGAGTCCTCTGTCAAGATCAAAAAAAGCAGAAGATGCGACTAAAGCAGAGAACCCTGTTAAAAGCTTACTTGGATTAGCATATGAGAGTTCTGATGATGAAGATGACTGATTGAAAAAGAATGGTTATGTGCTGGTCCAACATTCTATTTCTTCATTGTTGTTTTATTGATGTTCAAGTATATGCTTTGTTTCTTAGTACAAATATTCTGTCTCTCTGACCTAAACTAGGTTTCAGTGAATACTGTATTGAACAAATCAAAGTAGAAACCAAAATTTGTTATACAGCCAGAGAAGGAATCTGTTTCTATGTAGTCCTATCTTCATACAGGAATTGGCCATTTTTCTCCTTCAGTCTTGATTCAGCATCTGGATCTTTTACGGCATCGCAAAGCACCTGATGATCTTGTAATTGGCCTTACTGCTTTGGCATCTGCAACTCGGAACGTCTGTAGATGGTTATAGTGTGGCCTTTTTGCAGAGTCACCTGTTTGGCTGAAATGAGCTCCATTTTCAAAAACATCCCTCACAGACTGAAAATTCCATGATCTTCCATTTTCATTGTTGTCTTGTCTCCAGGTTACCTGTTAATCAATTTTTGAAGGAGTTAACAGAAATAGCTTAGGTATGATAAATTCCAGCGCACAAATTTGAATCTGGCTTCTCATTTTAAATCTTTGGATATCTCCTGAAGTCATGATCAATTGATCACCATCTTTGTAGCCATCTTCTCTCACCCTTCGGCTTAGATTGGATTTTTCTTGTATATTTATGTCTTTACATAGATGATGGGAAATGGGAGTAGCCCTTTTGTATAACCAAAGAATGAAACAGTTGCTATTAGCATATTACCTCTTTCGTCCCTGATTTTGGTGCAATAAAGAGGTTTGCTTCACTCAAAACGCTAGGGTTCATGCTTCCTCCTATGGCATACTGTTCCCATCCCAGATAGAGATTGTTGACTACATGTGCATATCCATGGCGGACCCTGCAAAGTTTCAATATGATGGTAAGAGAATGTAAGATATTTATTTTTTAGATTGGGTTGACATGGTTTGGTTGTTTTTGTATTCAGATTGTACAGCCTCTCGGTATGTATAAGTGATTGTACCTTGGCATCCGCTGGTAGCAATTAGGACCAAAATGGTTGAAGGCAACTGTTACCCTCATGTTTTTGTCTTGAAGAAACTCATCATCATGGCCTAGGAGCATAACTTTATCATGATTTCTGAACCAGTTGTTTGAGATGGTGATGTCTGTAGAACCACGGGTGACATCCAGGAGACCATCCTGGCACTCGTAGAGTGTATTGTGATCTATCCAAATTTGTGAGGATGCAACCAGCCTGATTGCATCCCCATCTACAGGACCCAGCTCCATCATCTTTGAATCTGGACCCAGCACTTGACCAGGCATTTGGGCTCGGCAGTGGTGAATCCGGATACCATGGATAATAACATTAGTCACCTGATGATAGATTCAATTAAGGTTTGTTTTAGGAACACTGTACCTGATTAGTTGATGAGAAGCATATTAGTAGGGGTTTGAAGATATGTTGAGAAAACACTACCTCATGAAGCAAGAGGCATGCACCTCCTGCAATGTGAATGCTGGCACCTCTCCCATCAATGGTGGTGAAACTACTAATGAGTAGCGGTTTCTCGAGTTTGATTCTCATGCTTTGTTTGAATGTTATCCACACCTTTCCTTTAATGTTAGTGGCACCGAATCTAAGAGTTCCTGGCTTGGGATTCAAGGGGTGGTCACTAGGATCTGTAACTTTATAGCGTATCAAGTCTGTTCCAATATTGTTAGTCATCTTCCCAGCAAAACCCACCGAGCAGGTTGCGAGCTGTTGTCTGTGCCTCTGCCAGTTACGACTCCTTCTCCAGCATCGATCAATCACGTTCAACTTCATGGCAGGAGAGGAGTTACTGGATCTATGAGCATTAGCTGGAAGAATAGTGTTGGGAGTGAAGAGGATGACAAGGATGTCAAGGAGAAGAGCCAAAGCCAAAGTGAAGCAGCATCCATGGAAAGCCATTCTCGAAATCCTTCTTTTGGTTTTTGATTTTGTATCCAGGAGTTGATGAGAAAGAAAGGAAAAGAGAATGATGGATGCTTTGGAGGGAGGAGAGATGGGGAGTGTTGATATAGGAGAGTTTGTTGAATTGGTTGCTTTTTTGTTATAGATATAGATGAAGAGGGTGTGTATGTTAGTGCTTTAATCTCTCCCCCGGAAAATTGAACTAACTAGCCTATATTTGCCTTAAATAAGCGCAACCAAGATGAACTAATCAAACGGTCACACTGGATTTAGCTTCAATCTCCACAGAGTTGTGGGAGGGAATATTAAGTTTTAATGTAGGGTTTAAAATGGAACTGGGTGTAGCTCTTAAATTTTTTCATCAATATTCCCTTTTTATTCTTTCAACTTTCTTAGTAATAAAGTAATAATTGTAGTAAAGAAGAAAAAGAGTTAACTGAAAAGTGAATCCTATTATGTAATAATAACAAAAAGAAAATGGCAAGGGGTTAGGTGGAACGTGGGGAGCTTCCACATTGGGTGCACCTCTTTTGTAACCTATTATGGAAAGTGAATCCTCTTTTGTTGAGCCCTTTGTATTCCACCTAGTGCATTGGGTGCACCTCACCTCACCTCTTTTTATTAGGTGTTTTTTTTTTTTTTTTTGACTGTTAGAAAATTCATTGAATAGGAAATAAAGATACATGTGAAGGCCCTCCAAGATTTACATATTCTTATCATTGAATAGGAAAGAAAAGACAACGTAGTTGGATTCATGTGATGGAAGGCCAATCTTTATTGATGCCCATTTCGTGTCCTGTAGGAAGAGCTACTCTAGTTTTATGAATTTTTCTGAACTACTCTTTTTTAAAATATCATTTTAAAAACTTTGAAATTAATTATTTTTCCTCTTAAAGATCCCTTGACTCAGTGGCATACGTTCCTTGTAATTGATTTCTTCCCTTCTAAAAATTTATAGATGAAAAATAATTGCTGTCTGAGTAGGATTATAGATGAAAAATTTATCAATTCATTTCTATGGACCACTACTACCATAAGTCTCTTTTAGCAGAATAAAATCCCGCACATATCTCATCACCATAACTGTCCCACTGTTCACAAACTTTAAAAATAAACAAATTAAGTAAATAAAATATACGTTCAAATGTTCATTATGTCTCTTTCAACTTCTCAAGCCTTCGTCATGAATCTGTTTAAAATCCATAGAAAGGCTACTTGCATATATCACCAAGAACGCATAGGAACCTGGGATATATCTCAAAAAAAAAAAAAAAAAAAAAAAAACCATAGTTGGGATATATCTCTTTCACTTTAAAACATAGTTGGTGACTGGTTTTATACGCTTAAGAACAAATTTTTTTTTTTTTAAAAAAGTCACTTCAATAAACATATAATTACAAGACTACATTGATAAATATTTTACAAGGGACCCACTTTCATTATTTTTTTCTTCAAAAACACTATTTTGGCCTTAAACTCTAAGGCTTTCACTAATTCTAAGATTAGGCTGCCCATATGGAGTGAGATCAAACCAATTAAAGCAAAGAAAGAAAAAATTGATTGCAAGAAAGCTTAATTAGTGATCTGAATCTTGATTGCTCCGAGACATCACTCCACAAGTACAATCATTTGTTGGAACATATGTACTAGGGTTTTGACAGTGTCGTCAGTCCTGACTGATCCATAACTCAGCTCCGCAATATCCCAACCTTTCCATATAATTTAATAATAAAAAAGCTATGCGATTTTCCAATACTCCCCCTCTCCCCCCCACGTTTCCTGCTTTGCTGTTTCCGAGTGACTCATTTTTACTGTTCCCAGCGAAAGGGTATCTAGACGAGAAGGAATACTTATTGAGGAAAGTAGAAAAGAAAATTAGCTTCTAATATTTAACTTCATGAATTGTCAATGTCAAGGCAAAATATGACACCCCAAAAGTTCTAATGATTACCTTGACACAGATTTACAGTTTTCTCCAGATGTTTATAATGCCACCTGCAAATGACTTCAGATTTGCCCAAACAGTTGATCCCTTGGGCAGCTCTTCCTCATTCTGCTTTCTAGAAATGTCTCTGGACAATAATAGTTTGCAAATCATCTTAAACTCCAGCTCACAAATGATATAAGAGTAAAAAATGTGCTACAAGAAATACAGGAATAAGAGGGATAAACTTCAAAATATACAATATGGTTAATAAAAAGGTCAAAAAATCAAAACCCATGATTATTATTATTATTATTATTATTATTAGTAGTAGTAGTAGTAGTAGTTGAAGCCCATCCTTAGCATTGGGAAAGGTTGATCAGTGAGGTGAAATAACTCGTCAAATGGACAGTGACAGTCACATGCTCCTGTTAAGCATGTAAACAGAGTTGGAAATGAACAGTATTTTTCACAGTTCATTTTGCTGTGACAATAGCAAAATCCTTGCACATATGTTGGACCGAAATACCACGGTCAAGACCTTGTTACATAGACTAAAACTGAAATTATAGTAATCAAAATATTGGAGGATTAAACCAGACCACTCTAGTACTGAGACACATATACGAGTCATACATGATCATGGTCATGGATCTCTCTGTTGACTGATTAATTAAATGACCACCATAAGATCAGATAAGAGCTGACCCAAATTGAAGCTAGGTTTTAACTGATATAGTTTATGGCTTTAGGCTCCATGCCCCATCATGAAGTCCTTGTCTCATGGGCATCTAAGAAGGACTTGAAAATCACAAAGGCTTTGACATTTTAATACGTGTTCTGGGAAATGGCAGGAGACATTTAGTTCTTTATCTTGAAGTTATGTCTTGAAACTGCTGGGTACTTATTAGTCTAGCAACTAATCCTTGGAAAGTTGTGTTTTTTGTCTTTAGAAGCATATCTTCACAACCTTGGAAATGGCAGACTTGGTGGTGATTGTGGTTTGAGCTATTGAGTAAAAGAATGATATAAGAAATGTAGTGAATACGTGTGCGGATGTAATTTGTTTGCCATTTTTCTCTTTGAGGACACATTTCTAGTCTTTGATACCCGAATTCTTCAATTTCACGACATGACATGGATGGGTATGGGATCCTTGTTGGACCATCCTATTTTACTTTGGGTGTGGCTCTTTAATTTTTTCATCAATATACGCTTTTATTCTTTCAACTTTCTTAGTAATAATTGTATTAAAGAAAAAGAAGAGTTAACTGAAAAGTGAATCCTACCAGGTAATAATAACAAAAAGAAAATGGCAAGGGGCTGGGGTGGAATGTGGGGAGCTTCTAAGTTCAATTCCATGTAACCTCTTTTGTTAAGCCTTTTGTATTCCACTTATGTACATTGGGTGCACCTCTTTTGGTTAGCTGTTTTTTTTGCTATTATTATTAAAAACAGAAAATTCATTGAATAGGAAATAAAGATACATGTGAAGGATGAGAAATCTCTCCTAGATTTACATATTCTGATAAAAAGAATAGATTAATATGATTTATCCCATATACCACCCAAAACTATTTGTAGGAACTGTGGTCCTTCTTTCAATAAGGAACAATACATTTACAAAATCAAAGGATTTGGAATTACACACCAAAATCTAATTGATTTAAATAATAGTTAGAGTGCCATTGAAAGCTGAATTAGTTGAGGCCCAAAAAAGGAATAAAAGTAGATTAAGTCCCATATCGTTTATGAGCTTATCCACTTGTCCTAAAAAGTCCTTCCATTTCTTTCCCACCATACTATTCAAATCAAAGTTAGGCATGTAATTTGCCATGGAATTTTGCCTCTACCTATACTCCCCAAATCTATAAAAGAAATGGTCATCATGTTAGTGATGCTCCTAGAGAAACACGATCTAGCTTGGCTTGTTTGAATAATCTATACCATAATGCCAAAGTTATTACATAGTATGAAAAAAGATGATCAATTGAGTCACAACTTTTCATACACATAAGGCAATATTCAGAACTAAAAGTTTTGTTAGGTCTTCTTATCTGTAGCAAGTTGTTGGTATTGACCTTTTTATTACCACTAGCCATGTAAAAGGCTTACCTTAGATGGAGTTTTAGATTTCCATGAGTTTCGCATGAGAGAAAAGAGATGGGTCCAGCTGATTGAACAAGACTAAAAGGAAAGACTTTACATAGAATATACTCAAAGAAGATAACAACCAAACTCCCGTATCAAGAACAAATGGTATCAAGTGCACATGAGAGATAAAGGACATGAGTCTCTCAACATCTACAGTCTCCATGTTTGTGGGAGTACAATAAAAATTAAGGTTCCAAGAAAAAGGATAAGAGGTGCCAAGAATAGATGAAATTGAGGCATTTTTTATTAGAGTTATTATAAGGCTGCTATTCCATGGAGACTGGCACAAGGTGTTCCAAGAAAAAGGATACTATTTGTATGCTTATCACAAGGTGGATGTATGAGGCGTGTTATTCCATTTAATGCAGTCACATATCCGAGTTTCCAACCAATGATTGAGGCTATTGGCCAATATGGTGTGGGTATGAAGGGACCAAGTCTTCATGAGGTAAGAGTTACTAACCTTAAGAAAGAATTGACTCTCACAAAAGATTTGATGAGAGATCATATGGTGGAATGGATAAAAAATGGATGTTCAATTATGTCAGATGGATGGACCGATAGGAAAGAGAGAACTTTGGTGAACTTTTTGGTTAATTGTTCAAAGGGAACCATGTTCATGCAATCTATTGATGCTTCTTCAATGATTAAGACGGGAGAAAAGATATTTGAGTTACTTGACAAATGGGTAGAGCAAGTTGGGAGAATGTTATTCAAGTTATAACAGATAATCACTCAAGTTATGTGATGGCAGGTAATGAATATTATTTCTTAAATTTTTATTTACTTTTAAAATTTGAATTATTTATATTGAGAATTTATGTAAATTTATTATCTACAATGTTACATAAGGAGGTTGTTAGAATTAAAGCGTCTGCATTTGTATTGGACACCATGTGCTACTCATTGCCTTGACTTGATGTTGGAAGATATTGGAAAACTACCAAACATTAAGAGGACATTGGAAAAGACTATATCACTAAATGGGTATATTTTTAATCGCTCAGGGCTACTCAACATGATGAGGCGGTTTACTGGACAAAGGGAATTGCTTAGGCTTGCTAAGACTTAGTTTGCAATTGCTTTCATCACATTATCGCGATTGCATGAACAAAAAAACAACTTGAGGAAGATGTTTACAAGTTTAGATTGGTCAAATAGTAAATGGACAAAAGAGCAGAAGAGGAAAACTATAGCCAACAAAGTTTTAATGCCTTCATTTTGGAACACTATTGTGTTTTGCTTAAAGGTTTCAGGTCCCTTAGTTCGTGAGCTTCGTTTGGTTGATGGTGAAAAAAAAGCTCGTATAGGTTACATCTATGGCCATGAATAGAGCCAAGGATACAATTGTGAGAAGTTTTAATGGAAATGAAGAGAAGCATAAAAAAATCTTCAAAATCATTGATAAGAGGTGGGAGATTCAACTTCATCGACCTTTGCATGTAGCAAGGTACTTTTTGAACTCGAAATTCTTCTATGATAAACCAGAAATAGAGTATGATACAGAGATTATGAGTGATTTGTATAAATGCATCTTAAGGCTAACAAGAAACCTTGCTAAGCAAGAAAAAGTTGTGGCCGAAGTGAGTTTGTACACAAATGCTCAAAGACTATTCGAGAATGGATTAGCTATTAGGACAAGGAAGACTAGAGCATCAAGTTAGATATTTAATTTTATTTATTTAAACGATTAGATTGTATTTTTATTAAAATAGGTGAATTGTTTCACTAAATTGTTAATATCTATCCTACAGCTGAATGGTGGGCTACATATGGAGCTTTAGCTCCAAATTTGCAAAGGTTTGCAATAAAAAGCCTCAACTTAACATGCAGTGTATCAGGTTGTGAACGGAATTGAAGCATCTTTGAATATGTAAGTGACCAAAATAATTACAAGTAATAGTCTAATAGAGTCTTGAATGTAATTTAAAAGTTAAAACTTTAAAATATATTTATGAGCTTATGAATTTTTGCAGATTCATAGCAAGAGGAGAAATAGGTTAGATCATCAACGCTTGAATGATTTGGTATACATTAAGTATAATTGAGTCTTGAAGAGAAGATACAATGAATGTAACACCATTGACCCAATTTCCTTAAAAGATATAGATGATAACAATGAATTGTCGATAGGAAGAATAGAAGATGAGGATTCTCATGGAGGTGCACAAGATGATTTTGTATTTGATAATAATAATTTGACATGGGGTGATGTTGCTAGAGCTACTGGAGCTGAGGAGGCCAGGTTTGATACTAGAGCTAGAGCTAAAGCAAGCTCAAGCATAATACTACCAATGAGGGGGATAGTTTCAAGTTTTGGAACTTTGCCTTCTCATTCACTAATAGATGAAGATGGAGACATGGTTGATTCAACAGATGAAGAAGATGGGGAAGGCTACAAATGTGATGATGGAAATGATGATGATGATGATTTTGTTGATTTAGAGGAGTGATGATTGCTTGTTGTGGACAATTTTGTTATTTAAGTGTTTTTTAATGATGTTTTTGAATTGTGGACAAATTTCATGTTTTGGTTTGAAAACTTTGGATTTGGATATATATTAGGCTATTAGTAATATGGATTTGGATTTGTTTTTATGCTTGGAGTTATTTATTTTTATGTTTTTTGTTGATTAAATTGAAGTTTTGAATGATATTTGATGATTTACGTGTTTAACACAAATAAATGATTGTTAAATTTGATTATATTATATAAAAATGTATATGTAAATTAGGGTGTGCCTCACTTCACTAAAGCCTGCGCCCTAAGTGTGCCTTGCACCTCAGGCTCCAGGACTACTTTGCGCCTTGGTGCGCCTTGAGCCTTTTAAAACTATGTAATTCTAAAGAGATTTGAAAATCGAGAGCAAAGAGGTCAATTCTCATCACGAGTCTTCCAAAAAGCGAATCTTTGCTCCATTCTCCACCACAAAATGATTATAGCTTGAGAAATCTTGATGCCCTTGTGTAATGGCCTTCTAGAGCTATCTTTGCACTTGTATATGGGGCTTCTAGGGCCCCATATATACTCAATATTACCTTATGCCAAAGAGAATTACTCTCTCTAGGGTACCTCCAAAGCCATTTTTCCTAAGAGAGCTTTATTTTCAAAGGAAATCTTCCCTAATCCCAAACGCCCCTCCAACTTGGATTTGCACACTAGTTCCTAGCTAATGAGATAATCCTTCTTTCCTTCCCCAACCCTTGATCAGAGAAAATCCCTTTGCATTTATCGATTGTTGATGCTATTGCTAATGGAATCCTATACAAAAAGAGGAAATAATTGGGAATGTGAGATAGACAAGACTGGATTATGGTTATCTGACCTCCTAATGAAAAACAAGCTTTTTTCCATCCATCCAATTTTTGTGACATTCTATTTACAATTGGATCCTAAAAAACACTAGCCTTTGGATTCCCTCCTAAAGGGAGACCAAAATGGGTTAAGGGTCACATGAAAACTTTACATTCAAGCATGAAAGCCATACCATCAATATGATCTTGATTTACATTGATGCAAAATAAAGTGCTCTTGTCTAGGTTGATTTTAGTTCTTGAAATGAACCCAAATACTAATAGGACCAACTTGAGGGTTTGAAAGCAAACCCTCCATGCTAGCTTTTGTGAAAAAAATGGTATCATTTGTGAATTGCAAGTTGGTCAACCTAGTTTTACTCCTTAATAGAAAGCCTTCCAATAGGCTGGTCTCCTCCACTCTCAACATCAATCTACTCAAGACATCAGCTATTACAGTAAAAAGGAAAGGAGAAAGAGGACCTCTTTGCATAATACCACTAGTTGCTTTAAACTAACCTTGACACTACCATTCATTAAAACAACAAAGTTTGTTGAAGATAAACAACCCCTCATCCACAACCTCCATTTAGTGCCAAAAGCCTTCCTTTTTAATGCTTGATCTAGAAAGTCTCACTCAACATGATTTTAAACTTGTTCAAAATTGATTAAACACAACTCCCTCCTCTCCTGATTGTCTCTTTTCATCCATTATTTCTGGCTACCAGAGCAACATCTAAAACTTGTCTCCCCTCAACAAAGGCCCCTTGAGGCAAGTGAATAGTTTCATGAAGGACTCCTTGGATACGACCCAATAAGACTTTGGCTAGGATCTTGTATTAACTTGCGATCAAGTTGATTAGTCTAAAATTTGATATTTTGCTTGTTTGACTCATTTTCCACACTAAAGCTATAAATGTAGCTTTTTTATTTTTTTATTTCCAAGGAACCTTCCATGGCCAAGCCCTTAGGACTCTCCATGGGGACCTAAACTTCAGGGTGTTGATCGTCTCGCAACAACTAGCACCGAGTAAACTTAAGGTATCATCAGTGGTAGAATTTGAACCCAAAACCATGTGCCAGTTATTGGGACCATACTTTCTAGTGTTCACCCTAACTAATTGGGCTACCTTGGCAGGTTATAAAGGTAGCATTGGTGTTTTGATTTATTACTCCACTATAGTGAAACTCCTTGAACGCTCTTAGTAAATCCTTTGATTTATTATCTATCTGAAATACGACTTTACAAACTTCTTCTTCAGTGAAAAATGTTAAAACGTGCATTGATCTTCAATGTTTTTAGTTTCCTTTAATTTCCTTAATTCCCTTAATTTTCTCCTATATTTTCTTAATTATGATCTGATTTGTTAATTCTTGATTTTGTATAATATTTTCTAGTTGACTACTTTATTTAGGAAAACTTAGGTTAAAGAGAATTAAGAATAAAGGTCAATTGTAAATATTTATTTTCCTTTTCTATTTATATCCTAAGTTGTATATATTCCTTTGTAATTATCAAAATCAATATGAGAATTTTTCCACACAACTTCCTTTGCTCTTCAGCAAGGGCGTTTCAACCAAACAACTATTTTTTTCAAAATGGGACACCACTCTAACCCTTCTATCCTCCAAGAGTCTTCAGGGGACCTAGAGTACAAATTTCCAAAGAATTGCAGTATTTCCTCCAATATGCTTTACATGTTGTCTAGAGCCTTTCGTCCTTTACAAAGGATTTGATCAACTTTCTATTTCTCCTTCCATTTACCAACCTACGAAAGTACTTAGAATTACAATCCCTTTCATTTACCCATATGACCCTTACTTTTTGCCTCCAATGAAACTCTTCCTTTAACAACAGATTGTCTAGTTCCTTTTTTTGATGGTCCTAAGAGTTGACAGCTAAGGAGACAAAATTCCTTCTAGTGACAACCTTCAATATTGACCATATCTTCCACGAATTTCTTTTTTCTCTCCTTTAGAGTGTTTCAACCAAACAACTATTTTTTTCAAAATGGGAGACCACTCTAACCCTTCTATCCTCCATGAGTCTTCAGGAGGCTTAGAGTACAAATTTCCAAAGAATCGCACTATTTCCTCCAATATGCTTTACATGTTGTCTAAAGCCCTTCCTCCTTTACAAAGGATTTGATTAACTTTCTATTTCTCCTTCCATTTACCAACCTACGAAAGTACTTAGAATTACAATCCCTTTCATTTACCCATATAACCCTTGCTTTTTGCCTCCAATGAAACTCTTCCTTTAACAACAGATTGTCTAGTTCCTTTTTTCGATGGTCCTAAGAGTTGACAGCTCAGGAAACAAAATTCCTTCTAGTGACAACCTTCAATATTGACCATATCTTCCACGAATTTCTTTTTTCTCTCCTTTAGATCTCTAAAGGATGCTTTGCTCCATTCTTTCAATTTTGATTTCACATATTACAATTGTTTCATGAACCTATGACCTTTCCACCCTTTCCCCTTTTTCTTTGAATTTTGGATGAAGTAACCACATGTTTTGATACCTGAAAGGGGCTAGATCTTGTTTGAATGGGTTGGTGTCTGAAACAATGGGGCTATGACCAAAGGTCACTTTGGATAAGGCTTCGTGGCGACAATGAGGAAATCTTTACTCCCACTTGTCTTTGATTAAGAACTTGTCCAACCCCTTACAAACAAGGAATTCTTTCAAATTTAACCACGCGAACGAAGCATTCTTGGGAGGGGTGCCCACTAGTTCAAAGTCATCACAGTCTCATGCTAGAGGCTATAGTAGAGCTCCCCAACTGTTCTGAATTCTCCTTATGACATTAAAATCCTCATCCCCTAGATCCATTAGCCCCACTCAAAAATCCTGCCTTAGAATGTTGTCATTTGGAACATATATTGAGGCAAGCCATAGGTCCCCTTCATCATTTGAAACTAGCATGACTGTAACTGAGGAGCCTAGCACTAACTATGAGCACCTATACTTGCTTGAGTCCCGTATTATCAATACTCCTAAAGTTACACAATTAGGAAAGGGTGACCCACTCTTTGTTCCTAATTGACCTCAGACTACTGACAAAACTCCTATTACAGGTGTTTTTTCTCTTAATATTACTCCTATTTGCCTATCAAAAAAATGTTCAATTCCATGTAACAGGGAAAAAAAAACACTAATAGATAGGACAACAAGATCAACAACAGCAATGATTATAATGAAAAGGACAAATCTTACCTTGAAAAGTCATCTAATTCAGGGGACCCTTCATTCTGCTCAGGTTCATGCTTTGTACCATCAAAATTCAGCAAACTTTCAGAAGCCACTTCCTCTTTTTTACCATCCACTATTGTTTCAAGACATGGATGAGAAGACCCCTCAGTTTCCCCTTTTAGCATAACACTTGGTGTTTCAACAAAACCAGAACAATCTTTCTGTGCTTCCTGTATTTTACCATTTTCTAGCTTTTCAAGATGTGCATGTGAAATGTCCTTAGTTTTCCCTTTTACCACATCACTCTGCATTGCAACAAAATCAGAATGATCATCCTGCAGGCAGAAAGAACAAAATGGACAACTATAAGAATTAAACAAGTGCATATTCTTGCATATTCAAAGAACACATACATAAATTGCACTAGAAACTAGTATTACGAGGCTGCCAGGAGCACTGGAAGAAGCCAATGATTATTATTATTATTATTATTTTTTAATTTTAATGCTTAGGTTGTGTTTGCATAAGCTTTAAGAGAGAGAGTCCTAATAGCCTTCTTACTAAAACTATTTAAAACGTTTAACAAGCATCCCAAACTGAATTTCAATGAGCCATTTTAAATATATCCTCAATAAAGGTTGCACCAAAGATCCCAAAGATGCATGATAATCAAGCATTCTGCTTCTAACTCCAAAGATCCACTTGCAAATCTAATCCAATGGTCAAATTTCCAATCTCCCTCATTCTGCACAAAGTTGGCAAATTCCTCTATCCAGCTCCAAATCTAGTTCAAATGTTCTCCCTCCTCCTAAACCATATGATTCAAATTAGACAAATGTCCAATACTTACTGATGTTGTAACTTCTTCAGACAAGATCTTCTCAACCCACTTCCCTCCCTTTGCTTCTAAATTCTTGCTACTTGCATCAGAGACCTCCAAAGGACTGATTGGTACAGTTTGAGGATAATCTTCTATTACAGCATCTACTGTTCTTCGACTTGTTGAAACCTTTTCAGCTTCAGCCAGAGACTTTCTCTCTTTAGCTGGCTCATTTTCCATTAAATTTTCATTCCTCCTGCTTAAGGGAGAGGTTTTAGCTTTGTGTTCTAGCTCCTGAACCAACTCCCTAACAATATAGTAAGAGCCACCCACATGTTTTTGAGCCTCAGAAACAGTTGGGAATTTTCCTGCATTCATTCCTCTGTACCTGCAAACAGAGTGATAATTATCTTCATTCAGCGTAAATGTTCAATCGTGAAAAAGCCCAGACAGAACATCGAAACCTTTAACATCTCATCCAATTCTACCAGATCTATTCTCAGATCCAATGTAAAATTCAGTTTTTCTATGCATTGTTACCCTCAATCAATGATAGTAATAATTACCATCATTACCATATCATAACACTTTATTACCATTATCGTAAACAATAACACAGTCAATAAAAGTAATAATATAACAGCAACAATAATCATGGTCACAAAAATTATTCACATGCTAAAAAATGTGAAATGTGAATGAAGAAATCCAACCTGAGGTAAAGATTCATAGATGATCAAAATCAGGTGCTCAAAAGCACTCATTTTTATGGAGAATAATTGTACAACACTAGTCACATGAAAGATATGAAGATTTCTAGCTACTTAAATGATGAGGCAAGAGGATAATATACTTGTTTACGAAAGATTCCACCATAACTTTCCGTTCATCTTTTGGAACCCTTTTGCGACTTTTCTGGCCCTTTAGGACGTAGGAAGGAACAGAGACAGCATATGACCTTCCATGCCTCCGAAAATTTGATTTATGCACAACATTAGTTACCTCAGCGTACACTGTGAAAATCAAGGATACATCATGATTATACATTTTCAAAATAACAATGTCAAAAAGCCAAAATTTAGTGATAGAATGAATTTTGAAGAAGGATGTGCAATAATGAGAAAGAAACATTCATATATATATAGATATGATAGACAATAAAAGATGTATATATATGACCAAAAAAAAAAATAGTACACCAAAGTACACAAGATGTATACAACATTCATATAGAAATATGACATCAAAAGCAATTCCAAATCCCATTCAAAGTAGCTAAAGAAATTTTACAGACCATGCAATCCAATTGTCCCTAGACAAAAAGGTGGAGCAAAACTGAACTCTGGATATCAATGAATGTGGATTGAGTTTCATGTTGTCCCAAAACCAAAGAAGGCTTCTTTACAGTGATCAAACTCCCACAGACATGTATTCGAGCCTCTTGCCCATCACCCTTTACTAGCTTAGTAGAAAGCACAAACAGTATATTGATTGATAAACAGCCACCAGTGAGAGAAAGGTAATGATGAAGTGGAAACTCTCCAATTTACTTGACATTTAACAAGCATGAAAAGAATCTAAGGAAGACTTCATCCAACTCAGCATTACTGAAAAGTAAGCCCACAAGAGCTATTGAGTGTAAGAATAGAAGGTTCCACGCATCCCAACTCATACAACATTTAAAAGTGAACCAAACACTAATCAAATAGACATTTCTTACTAGAAAGATTAATCAAACAATTAAAAATGGATACACTGCTATGAAATTAACATTTTTTATAGCAGGAAGACTGATCCAGGAAGATGAAAGGATTGTGAAGTATACCGCGTCAGAGTCTAAGACACAACATATCCAGTGGTAAAAGATAATGTGTTAGGAAATGGAAGACAAAAAGAGTAGACGTGCTTATGTTTGGTTGGGAGAAAAAAGGAACAGGGAAAAACAAATGGAGATGCAAATAGAGCTCTCTTTGGTTCTTGTTTTCTCACTTGTTAATTTCCCTAAATTTTTCCTCCAATTAATCTCAGATAAAAGAAATAAAAATAGTGTACATTAACTTAAGTTTGGTTGCGGAAAAAAGGGAGAAAAAAAGAAAAGAAAAAAGAATTTAACTTCTGTTAGGCTCTTGCTTTCTCAGTTTGTGTTTCTCTTATTTTCCTAAACTCTTTGCCCCTATGTTTATTCTTGTTTTCTCACTTTAAGTTTGTTTTATTCTCTTAAACTTTTCGTCCAATTAATCCCAGCCAAAAGAAAATGGTGAAAATTGGAAGAAAAAGAAGAGAAGCCACTTATATTTGGATGACGAGAAAAAAATAGAGGAAATGGAAAGAAATGAAATTTGATCTCGACTATGTTCTTGTTTCCGGAGTCTAAATTTGTTTTATTTTTGCATATCTTTCTCCTATTACTAAAAACAAAAGCAATAACCTTTTGTTTGGTTGCACAGAAACAAGATGAAGGCAAAAAAAAATGAAAACGGACCTCTGTTTAGTTCTTATTTTCTCGGTTCAAACGTGTTCTTTTACCCTAAATTTTCTTGTACCACCAACGATCCTTTCATGCAGTTGAAGCACTGCCCTTAGAGTAGCGGGCATTAGAAAAAGAAAAAAGAAGTAAACTTGCCCTTGGAAAGAAACTCAAATGAGGGAACAAAGAAAAGAAAACGAAAGCGGAAAGCAGTTTGCTGGACTAAAATTGATTGAACTTTTCCTAAAATTTCTTGAGAAGCAAGCAACAGAAACAGAAAGGAGCGGGAGAGGAAGAATGTGAAATTACCGTCGGAGGCTTGGAGAGGGTGGGAGAGAGCAGAGAGCTTGGAGAGGGAGGTGAGAGCTTTGAGACGCATTGAGAGAAACGTAATGGCTTCCACCTGGGGGCATTGACCGTGACAGAAACTGGACGCGAGAAGAGAGTAATTACCAGAGAAACTGAGTGTGTCAGCGCTCAGACAAACGCTAGGGCTTAAGAGTTAAGGCTGATCATATCAAATTCTGCAGTATAGGCGGGCTAAAACCTAGCCCAACCCAAAGAGACAAAGACCAGGGTCTGTTTGGTGCAAAATGCAAAATTTTTTAAAATATTTTTCGTCTTTTCAATCCTTACCTAAAATTTTTTAGTATATTACAAAACAAAAATTAAAAGATATTAAAATTATTCTAAATCCTAAACAGTAATCTGAAAGTGTTTTCAAAAAATCGCTTAAAAAAATAATTATTTAAAAATATTTTGTGGAATAAAATCTTGAAAAGCTAAAATGGTTTTAAAATTTTAAGATAGAGATATATTGATAAATTAGATATTTGAATTTTAAAAATAATAAATATGAATTTTTGAAGGTATAAAGTTAGAATTAAGTTAAAAAATATTTAATTTATTGAATAAAAATAATTTATATATAAATATAGTATATATAATATTGTAAATAATCTTTAATATCAAAATAAAGATCATGTGGTTTCATCGTATTGTTAGATGAAGGGAGCCCATCTTGAAGACAATATTCATCTTCAAAATTTTAAAATATTTTTATTAAAATATATTTTATTATATTTTAAATAAAAAATTAAATTAATTTATATAAAATATTTTATTTGAGATTTAATTTTTAAAATTTTATTAAAAATATGTGATAATAAATTTTTTTATTATTATTAATTTATTTAAATAATTAAAATTATTAATAATTTATTTTATTAAATTAATTTTAATTTATAAAATATCATGATAAAAACCGAAATTTTGATTTAATCAAAATAAAGATGGATAATTAATATATAGAGAGAGGAAAATTGTTCTCATGATTTGTTTGTTTTTTTTTTTTTTCTATCTCTACTAAATCTAAATATCAAAAGGGCCTCCCACTTCTCTCACTCGGGCATCAAGAAGCCCTTTTCTGAAGTTGTCCTCCAGACGAGAGAATCCCAAAAAAGGCCCTATTTTCCTCTGCCACTCTCAATCCTCGCAGGTACTAATCTAATCATGTTATTATTATTTTTTTTTCAACCCCCGTTTATTCCCAAGAAAATCCATCCCCATTCGATTTCCGGGAAAATTCATCCTCGTTTGATTTCCGAGAATATCCATGCAAAACTCCCAAGGAAAACCAAAAAAATTGCTTTTTTTTTGGCTCTCTGTGTTTTCTGGATCTGTTCTAGGGGTCTCTTTGCTTTTGTGCCATTGGATTTAAATTTCACGAACCCTAAATCCACGATTTTTGAGCCAGGCTGAAAAACACAACCTTTGCCTGCAAATCATGATCAGATTATTTTTTTAAAGAAAAAAATTGGACAGATTTTGTATCCTGTGCGCGGGCTGGACTGATAGGAAATATCGGGAAATATCCGAAAAATCGATAAAAATACCGATAAATACCGAAATATCGCGATATTTTCGAAAAATTACTGAAATGTTTGTAGGTCGAAATGTCTGTCGACCGATAATCGGTGACGAATATTGTGTCGGAGCAGGCCGATAATATTTCTCCGAAATATCGCCGAAATTTTTCGACATTTCAATCCCTGGTTAGACTATATTTATTAGTCTTGAACAATATATTTTCGATCCTTGTCTATATTTATTAGTCTTGAAAAATATTTTTTTATTTTTTTATTTCAATGAATAAAAAATGTTTTAAAAATAGTATCAAACAGACCTTCATCTTTTAAACAAATCCTAAAATATTATTCTTTTAAACAAATTCTAAAAAAGTTTATCTTCTATAAAAAAATATTTTCTTAAAAAATCTATTTTTTTCTAAAATATGAAAATCAATCATCTTATATGCCTAAAGACTTGTGCTCGAGATTTGCTAACCCTAGTTGCACCTAGCATATCTCATTTATCATTTTTTTTAATTTATTTTTTTACTTTGTTTTAATTATGTTCCATTTGACAATAGAAAGTGATTAAAATTAGGAAATTGGAAAAAAAAGTTATTTTAATCCTTTGCTCTCTATTTAATTTAAAATTTGAAATCAGAAGGTCTCTTTTGTCCTTTTGTCCTTTTGTCCATTTGGCTAGGGTTTTGATTTTGATTTTGGGTTTTTCGTGGAAGCGTCTAGGGTTTAAGGAGTTACAGGGGGAGATAGATCAAAGAGAGAAGAAGTGATTTTCTCTACCACTATTTTCTATGGCTAATGTGTGAGCTTCATCAGGCAACAACCGCCGCCGTTGCAGGTACTCTCTCTCTCTTCTTTCTTCATATACCATTTGATTGAGTGGCTGCTATTTTCTTAGAATGAAATTAATACTTTTATGATTCTGGATTTTGAGTGGATTGCTGGCCGCAATTTGAGTTAAAATGAGAATCATGCACTAATTTCATAGTTTCGCCAGTATGTAAATTATTTTATTAATATGGCGGAGGTCTTTGGCTTGTGGTTTAAGGGTTGCCATCCAGGAACACACAGGAACCTGGGATATATCTCAACTTCATGTTTGCTTGTTCTTCATCGATAACTTGGAATTCACATTTCCACGGACCACTCCTTATGCACGAGATTCTCATATACCATATGCGTAACAGTAAACGATATGTGGCCAAATTTCAAGAACAATACTATCCAAATGGACAAAACCACTGATTTAAGTAAATAATGTAGGGCTCCTCAATTCGAAAATTTTCAGGAGTAGAGATCGAATTGGTTGATTGTCTGCCATGTAAATGCATTCGCTCATTCTGGATTAGGTTGCATATTTTGAGTGAGATTAAGCCAATTAAAGCAAAGAAAAAAAAATGATAGCCAGAAAGCCTTATTAGTGATCTGAATCTTGATTGCTGCAAGACATTACTCTAAAGGCACAATCTTTTGTTGGAATATATGTACTAGGGTTTTGATAGTGCCATCAGTCTGTACTGATCCATAACTCTTATCAAATCAGCTCTGCAACATCCTAACTTTCCATATCATTTAATAATACAAAAGCTATGTGATTTTCCAATACGCCCTCATTTCCTGCTTTGCTGTTTCTGAGTGACACATTTTTCTGTTCAATGGGTATCTAGATGAGAAGGAATACTTTTTGAGGAAAGTAGAAAAGAAAATTTGTTTTAAACAAATAGACAGACATCTAATATTAACTTCATGAATTGTCAATGTCAAGTCAAACTATGACAGCCCAAAAGTTTTAATGATCACCTTGATGCAGACTTACAGTTTTCTCCAGATGTTTATAATGCCACCTGCAAATGACTTGAGTTTAACCCAAACAGTTGATTCCTTTGGCAGCTCTTCCTCATTCTGCTTTCTTGAAATGTCTCTGGACAACAATAGTTTGCAAATCATCTTAAACTCCAGCTCCCAGATGATATGAAGGGTAAAGAATGTGCTATAAAAGGAAATATAGGAATAAGAGGGATAAACTTCAAAATATACAATATGGTTTATAAAAAGTCAAAAAATAAAAACCCATGACTAGAGATCCTCATTTTATTATTATTATTATTATTATTATTATTATTATTATTATTATTATTATTATTGTTAAAGATTTGTGGTAATAAGGCGGTTATCTTTTTAGGAGAAATTTAATCTAGTGGAAATTGGATCAGTGAGGTTATTATTATTATTAAAGGTTTGTGGTAAATAAGGTGGCCATCTTTTTAGGAGAAATTTTATGACATAACACTTCAAATGGACAGTGACAGTCAAATGCCTCTGTTGCATGTTAAACAGAGTTGGACATATATAGTGAATGTCACAGTTCATTTTTCACTTATATTGGACTGAAATGTAAAATATTTTCTTTTAGTCTTATCCAATTTCTTAGATTCTTTTAGTCTGGTGGTAGTTGTATACTTTTTAATATATCTTCCTTTATATCTATCAAAAAAAAAAAAAAAAAAAAAAAAAATCTTAGATTCTACTCCTTTCTATTTAGCTCAATTTTTATGGAAATCAAGAGTCCCCCCTAAGGTCATGGCTTTTGCCTGGTTAGTGGCACATAAGAAGATAAATACCGATGACATGTTATAGTTGAGAAGACCTTTCAAAGCCCTTAGCTCTGATTGGTGCATTCTTTGTAGGAGGAGTAGCGAGACGGTTGATCATCTCTTCTTACATTTTCCGATTACTTTGGGATTGTGGTATAGGATTTTCTTACAGGCGGGGATGGTGTGGGTTCAGCTAGATAGCATTTGTGATATGATGGTGATTTCTTTTAAGTGTTTTAGAAATTGTATTAGAGGCAAGACTATTTGGAGGATCACATGTCTCTCTTTGTTGTGGATTGTGTGGAGAGAGAGGAACACTAGGGTCTTTGAGGACACTTGGAAGACGCTAGAGATGACGTGGGATGCGCTTCATTTCTTTGTTTCTTTTTAGGCTTACTATACAAACATTTTTAAACCCTATCCTTTGAGTGTAATTCAGCTTAGTTGGTTGTCCATTTGCACCCCTTAGTTGGTTGTCGATTTGCACCCCTTAGTTGGTTGGAAACAGTTCAATATGCCTTTTAATTGACCACTTTTTAAGAAACACTTTCTTATTACATGCAATAGTGGAAAAGATGAGCATGTATTCTCATTAGGAAATTATTGTAAATAATTCAGAAATTGTTCTCCATTTGATATTCAAATTTGTGGGGTCTCTGTTCGAGATATTTGTTGAGAGGTATCCTTGATTGATTTTGGAGGAGGACATCATCTCACACTTTTCCATTGCATATTGCATTCATCTGTGGCTTGTTTGCTTGTTCCAGGGCTGCATCTACCTTATGGGTGCTTTATTGATGCAAGCCACATATCTTCTGTTTCAGATTTTAAATGGTTTCAATAGTTGTCTAATCGGCCATATCATATGCATACAATATAGATGAGTAATAGGTTCAAGATCTGCATGGGCCATGCATAATTTATTTTCTTGTCAAAAAGAAAAAAAAATGCACAGTATAGATGAGTAATGCATCTTAAAATGTCTTCTTTGGCTTTTATTTATTTGTTTATTTATTTTTGATAGGTAAATGAGATTTCATATATTAAAGAGACGCCAAAAAAACGACTCAAGGTATACAATACCTATAAACCCGCCTCCAACAAGGCCAAAAAGCAAAGATAACCCAACCACACAACCCTAATTAGAGCCTAACCAATCAATAAAATTAGCTATGGTTAGAGGGCAATCATCTATGAACAACTTAGTCTCAGACCAAAAAGAAAGAATAAAAGAGTATTTCAGACGCTGAATTGACAACATATTATCCTTGAATGCCAATCTATTCCTCGCCTTCCAAACCGTCCAAAAAAAGTGAAGAGGAGCAGCTCTCCACGCCTTCTTGCATTTTTTACCCACAAAAGAACCATGTCAACTTAGAAGAGTCTCTCTAACTGAAGAAGACAACACCCAAGACACCCCAAATAAAGTAAAAAGTAGATCCCATAAAACCCTTGTTCTTGAACAATGAAGGAGAAGATGGTCTATGGTCTCCTCTTTCTCAAGACACATAAAGCATCTATTTGCCAATGTCTGTCCTCTTTTTTGGACCATATCCAAGGTTAAGGCTTTGCCCCACGTTTCCTTCCACGCAAAGAAACTAATCTTGGGCTGCACATTCACATTCCAAATATAGCTTGAAGGAAACAGAGATGAACAACTCGCTTCAAGGGCAAAATAGAGAGACTTGACTGAGAATTTACCACTCTTAGTTTCAGTCTAGGACACCATATCCTCCACATCCTCAAGAACTCTCTTACCATGTAGCCGCTTCAAAAATCTTTCCGCCTCCTCTACCTCCCAATCGTTGAAAGCTCTTAAAAAATAGGGGTTCCAACCCCCCTCAGCCAAAGGGTCCCAAATATCTGCCATCCACGCTTCCTTATCAACAGTCAAAGCAAAAAGTGAAGGAAAAGACACACACAAAGGAGAATCCCTGCACCATCTATCCCTTCAAAATCTCACCCTCCTCCCGTTACCAACAATGAAAACCATCCTATCGCTCACCAACTCCCAATCTATCCTTATTCCTTTCCACAACCCCATACCATGAGCCTCTCTCACTTCCCGAGAGCACCAACCCCCTCTATCTTCTCCATACTTCCCTCTGATCACTTGATTCCACAAAGCCTCTCTCTCATTTGCGAAACACCAATTCCATTCAGCAAGAAGAGCCTTGTTGAGAATGGAAAGGCATTTGACCCCCATACCTCCTTTCTTCTTACTTAAACACACCAACTCCCATCTTACTAAATGAGGCTTTTGCTCCAAATTGCCCCCACCCCAAAGGAAGTCCCTTTGGATCTTCTCTAATCTCTGTCTGACTGAGCTTGGTAAGCACAACATTGACATGAGATAGATGGGTAAATTCGATAACGTGCTTCGAATAAGAGTCGCCCTCCCTCCCTTGGATAAATATTGTCTATTCCACATGGCTAACCTTCTTCAGAAGCGCTCTTCTACACCATCCCAAACTGTAACTGACTTAAAAGGAGCACCCAAGGGCATCCCCAAATAGGTGGTCGGAAGACTACCCACTCTACAACCAAATTCCTAAGCAAGATCATCCATATTCTTTACCCTTCCTACTGGAATAAGTTCACTTTTTTCCAAATTTATTCTCAATCCCGAAACGACCTCAAACCACATAAGTAACCAATTGAGATAAGTCAAATGGTCTTGAGAATGTTTACAGAACACCGGAGTATCATCAGCAAACAACAAGTGGGAAATTATGACCCCTTCTTCACTCCTACCCTTCACCCTACAACCCGATAAGAAACCTCCCTCTACAACCCTTTTGAGAAAAGCACTAAAGACCTCCATAGCTATCACAAAGAGATAAGGGGAAAGGGGATTGCCCTGTCTCAAACCCCTTTGAGCTTTGGAAGAAACCCATAGGGGTTCCATTGACCAACACGGAGAAACTTGCAGTGGATATGCAACACTTAATCCACCTGATTCATTTCTCCCCAAAACCCATTTTCTGCATAATTGTGAGAATAAAAGTCCAGTCCACGTTATCATACACCTTCTCTATATCTAGTTTGCACAAAATGCCACTCTCATTATTCTTGAGGGTCAAATCTATGGCTTCATTAGCTACCAACATTGCATTTAGGATTTGTCTACCTTCCACAAACGCCCCTTGAGCCCTGGAGACCACCTTTCCAACCATCTTTTTTAGCCTATTGGCTAAGACCTTGGCTAGCCACTTGTACAAGGTTCCCACCAAGCTTATAGGCCTATAATCCCCTAAGTCTTCAGCCCCTGCTTTTTTTGGAATTAGGACCATAAAAGTTGCATTCAGACTTTTAACAAATTTGCCATTTTCATAGAATTCCTTGAAGAAACACATCACATCTGCCTTCACGAAATCCCAAGCAAATTGCCAGAAGGCCATAGAGAATCCATTTGGCCCCGGGGCTTTATCCCCATTACAGCCCAATAGTGCATCGAAGACTTCCTCTTCCGTGAAAGGGATCTCCAAGGCACTAGCATCCAAAGGCTTCAAAGTCTCAAATTGCAGCCCGAAAACAGAAGGGTGCCAATCCCTTTGATTGGACAGCAACAACCTAAAAGCATTGGCATCCCTTTCCATATTCCATTCTCCTCCGTAAGCCAGACTCCATTAATCTTAATTTTGTCTACATTATTCCTCATCTTGTGAGCATTGGCCATCTTGTGGAAAAAATTGATATTTCTATCCCCCTCTTTTAGCCACACTTCCTTAGATTTTTACCTCCACGTGGTTTCTTCAAGTAAGACCCATTTTTTATAATCTTCCCTCGCTTTTCTAGCTTCCAACTCTTCCAATGACAGTCTGCTAATTTTCTCCTTGGCCTCCCAAAACTCCACCTGCTCCAAAGCCAAATTCTTTCTATATTCAACCCTACCAAAGGTGTTTTTGTTCCACTCCTTCAGCTTAGCCTTCAGAAATTTTAGTTTTTTTGCCAAGATAAAACTTGGGGATCCACTGAAGCTACCTCCCTCCCACCAAGACTTCAAAAGGTCCTTAACACCTTCCACTTTTAGCCACATATTTTCAAATCTAAACAGGGAAGGGCCTCTTCTGAAGCCCCCTTTGTCCAGAAGAAGCGGAAAATGATCGGACACAGGTCTTGGTAGGACATACTGCCTCGCATCACCAAAATGGTTGTCCTAGCCCTCATTAACCAAGAAATGATCTAGCCTTGAAAAAGACTGGTTATTCACCCCTCCATTCCAAGTAAAAGGACTCCCAACCATAGGCAAATCCTTTAACTCTAAATCTTCTATAACTTCTGAGAACCTTCTCATGTTTGAATTCAGACTCCCTCCTCTGCTACGCTCTTTCGGACTTAGAATGACATTAAAATCCCCTGCAACACAGCACGGCCCATTCCAAAGCCCCTTAATGGCCCCCAACTCCTCCCAAAAACTCTCCCTATCCTTCCTCAATGTTGGGCCATAAACCCCTGTAAATGTCCCCATATGAAACCATCCTCGCAGCTCTTAAAAATGCAAGAAATAGAGAACAATCCTTTTTGAAGGTCAACCAAATCCAACACCCTATTATCCCAAAACACCACTATACCACCAATTGCGCCCCTCGAATCTACAGCTCCCCATTCAAGAAATCTTCTCACTCCTAAACTATGGATAATGCCCTTTGACATTTCCTGAATCTTGGTTTCCTGTAGGCAAACTAGATCCACCCTATTCTTCTTTATCAAAGCTTTGATCACCTTCCTTTTATCGCAATTATTGGCCCCTCTTACATTCCAAGTAAGCAATTGGAGCTTCATTTAGACTTGCTCGTACTTCCCCCCCCCCCTTCTCCTCTTCCTCTAAGATAGTTCACTGTCCATTTCAACTTTCTCAATTCTCTTTCGAATTTTGACGACTCCAATTTTTTCCTTTTTCTACCATTCAACTTTCCTTTATGAAGTTTCCTCTCTTTCATTCTTTTAAGTAAAAACAAACTTCCCCTTCGAAGCCCTCCGTCGGCATTCCAAGATAGCGGCTAAACTTAGCCAAGCTACTAGAATGCCAACACAGTTCCCCCTTCTTCGCCCCTCTCCTCCTCTTCCTCTTGGGAGACCCTTTCCGAAACCCCCTCTAACGCCTCCTTGAAAGTCCCAGACTCCCTACCCGCCAAATTCGAGACCTCGGCCTCTCTCCCATCCGCGAGTATCATCCTTAACGAGCCCATAACAGCTCCCCCTACTGCTTCTGAACCACTGCCCCGATCAGAAATCTTGGCAATGGCAACACTTTCCCATCCCGCCCTAGAAGGAGTAGAAGAAAGAGAGATTTCCCACTTCCCCAAAGAAAACAAAGAACAAGAGAAGTGATCAGAGTACCTGGAAGCCTCCTCCATCAACGCTTCGTCAGTGATCACTGTGAGATTTAAGGCCGGTACCCCAGCTGGGAACCAAACATTTCCCCCTCTTGCTCTCCACAGACGCACAGACTCCCATCGCAAGCCCTAACACCTTTTAATTTCTCCAAGTTGAGTCGTTCCACCACCACAGGGCCTTTAGGAGGCTCTGTCATGGGTTGGCCCATCTCCACTAAGTCTTTAAAGACTTCAAACACTTGGCCCTCCTCAGCAGGTCCTCTCCCCAACCCCAACTCCCTTTGCCGGCCCAACAGAGGTTTTTTTCCAGGCCTGAAATATGAACTCTTCTCCCAATCTGATTGTTGGCTTCCTTTGGTCCCATTAGCCTCTGCTACTATTTCCGACATAGTGCTAGAGGACTCATCTTCCTTTCTGCAGCCCCCTTCACCAATTTCGCACGGCTCCGCCACTTTTGCAGGTTCCCCATGCGTCTGTACCTTCACCATTTTGAATCTAGCGCGTGAATCTCCTTCTCCATCATCCCTAACCTCCCGCTCCTTACCCGTCTCGTTTCTGATCACTGGAACGACTTCCGACATCCCTGGTTTCACCTCCCACCATAGCTGGAATGCATAACAAAAGGACCCAATTGCTACTTGCAGGGATCTCGGCCACTCTAAACCTTTAGATCTCACTAATAATCTAGCCCATTGTAGTTCCTTGAAGTTAGCAGTGTCTTCGTCCACTGTGACAAACCCCCTGCAACAGTCCCTGATTTTTCTAAATACTTCTTGGCTCCAAAAATGCAACGGCAAGCCCACAACTCTCACCCAAACACTCTTGGCCTTCTCGCCATTTTGAGAATGCCCCACCTTTGGGTCCCACCTATCCAAGTGCAGGATCGATTCCTTAAACCATCGGTGTCCTCTTAAGAGCACCTTATCTGCCTCTTCTTTATTCTCAAATTCGATCAGTAATAGAGGGCCCCCCAGCCTCGCAAACTTCACCCCTCCTTTAATATTCCACAAGGATCTCCCCTAACTTTCGAGAGCAGACATATTTGGAGTCGACACTGGAGACTGTCCCCATCTCCCAACTAGGCACCGGTCCAATAACTCCCTTTTGCTTACCACATCTTTCTCCCCCAGTTGTAACCACACTGCTTCCCCTAACTTTTTCGCTTTTGTTTTCACCACATCAACATAGGATTTTTTGGCTTTCCCCTCAGATTCCCCATCCGTACGCCCTGTCCCATAGAAAGCATTAGTTCCCCTGGGCTCATCCAGAGTCAAGACTCCAAGAAAGCGAAGCTTTTCAGCCAACAGTACCCAACCTCCCAAAATACCTTTTCCTTCTGGGAACACTAAACAATACCTCTTTGATTCCGAGTCAACCATAGAGCACAATAATAACCTACTTGCCTCATTTGCCCGACTTTCCGGCTTAAACTTCCTTCCTCCATCTTCCCAACTTTTAACAAAACCTTGCACAATAACACCCCTGCAACAAGCCTCCACTCCTTCCAACAAGCAACACAAACTGAGGTTTCCAAACCTGATCCACGAAGTAAATCCTTTGCTTCTTTCCACAATGATTCCCTTAAGTCTCTCCCCATACACCTCCATAGAAATTTCAAAGGACTTTGAGTCCACTGCAAACCAACATCTGCCTCCTCTTTTAGCAGACATTTCTTAACCATTCAATGGAATCAATCAGATGATCAACCATCAATTCATCATGCCATGCCCCTTCCCCCTTCCCCCACATTGAACCAATTAACACCAGCTTCTTTAGTCGTTCTTCTATAGAACTCAAGGCACGAGACTTGTCAACTTTAGAGAGGTAGAAGTCCCTCTCCCGCTTAGCAGCAGAAAGTTCCAAAGCTAGTTTCTGCTCTCGAATGGCATTCTTGTAAGCAATCTCTTCAGTAAGATACATGTCTTCTTTGGCTTTTATTCATTCAAATGTTACTTCCATGCCTGAAATCCTCAACATATGGCCACCTATTAGTATGTGGTGTTGTTATCATCATCATACTCACCTTTAAAGTTCCTCTATTTTGTTGGTGAAAAAAATCATCTTCCTCAGTCCAGTCTAAGTGATGACATTTTCGAACTTCCTAACCCACTCTATCAATGTCTCCTTGGATTCCCTCCACTCCAACATCGTCAAAACGTCACCTCCCCCCAAACTATGGTTAATTTTATTGATTGATTGGGATCCTATTAAGGTTGTTTTTTGGGCCAGCTGGATGTTTTTCTCCTTTTTCTTTGGCCTTTTTGGTGGTGGGTGTATAGGTTTGTATACTTTGAGTCGCTTTTTTGGCGTCTCTTTATATATGAAATTCTCTTTATTTATCAAAAAAAAAAAAAAAAAAAAAAAAAAAGGTCACCCCTTCCCCCCACCCCAAAAAGTTGTGAATAAAGAATTCATTCTTATAGTGTTCCTACAATTCTTATTGTTATTCTGTGTGCAAATATTTAAGATTTGCTTGATTTCTTTTGCAGGAAATTTTGCTAGCAACCAGTTCTTCCAGGGGTTTGGCTATTATTTATCAGTTGCCAACTTGCAACATGTCAACTGGGCCTGGACTTGAGTCTCTTGTAGATCGTATGTATACTCTTAATAATTCATTCTTATTGCTTATTATGTAATCTCTGCTGGGAAAATGGTTGTTCTATTCCATGGTGTATTTTTCCATCCATTTTTGTTTTGGACTTTCAGAGTTTTTATGATTGGTTCTTGCTTGGCTTTATTTGTAATCACTTTCATTCTTCTTTTTTTTTTTGGTGCAGAAACTATATCAGTTATCACAAATGATGGTCGAAATATAGTGGTATGTTATATAGAATTAGTTCAATGCAGTGACAGCATTTTTATGGTAGGTCTATATTGTATTGACATTGGTTTTCCGTTTAGGGAGTTCTAAAGGGCTTTGACCAGGCTACCAATATCATTCTTGATGAATCTCATGAGCGTGTTTACTCCACAAAGGTTTGTGTCCTTAACATACTTCTAATTTTATAGAAATTCCCTTCCTCTTTTTTGGTCTTATGAAAATGGGGAAATCATGTAAAGCTTCACTAAGAAAAAAATATAGATTTTTTAAGAACTTTTAAAAAGTAATTTTGGAAGCATGCACTATAATAGTAACACAAACAAAATTCCAAGATTATCCTTCACTTTTTCTCTCTTCCGAAGCTAGCCGTCGACTACCATACCTTTTTCCTTTTACAAAAAAATAAAATAAAATTGACATGACAATTGAAAAAACTCATAATTATTATTTTTTTAAAAAAAAAATTGACGTGTGGCAATCAACCATACCACATGATTTTTTTTTTTTTTTTTTCAATCATGCTTATCAATGTTTTTAAGCTTGACATGTGGTCATCAACATGCAACATTATTTTTGTTTTTTTTTTCCTTTTTCTTCATTTTACCTTTTGACTTTTTTATATGTCACTAACACATTCTCATAAAATATTTTTAATTTCATTTTTTTCACTCTTTCATTTTTTGATTTTAATTATTTATGAACACTTTAAATATAAAATAATAATAATAACATATAATACTTCATTAATGAGAAAAAATTAATATAAAAATAAATACATAATAAACAAATTTAACTTTTTACTTGTAGGTATGTAAATTCATCGTGGTTTTAATTTTTTTCTTGATTAAAATGTTTAATATTTTTAATTAAAGAAGATAAAAACTTGGTTGTGGTTCTATTATTTTAATTTGTTAAAATTTTTAATTTTTTATTATATAAAATAAAAAATAAAATATATTTTTCATAAAGAATTTGTATTTAATCATTTATATTAATTTTGTTAAAAATTAAAATTTTTGCATATCTTACCATAAACCAAAGAACAATGATATATCTTTTACATTACAATGGTACTTTTAATATACTTTAGTGTTACTTTTTTCATAAAAGAGTGATATATATTTTTTTTTCTAGAAAATCAAAGAAGAGTAGTACATCATTCCTATCACAGTGGTACTATTAATATATTTTAGTGTTACTTTTTTTATAAAAGAGTGTTACATTTTTTTTTTTTCTAGAAAAAGTGTGGTATTCTCTTTTCCAACAAAGGTTATGTCGATGGATGAGCAACTTCAATATGCAAAAATTTTAATTTTTAACAAAATTAAGAGAAAATAATATAAATGATTAAATACATTTTTTTAATGAAAAATATATTTTATTTTTATTTTATATAAATAAACAATTTTAAATTTTAATAAAGCAAAATGTCAAAAGTTAAAACCACAACCAAGTTTTTGTCTTTTTTAATTAAAAATATTAAACATTTTAACAAAAAAAAAGTTTAAACTGTGGTCAAGTTAGATCTACAAGTGAAAACTTAAAACCATAATCATCAATTCTGATTTTCACATGAAAATTTAAAAATATTAAAAAATACAAACAATAAAATAATATGACAATGTAATAAAATTTATAATACAAAAAATCTTATACCCTAAATCTCTAAATGTGTTCTTTATGTATTTATTTTTATATTAAATTTGTTTTCATTAATGATTTATTATATATATTATTATTTTATGTTTAAAATGTTCATAAATAATTAAAATAAATAAATATGAAAATATAAAATTGTGGATAAAATTGAAATTTAAAATTTTTTGTGAAGCCAACATTTTAAAAATAACAAAAATGTGGAAGTACTATGGAGGAAAAAAAAAAAGAAAAAAGAAAAAAGAAAAATCATATGTCATGGTTAGTTGTGACATGTCATTTATTTATTTTTTAAATATTTATCATAATGGGTGATGAGCTTTTTGACTTTTGATGTAAAAGTACAAAAAAGAAAAAAAAAATGGTGACAATTGGGAGCGGAATGATGAGGGTTAGAGGGTAGTTTTGGCATGTTGAGGATTTTTTATGATTTGAGTGCATGTTTTGAGGGTTATTTTCCCCAAAATGAATGAACTTTAAAAGTAAAAAAGTTAAAGTTTCAAAAATTTTAATTTTTTTAAGATAGCACACTATTACATGATTCTCTCTTAAAATTAATTTGCTCTCAAGTTTCTTTCATTTGTGTCTATTTGTCACTGACTGAATGGACAGTTGGTGTGCTTGGGAACATTCTGTCATCCTTTTTTAGTTACCTGATTCCTTTTGTATTAAAGGATGTAGAAAATCTTAGCTTCTTGTTAAAAGAGAATACTGTTCTGATTAAAAAGAATCCTTTTATGGTTAAAGGTTGATGCAAGGCCGGCATCACAGCTAAGTTATCAAAAACCATCTTGTTTGTCTAGCATTTTCAAGGAGTCTAATTTAAAATGATTGAATGACTCTCCACAAAATTTTGTATGTGAGTATAGTTCGAAAAGTATTTGTTTAGTATGTTTATTTGGTTCTTAATGGAAAACAGCCTATATTCATACTTCATCTCTACTTAAATGGCTGAAGTTTCTGCCTTATTCTGATTTACAGGAAGGCGTTCAACAGCTTGTGTTGGGTTTGTACATAATAAGGGGTGACAACATGTAATTGCTTTCTTCCACTTAATGTGAATTCACCTTGTTAGCTCACTACATGCTATAATATTGTTTTTAACATTGGATTCTTGCAGAAGCATTGTCGGGGAACTAGATGAAGAGCTGGATTCTAGCCTTGATCTATCGAAACTGAGAGCACATCCCCTCAAGCCTGTCACTCATTGACTGGGAAAGGCGTTGAAACTGAGAGCACATCTGCTCAAACCTGCCGCTCATTGACTGGGAAAGGCGTTGAGAAGTTCCTGACTCTATAATTAGATTGGACTGATGAAAAATGTATGCTGATATATGTAGTTATAACAACCAGAAGTTATGATGTTCTAAAGAAGAGGTCGTTTTTCATGCCACCCTGAGTTGTTATCCTTGATGCTGTTGATGCTGAACGTTTTCTTCGACTCTTATGTTTTGCATTAATAACTTGACAATTATATCATATTATCAACTTAATTGTATTGAGAGCATGACTTATTTGGTTAAATTCTTTTTCATGGTTTCCTCTACTTCGAAATGAATTACGCATGGTCCCAGGGTGCTTATGCCCTAAAATCCTAATTAGATTCCAGCTGTACCTTGAGCGGGTTGAAGATCCGGAACATTGCTTGAAGCCCAAAGCATCCAACAATAAAGAAAGGGAGGTTAAATCTCTTTTTATCATTGATATTACCGTGACTTTCCCTCGGTCATGGGATTACCAATTTGTCAAATTCAATAGCGTATTAATTTGTGGAGACAGCTGGGACTCCAGCCCATTTTCTTCCCCAAGATTCTAGCTGTAGGTGCTCTGGTCGTGCGTAAATTTAATATACTTGTTATATATGTATTCTATTTTTATATTCTCATATCTAATATGATTCATATTCATCATATGATCAAGGTAATTTGATTAAACGATGGGGTCTGAGTTGACTACATAATGTCAATAGCCTAATTGATAATTAAATAGATAAGTGGAAGAGTAGAGCTGATTAGACCAAATGACAGCAACCACAGCCGAAAGAGATGGCAACTCGAAGGAAAAGAAGAAAAAAATGTATTTGATTGGAAAAAATGTTATCAAATTGATGTTATGGGTACATTGAAGATCCTACATGAATCAACTTGCTTCACTTCCACTTATTTGTTTTTCTCCCATGTCCTCAATTTCTTGTATTCTTCTCAACACTTCAGTCATCTTTGGTCGCTTCTCTGGTGTTGTATCTGTACATTCCAGAGCTATCCCTGTGAGCTTCAACATCTCATCATGCCCTTCTCTTGCTGCTACTATCTCTACGTCTAATATATCTGTGGACCAATCATCATTCACTGCTGTTCTTACCCAATCAGAAAGGTCCTCAACTGTTGCATTGATCCCTGGTGAAGCTTCACCTGGGATCCTCCCAGTGATGACCTCCAGTATAATGATGCCGAAGCAGTAGACATCTGCCTTTTGTGTCAGCTTCTTTCCTAGAGCGAATTCAGGTGACTTGGCTACGGCTAGTTTTTCAGAGGATTTACGAGAGGGCAGAAGGGGCAAGTAGCCGAAATCCACGAGTTTGGAATGGCAGTTCTGGCCGGTGTAGTGGATAAGAACATTGGATGATTTGAGGTTGGCATGGGGCACCTTGTGAGAAGGTAAGGATTGATGAAGAAAAGTGAGACCCTTTGCTATGTCTTTGATAATGGATAGTCTTCTACTCCAATTCAAAGGCACTCTTGCAGCTCCTCTATTCTCTAAAATCCAATCAAGAAAAATATGATTTCATTTCAACACTAAATTGTATCTTGTAAGATACAGAAAGGAAAGAAGTGACAGAAGATATACTAACCATGTAAAAGCTCAAACAAGCTTCCATGAGGAACAAACTCATAGACCACGAGCTTCTCCTCCTTAGAGTAGTAGAAAGAGACGATTTCGACCAGGTTTTCATGCCTCGTCTTTCCCAGCAACTGCATCTGCTGGACAAATTCCTTCTTGCTCAACCCGTTCAAATCTTTGAGTCTCTTCACAACAACTGCAGAACCCGATTCCAGTGTTGCTTTGTACGTAGTGCCCAGTTTCCCTTTCCCCATCACTTCTGCCGATGCCCTTAGCAAATCATCAAGGTCAAAAACCGGTATATCCTTATCGAAAAATTCTAGTGCTACCGTCCTTTCAGGATCCCCTCTGCTCTCCCAGCTATGTCTTCTCTTTTCTGCCCACTCTACGGAACCCTCTCCTGTCCAGTAATAAAGGGAGAAAAAGGAGATGAAATCCAGAACCAGCCTCTTAAGAAAATGGAATACTGAAACACGTAATTCATCCCTATGTATGCAATACTCTAATTTCATACACTACTACAGAATGACCTGATAAAATTATTCAAAATGAGTGGCATCACACATTTGATATGAATCTCCCAAAACAGAACTTGGTATGAGACTGCTAAGTTCATATATGCCATACGGACATACCTGTCTGTTGCCCTGTTGTTGCTTCTTTCCTCTGTGACTTCCTATAATAACACAAGAAAACAACCATAACTAGGACAGGAACCAATGTTGCTGCAGCCACGATCAAAGCAACACCCCATATTTCGAGTCCCTTTTTCTTTTCCTTGGATGGATTTGGAGAAATGTGGGGAGGAGGTGCTGTGGCAGTGGCAGGAGGAGGAGGAAAAGCAGGACATACTTTTCCGAGAGGAAGCCCACACAGATGTGAGTTATGATCATAAGAGCTCTCTGGGAATCTTTGAAGCACAGGAGTATCTGGGATCGGGCCCTCAAGATGATTATATGAGACGTTGAAGATTGTCAAGGTTGGTTGATCAAAAGGTGGGATATGGCCACCAAGAGAATTCTCTTGCAGCTCTAGAACAGTTAAATTGGGCAATCCAATGTAGTCCAAAGGAATGGAACCGGAGAAGTTGTTTTGGGAGAAGAGCACGAATTCAAGGTGGATTAGGCCAGTGAGGTTGGGAATAGGGCCAAAAACTGAATTGTTTTTGAAGCTGACCGTATTCAGAAAGGCGATCTTTTGTAGGAAAGCAGGTGGGAAAGAGCCGGTGAGCTCAATTCCTTCAAGAACAATGCGGATAATGTGGCCTTTGGAACAAGTGATTCCAAACCATTTGCTCACATCTTCTTGACAAGGGGGTCCTGTCCAGTTCTTATGTAGATCAACTGTTGCGTTTACAATATCCCTTATCTGCATCAACGCGTCTCTTTCATCCGGGAAGTACTCATTTGTCTCCTGAGACACCACGCCTGAAAATTGAATCACAACAACTGCAGAAACAAGGAATAAAGCCTTTGCAGCCAAGCTCATGGTGATGGCCACAATCACAGCTAGACTGCTGATAAGTATTCCAGCTTGACAAAGTCATGAGATAGTGATTCCAACAAGTTTACAAAGAAAAAAACTCTAGCCCATGAAGCCATACTTTCTCTATGACTACAGCATTGACGAAGTAAGCGAGGCAAGGTTGCAAAGATTCTTCAATATTGTCAAGACACAGAAGCGGAGGAAACAAAGCCTTGTTAATTACAAGAAGTGAAGACAGAAAACAACTTATTAACATCAGTTTAGCTCTCAATTTTCATATAAAATTATTGGGCTAGCTGTTGACAATTGATGAATATGAAATATGAGGATAACGGGAATTGTATATAGTTGGACTTGGTTTTTATATTTCGTGGAAAGCAATGGATGTTAGAGGGTTTGAGTGGATGGGTGGCAGTTGCACCAACTATAGCCCCTCAAAATGCTGCCAGGACCCTCAAGTCTGGCTTAACCAAATCCTTCTGTCTTTGTTTTCTCGTAGAACCTTCATGGGATTTGGATCTTTATTGCATGATTGGGATTGGCTTTGAGAATTCAAATATATCTTTGGGGTTTAGACTGTTTAGAGAAGATATGGCGGCACATGGTTGCTTTTGTATAGGAAACATATAATACCATTTTCAGATGGGTGTATGTTATTTTCGCCCCTTGAAGACACAATGAACCGGTTTAACACTCATTAAAGGTAAATTTAAGCTATAGGAAAACTAGGGTGTGTTTGTTTTGCAGGTAATTTAATTGGGGAAAGGAAATATAATTGTAGATAATTTAGTTTTGATATTTTGATTTTAAGTATAAAAAAAAAAAAAAGGGAAAAAAGATGGGTGTCGTGACTCGTGAGTAGAGAAAAAGAGAAAAAAAGATGTAAGAGTTAGGAGGAGTTTGGTATGTGATATATATTCAGGGATGAAAATGTCGAGATTTATCGGCGATGGCTACGAGAAATATCGCCCATTTGATTCTCTCCCCAAATCTCTTAAAATGGCCCAAAATTCCTATGCCAGAAGGCAGAGTGGCTCATCCCAAACCACTCCAGCCCAGCCCACACCCCCAACCAGCACAGCTCGGCAGCCTAACGTGCGCTGCACGCCTGGCCACCATGCTCCACTCCAATGCTTAAATAAAGCTTTCCCACTCATATTTCCTCACCAACACCAGCTGACCAACCATGCTTCATTTGACAAAATATTCACATAATATATATATATATATTATAAATTAAATATAATAAAATTATTATAAATAAATTGTTTTTTGTGATTGTGACTTTTATATATAAAATAAATATAAATTTTTGAATAAAATTATCAAAATTTTAAAATAAAAAATATTTATACAAATTATCATTATTTCTTTTTATGTCATTAAATATATCCAAATTAAATGATAATGTATAAAATATATTTTTAAATTATAAACATTATTGTTAAATATCACAATTATACATACATTATCATTTATTTTATATTATTTAATATAATTAAATTAAATATATCATAATTTTAATATTTAATATATTTTAAATTAAACATATTATAATTAAATATTATAATATTATTATAAAATAATATTTAATATAATTTAATAATAAATATACACTTATAAAATTCATATTTTTTATTGATGTATATGATATTACCATCGATAAATTATATCATAAATATATCAAAATTTTCAACAAAATAATTTTAAAATATCTATTATATTTTTAATTATATTTTTATAAGGTTTTTTTTTTTTTTTTTTAATATTTTCATGAATTTTGATTAATTTTAAATCTATTGATGTTTTTTTTTTAAATATTTATTTGATATATTTGATATATTCGTAAAATTAAAATATTAATATATATGTTATTATAGATAGTTTTATTCTTGTATATATTTATATACGAAGGTTGAGGTAGATATTCGAGCAGGGATGGAGCTAACCCTGTTGGCAATTCACACAAAAATATTTAATTAAATAAAGCACAAGACTTTAGAAGAGATAGATGGGAAAAGGATATTGACGGTTTGAGTAAAGAAAAGGTGCAGGAGTGACGAGGCAACACATATCTCTACGTGTCACACTTTCTTCATCACCTTCTCCCAAGTGTCCACATCACTCCAAACTCCCCATGCAGCATCCCCCTTTGCCCCCACCCCCTTTCGTTTCTTCTTCTTTCTTTCTATATTTTTAGATCATCTATCTTCCTCATCGTTATGTGCTTTCAGCTCACAAAATTCACTGGTTAAAGGTAGCTGCAGCCAGGTGGTTATCTGAAGAGAGATCCATCTTTGACCATTAATTTCTTGTTCAAGGTTTGATCACGTTGAAACCCAATAGTTGGTCATGATGCCACCTCGTAGATATGCGTTTGGGAGGGCAGAGGAGGCCACCCACCCTGACTCCATGAGAGCCACCTTGTCTGAACTCGTCGCCACTTTCATTTTCGTCTTTGCAGGGGAAGGCTCTGTTCTTGCTCTAGGTATGTTTAAAAACCTTATACATAGCATCTACTCCTGCTGTTGGCATTTTCTTTTAAGAAATGGAATGAGGGGATCCTGTGACCTGGCGTACAGGTAAGTTATATGCAGGCGCGACGGCTTTAACAGTTCCGGCTCTAGTGATGGTGGCACTTGCACATGGGTTGGCACTGTTTGCTGCGGTGTCGGCAAGCATCAACGTATCAGGGGGGCATGTGAACCCAGCTGTTACCTTCGGTGCCCTTGTGGGTGGCAGAATCTCTCTGCTCCGTGCTTTGTACTACTGGGTTGCTCAGCTCTTGGGTGCTGTTCTCGCTGCTCTCCTCTTGAGGTTCGCCACTGGTGGCCTGGTAAACATTATACACGCAAGGACTTGGTCAAAATTTTGGATTTTGATTTATCAATAAATAGTAACTTGATTTTTTGTGGGTGTCGTAATTTTCAGAGGCCAGTGGGATTCACAGTAGCTTCAGGATACGACGAGTGGCATGCAATGCTTCTCGAGATAGCAATGACATTTGGGCTGATGTACACAGTGTATGCGACTGCAATTGATCCAAAGAGGGGGAGTCTGGGAGTGATAGCGCCACTGGCCATAGGGTTCATAGTTGGGGCAAACATACTTGTGGGAGGAGCCTTTGATGGAGCATCGATGAACCCAGCAAGGGCATTTGGGCCTGCTCTTGTAGGTTGGAGGTGGAGGTACCAGTGGGTGTACTGGGTGGGGCCTCTTGTTGGTGGTGCTCTTGCTGCTCTCATATATGAATTTCTCGTAATACCCACCGAGCCCCAACATATTCACACACACCACCAGCCTTTGGCTCCTGAGGACTACTAGACTGCAACTACATGGGACACCGTCTGCCCTCTGTTACTTCCACTTCTGCTGCCGATTCCCCTCTTCTGTATCTAAATTTGCTTGCACCTTCTGTTCTGCTTCTCTTTCTATGCGTTTGTGGTGTTGTTTGCTCGGTTATATGACTGCCAAATAAAGATGTGCCTACTTTTTACTGACTTTGTTTCAGATTGTAAATAGTTTAGTAATGAATCTTCTCAGCCTTATTCTACCCTCATAAACTGCTCTATTACAAGTTTGAAAGAAATACGAGAACAACATGGGCAAGTAGAAAATGACTACATGTTGCCTTATCCATTACATAAATTAACATGCAATTTCTACAAGGGAGCATTCAGAAGAATTTTGGGGAGATTATTGTGTTATCTTCCTTTTTAAAATCTAGCAACCCAAGGGACGAGTTGAGTGTTGTGAGGCGTTCTGGGATAGTATTCAGACCAGAAAGAGGGCGTGAGTTTATCAGCCAGCAAGAATTTGGTTCTTTTTACCAACTTAATGTTGATAAATCCACGGACTTCCTGTTTCTTTTTAAGAACCAAAAAAGATTTGTGCCATGGATCTTGAAGTACTATTTCTGCCCGACCAAATCCACCCATCCTCATAATGGTAATGGTTGATTTCTGGTCCCCATCAGAATAGCTGCAAAATGGCAGCCAATCTTCACCTCCATTCATTCTCCTTTAAGATTCTCTTGGGTAGGCCAATGGTGCTTGTATGTACCTGTATTGTATTGTGTATCATGAGAGTCGAGTATCCATACTTACAAGAACAAATAGATCATTGTCCCAATGTTTAGAGCAGAGCATCTCCAGAGATAGGGCAAACAAAAGCCTATTTTCTTGTTGAGGCACCAAATATTTCTTCTTTTCTTTATTTTATTTTATTTTTTAAAATTTAGAAACCATTGGGAAGAGATTTTGAGAAGGGTTAAAAAGTATTTTGCTTTGAAAGTGGTTTTTTTAATTTTTTTTCCCCAAAAATTTCAAAGGCATGGTAAAAACTCTTGAAAAATTTAGAGATTTGAATCACTTCAACTAGAATCATTTCTAGTAACAGGCTCCAAGCCTTATCACCGTTTCCCCTCCCGGTGAAACCCATTATTGGGGGGTGGGGGTATACAACGCTAAGAACAACATGCCACAGAAGATGCTACAACAGCTCTAACCAGACTTCTGGTCTTGTCAGATAAAGGACTGAAGGGTAAGAGTCCGCCCATATAAAGTGATGCATTATATGACGAATTCAAACTCCTTTTATCACATGGGAGAATTAACGCAAAAAGACATTAGGAATACTAAGCAGCATCCTCAGCAGGTTCTATTTGTGGCAGCTTGAAAGAAAGATGCTTGTTGCAGATCTCTAGCTCGCATCAGAGACAAGTACTCTTGTTTGATTAGAGAGACTTCCAAGATTTCTGAGTGGAGATAGTTTGAGATTTTCACTGTACTAGAATTGTCAAAAACCAGGTGGTAGAATTTTGGTAAAGCCATAGATGAGGACTGGTAGGTATCCCAGTTATCTCATATATGTTTCCAACTCTAAGTTATAAGTACTTTGTGGAAATCCACAAAAATACCCTTGAGTTGATCATTTGACCGAAGAAGGCTGCATAACGTTTTGAGGCCTGGGGCCTAGCTCAAGTGATAAAGGGTTGGGAGGGTTAATCACCATTAGATTTGAGTAGGAATATAATACCCGATACCATCAAGCATGGAATCCCAGCAGAAACGGGTATGACAAAACAGATGGCATGCACATGCACTTCCTTCAGCTCCTTGTATAGATCTTATGCGAACCTCAAGAAAATCAGAGCCAGTGATTTTTGGGAGGTTTGGATAGAACAGTATCCTCATCTCCGGACATAAGTCTTGCCTGCATTATATGGTATATGAGCAGTTATCCACTTACTTGGCCCTGCCTCACCCAAAATAAAGAGTATTAGGATGCTCTACACACAATGACAGGATCCTTCTAGTAATGAGGCCAAATGCAATAGCTGTTCACTCACCCTCAAGCTTCAATGCATCCTTTTCCTTTTCCAAGTTGCGGATCACCATCTTTATCTCTGCAACATTCCTAGTGTCAGGAAGCTTCAACCTCATGGATATCAATTGACTCTAGGTGGGATTGGCCTTCTGCAGCAAGAACATGGACAGCACCGTCAATCTCAATCTGGCTCCAACCAGGCTCCTTAACCAATCCCCTAGCATCTATTATACTTCTTGCCTTTGCTGCCTCCTTCCACTTCCCCATAGATGTATACAGATTGGTCATCAATACAAAATTGCCAGTGCTTCTGGGCTCCAAATCGAACAAGTTCTTAGCAGCAAACTCTCCAAGCTCAAGGTTATGATGTGTGTAGCAAGCACTAAGAAATGGAGCCCAAACTCGAGCTTGTACTAGGACAGGCATCTCTTGGATAGTTCTCAAGGCTAATTCCACATAACCAGCTCGACCAAGAAGATCCACCAAACAAGAATAATGTTGAATACTGGGTTCTATTCCAAAATCCTTCTGCATACTTCTAAAATACTTCAATCCATCTTCTATCAATCCTGAATGACTGCAAGCCAATAATACGCTGGTGTAAACAATGGCATCTGGCCTAATTCCTACTTTATTTTGCATCTTATGGAAGAGATTCAGAGCCTCTTTTCCCATCCCATGCACTGCATAACCATGTATCATGGCACTCCAAACAGCCAAGTCTTTATTGGGTATCCTTTCAAACACTGCTTGTGCCTTCTTTATGCTTCCACATTTACAGAACATGTGTATTAGTGAAGTCTGAACCCTAAGATCTGACCCCAAACCATTCAGCAAAATGTACTGCTCGATCTCTTCTCCCATGCTCAGTGATCCCATTTCGGCACAGGCTGAAAGTACAGTGGCCAGTGTCAGTTCATTGGGTCTTGAAGCAGTCCTCAACAACATGTTAAACAGATGTAACGCTTCATTGGGATAACCAAACTGGGCATATCCACTAATCATCGAAGTCCACAAGAAGACACTTTTTTCTTGTACAGCATCAAAAACCCTTCTAGCAGACACAAGGTCCTTACATTTGGCATACATGGCAACAAGCAGGTTGTCAATGGGATCTTTGTGATCAAATCCACTTTTGAGTAGGAGAGAATGAACTAACATGGCCAGCAACAAATTGCCTGATAGCTTGCAACAGGAGATGAGGTTAACAAATACAACAGAGTCCGGGCCAACACATTGGCATCGCATTTGATTAAACACAGCAAACACTTTGGCAACATCCCCTGCACTTAGATACCCGCCTAGAACAATTGTCCAAGAAACGATGGATTTCTGATGCAATGTATCAAAAACGGAGAGAGCACCATCAATTTGATTGAGACGTATATACATACTCATGATGGAGTTGGCTAGAGGTAAATGCAGATCAAGTCCGAGTTTAGTAATGTAACCGTGAATTGACAAGCCCTGTGGAAGAGAGCAAGAAGCCAGGAAGCCTGTAAACGTGGCGGAGCTTAATTCCAGACCCAGAAGCTGCATTTGTTTTAAGATGCCAAAAGATTGGTCGATGTGAAAATCCCTGCAGTGTGCGGAAATGATTGAATTCCAGGAGACGAGACTTTTGAGGGGCATTTGATCGAATACGAGACGAGCAGAGTGGAAGCAGCAGCACTTTGAATAGGCGTCAACGAGAGCCGTCTGGACGAAGACATGGGCTTGAAAGCCGGTTAGGAGTATATGGGAATGGAGCTTTGTAGCGTCTCCAAGAGATGGCAGTTTGGCACAAGCCTTGAGGACGAAAGGGAAGGTGAATTCACTGCCATGAACCCCAGACCTGACCATAGACGAGTATATTTGCAGAGCTTCAGTGAAAAAGCCTTGTTTCACACATTTTCTTATCATAAGATTCCAATCCATTTTCCATAACTTGAGCAGTTATTTGACTTACGAGCTTAAGCTTGGAATCTGCTTAAATATCAAATGCTTCAAGGTACTTGGAATCATATCCGCGAAGGCCCGATTCTCTCTTCAAATTTCTAACCAATTCAGGAGCTAAACACAAACCCCAATCCGAAAACCAAATCAAAAACCCAAAATCCAAGCCATCAAGAGTGGTTATCAGATTTTGTTCACGCTCTTCCTCAAATCTCCCACCCCAAGGAAATACGCCATCAAAACACAACCCGGATCCAAAGAAACCAAAGTTCAAACCCGAGCCCTAAAAGACGCCCCAAAAAGTCCTATTCAGAACTTCGTTTTTTTTTTTTTTTTTTTTCATTTTTCATTCCATTCATTTCACCATTTTTTTTAATATTAATTTATCATTATATTCATCAGAAATGCATTGCAATTAAGTTCAGTTTATAAAAACAATTCTTAATTACAATGATAGTTTGAACTATATGATTAAATTTTATTTATAAAGAATTTAATTAAAAGGGTGTTGACGTGGCACAGGCAGTGATATCGCAGATTTTTGGGAAAAATATCAGAAATATCGCACTAGGTATACACAATTTTTGACTGAAATATCGAATCACAATAGTTTTATCCCTGGATTAAACTTTGCTAGAAAAAGGAAGAGTGAACGTAAACCTAAAGGTCATGTTTAATCAACATCTCATTTCTTTTCTTATTTTTGATAACTTAAGTGATAATAAAAAATAATTTTATCAAAAATAAAATCTCACTTATAAACGAGATTTTAATTAATTTCTACGCATTTTGATTCTTTTGGTGAATGTCATTTTCATTGAGATTTCAGAGTGTAAATAGTTTAGTAATGAATCTTCTCAGCCTCATTCCTGATCTTCGTACCATGATAAATTGCTTTATCACAAGTTTGAAAGAAATTAGAGAACAAAATGGGCAAGTCAAACATCATTACATGTCACCTTGTCCTTGTCACAAGGGAGCGGGAGCATTTAGAAGAATTTTGGGGAGATTCTAGTGTTATCTTCGTTTATAAAATCTAGCAACCCAAGGGGCGAGTTGAGTGTTGTGCGGCGTTCTTGGGTTGGTGGAGTAGTATTCAGACCAGAAACAGGGCATAAGTTTATCAGCAAATTTTCCATCACAATAGATGCAAAATGGCAGCCAATCTTCACCTCCATTCATTCTCCTTTTACGTTCTCTTGGGTAGGCCAATGGTGCTTGAACATACCTGCATCGTATGTCATGAGAATGAGTATCCACACGTTACCAGAACAAATAGATCATTATCCCAATGTTTAGAGCAGCGCAGCTCCAAAGCTAGGCCAATGTACCAAAGCCTATTTTCTTGTTGAGGTACCAAATATTTCCTTATACTTTTTTTTTCGTTTTTAAATTTAGAAGCCGTTTGGAAGTGATTTTGAAAAAAGTTAAAATGTATTTTCCTTTGACTAGAATTTGGAGATTCGAAGCACTTCAACTAGAAGCATTCCTAATAACAGGCTCTGGCCTTGTCTCCGTTTCTCTTAACCTCCCCTCCCAATGAAAAGAGGTGGTGAACCCCATTGTGGGGAGGAATATAACGCCAAGAACAACATGCCAAAAGCAGAAGATGCTACAACAGCTCTAAACAGACTAGTGTCTCGTCAGATAAAAGACTTGAGGGTAAGAGTTCGCCATATAAATTGATGCATTATATGAAGAATTCAAACATCTCTCATCACATGGGAGACGATTAATGAAAAAACACATTAGGTATACCAAGCAGCATCCTCAGCAGGTTCTATTTGTGGCAGCTTGAAAGAAATATGCTTGTTGCAGATCTCTAGTTCACATCAGAAACACGCACTCTTGTTTTATTAGAGAAACTTTCAGGATTTCTGAGTGGAGATAGTTTGAGATTTTCTTTACTAGAATTGTCAAGAACCAGGAGGTAGAATTTTGGCAAAGCCATAGATGAGGACCAGTGGGTATCCGAGTTATCTCATATATGTTTCCACTGTAACTTAGTTATAACTACCTTGTAGAAATCTATAAAAAAACCATCGAGGTAATCATTTTACTGAAGAAGCTGCATAACGTTTTGAGGGCCCTGAGGCCTAGCTCAAGTGGTAAAGGGTTGGGAGGGTTAATCACCTTTAGATTTGAGAAATATATAATACCTGATACCGTCAAGCATGGAATCCCAGCAGAAATGGGTATGACCAAACACATGACATGCAGATGCACTTCCTTCAGCTCCGTGTATAGATCTTAGACGAACCTCAAGAAAATCAGAGCCAATGATTTTTGGGAGGTTTGGATAGAACAGCATCCTCTTCTCTGGACATAACTCTTGCCTGCGTTACATGGTATATGAGCAGAATTCACTTACTTGGCCCTGCCTTACCCAAAATAAAGAACATTAGGTATATCCACACAAAGTGACAAACTCAACTGATCTATGCAGACCATATGAGCTTCAGAAGAAGGATATGAAGGGTTTTTTCTTGTGACATGTCACTAGTAATTTACATTACCTTCTTTGCCACTTTTGAGTATTTAATTTGCTCATTTGGTTATCAAACACTACCTTAGTATGATAAATCTTGAAAAGCAATTTTAAAATAGTGAGCAACTAACAAAGGAAAATTTGGCTGTCAATAAGACACAAACTCACCTGGGAAGAAAGTGAGAGAATGTAATTATTTGGCTACATTCATTCTGAATTTCTTTGACCAAATCTTGATTCTTCTCGTTCATTGCATCAAAGTACAGAGCAAGGGAAGTATCTCTATTTGAAAGTTCCTCTGGCCATTTGCATGCGTGAAAGTCCTTGCATGCCTGAACATAGAATCAAGATCATAGGGCATAACATCCTCAAAAATAATCCGTTCTACTAGATAATGAATTAGCCCAAATATGATCAGAGTCATACGAAAAAGAACGAACACAAAACGACATCAGTGACGGAATGAGAAAAACACTTATCAAGATAAAACGAAGGATGTACATGCCTATATGACAAACAGGAACCAGAAATAAAGAGAAATAAAGCACAAAGTAGAAACAAAGATGTCTCTAAGAAATAGCCCCACCTAAAATTATGAGTCATTGTTTCTTTAAATCTAAGAGTCTTTAGGTTGGTGCTTCCTGTTTGAACAGCTAGTTCCAGGATTCAATTCCACCTCCGTTAATATAAGTGAAAAGCTAGAGGAGAATAACAAATTTAGGGACTGGACTCTACAACTGGATGGCTGCATAAACATTAATGTGTGAGAATCAATATAATTTATTTTAAAAAAAAACACAAACACAACCAGTGCATAACTCTGATCAAACGAAAGAAAAACTATCTACTCTAGAGATCAAAGGAAATGCACAACTAGAAGTGGTTACTAAGAACTCAAAACTTAGGGGTTAGAAAATTCCGTACCAAAGAGATCAACTAATTGACTCCTCATTTTGCTAACATATCTGTCAAATAGTTAGCTATCCTAGGAATCCAGCAGAAGGAATACTGTTTCTCTAAAGCAATATTGAAAATGTGTTGCAGCTACCCATCAAACCTTCATGAGCTTCTCTCCTTCTCATTTACCAAAGATAGGACTACTACAGAATCTTCCTCTACTAGAAGATTGGATGGATCCTCACCTTTAGCTAGCTTTAGCCATTCCAATAAGGCTAATGACTCCACCTCAATGGTTAAACCCACTCCAGAATTTTTGAAGAATGCTCTCATTAAGGTTCCATAATGATCTATGAGCATTCCTCCAATTCCTAATTGTCCTAGGTTACCTAAGGAGCACTCATCAAAATTCTAACTTGATGCAAATGCTGGAGGAGGCATCCATTAGAGAGTATATCCTCAACCAAGCTAGCAAATCCACATAACACATTCCAAACTAGCGCTGTAATGCTCAAAGAGGTGCCACAAATATTGCACTAGCTGATACCTGAAGAGAAGAGGAGAAACAGAATAAATCCCACATTGCCTCCAAAGTACATTTGTCCTAAAAAAAATTCTCGTATTCCTCTCCCGCCATAGCCATATTAATGTGAGACTAACAATATACCATAGTGACTTACCTGTAGGAAGACGTCCAAAAACCCCATTGACTATGATGGAGTCAAACCCAGCAAGTCCAAACAACCTATTCCATAAGGTCAATGCTCTTAGACAATGCAAAATGAAAGATGATCCACTGATTCTCACTCTTCTTACATATGCCACACCAGTTATGCCATAATGCCAGTGCAACTGGACAATGCAAAATGAAAGATGATCCACTGATTCACTCTTCTTATAAATGACACACTAGTTCAGATTAATAGTTTTGTGAGGTCTCCTCATTTGTAGCATGTTTTTAGAATTAACCTTCATATTTTCCACAAGCCATGCAAAAGCCTTGACTTTGAGTAGGGCTTTGAATTTCCAAGTGGAAGTTTGTAGGACGAAAGTACTATGGGTTGATAGAACTAGAGAGAGCTTTAAAAGGAACAGAAGATGTCAAAGACCAAAACGTCATATTTGAAAGAGTGAGAACCTATAAAATGTATGGATATAAATTTTGATTTTCACCGGAAAAAGTTAGGCACTAATAAAAATGCCATACTACTTTTGAGAACTACACAAAATAGTCGTTATGCAGCAGCTAACTATTCTGAAAGATCACAATTTGTGAAGCCTGTCAATAAAGACATTAGTGTCATCATATACACCAGGAGATATTTTGGAGTTCAAGAGAGATCATCACAGATTTAATACACTGTGCTGGACATGGAACCAAAGCTGAGTGCATAAAAGCCTACAGCAAGCACCACCAAATATAGGGATTGCATAATCCTGTTGACACAATCCAAGTTTTGAACCCTTACTAGGAGAAGAGAAAGTGAATCACCATCTCCAGAGACGGAATGAAAACTTCAGTTATGTCCTCCTCTTTATCAAAGCTCTGCAAAAGAAGCATCACAATTCAACAATGGACTGAAGAATAAGCATTACTTTGATCAAGCCACCAGAAATGATTCAAGACTGCATACTAAAATCAAGAGGTAGAACTAAATTACAAAACCAATCACCTCATGATACCAAGAGAATAAAGGAATGATTCCCAAGCCATCTATAATCATTGGACTGGTTTGCACTCCGAGTCTTTTACACACATCAAGTAACTTATTCAGCTTATCAAGAGAATTAAGCTGAAAAAGAAGTCACATCATGAGTTTGAAGATGTTCTCCATTAGTAGAAAGTAAGCATCATACCATCATTGTTAAGAAAAATAAATATTGAACCTTAAAAGGACTCAACATTCTGAACCAAAAGCAGCTATACTTATACTAAGAATTGAAAAATGAAAATGGACTATATGCCAGCAATAAAAAAATCTCATATTTACTGTCAGTCATGCTTTGGACTAGATATGCATTAGATGACCCTTACTTAAATCTTCTAGTCAGTAAGGAATGCATATTATAACTCATACTTGTATTTTCTAGTCCAGAAGGAAAGCATACTACAACTCAACACAAAAAGAAGTAGTATCTACTACTTGGTTTTACTACATTAATCCCTCTTTTTCCTCATTTAACTAGATCTAGAGTTATGCCCTCCATTAGAATTAAACACTACACCACACATGTGCATTCATTGATCATTGCTCCACATCAATAGTTCTCCCTCTGTCCCTCATCTTGTCATCAATTGGTGCTAGCTGCACAGGCTCAGGCTTCTCATGAATGCATTCATTTCTTATTCTATATATCCAAGTGCTGCCACTCATCCATCTTAACACACTTGCATCAGCTACAATTATTTTCCACACATGTTACTTCTTAACTACTCCATGTTCCATACTATAAAACATAACAGGACTTTGAGCCATCTTGTAAAATTTTACTATTACTTGATATGTATTTTACAATCACACAACACTTAATGCATATTTCCAATTCATCCATCCTGATCCAATTCTGTAGCATCCTCCTCAATATTATCTCCCTTGTGGACTGAATAGCTCAGGTACTTTTAGAGAGGTAATGTGTAATTGTTGGACACGTTACCTCTGAACATTAGTCAAAAAGAAATGCTCACCAGCAAGTATCTGAAGACTACAAATGCCAACTATGTCCTCATTTTCATCCATGATATTTAAGAGCTCAAAGAAATAGAAGCAAAAGGAGACATGAAACCTTTCCTCAAGAACTGCTAGATTTGAAATGCTACAAACAAGAGGAAAAATGTCAAAGCAAATGGGATGTATAAAACAGTGTCATTAAATTTAGAACCAAGAAAAACCTCAATTGTCCTTTCCGTCAATTTGATGAAATATATGTATTCTTGCATGTGGGTAACCTACAAAAGGGGGTTAACTTATACATGAGCCCATCTCCTTATTATGGGCCCATTACCACCAACCATACGCAAAATTTCATGTTAAAGACAGTCGCACATGGTCAAAGAAAATTTTCTGAAGCATGGTCTGAATGTTTTAGAAAGGCAACAATACTATGCTGGTATAAGTAGGTTGTGGAAATTGTACCTTATGCATCAGTGCTCTTCAGAGAAGACTACTTGAATGGCATTGTCTTGTTCGGAAAGAGTCTAGATGTAAATATAGAGAACTTTGAGGCTCAATTTGGCAGAGGATTTCAAGGTCAAGAATTTGGTAGCTTATGGTATTTCTTTAGAATTGAAGTTGCAAAGTCTAGGAAAGGCAGGTTTGTCTCATATAAAGCATGTCAGACCACTTCGAGGCAGGAATGCTACAGAGTGACCTTGCCAATTTTCCTTATCAAAGAGATTGTTTGAAAGTAGTAATAGAGATCTTATTGATATGGGATGATACTAGAGGCTTGGGGAAAAACCGATATCCTCTTTCACATATGTCCATATATTAGTTATGCATTTATTGTGGGTTGGTCAGTTTGCACACGTACCAAGAGTTGTACACTGAAGGCAACATCCAGAATATGGAGACAATTGGAGTCAGCTCCAGGAAAAGGTCTCTTGTTTGGTCAAGGGTGTCATTTGGAGGTCTCTTGTTTAGTCAATGGTGTCATTTGGAGATGGTTGTAAACAGATGCAAACTAAGATATCTCATAGCTAATAAGAGCTTATTAGTTGTTGCCCCCCCTGTAGTAGAGAAATGGATTTTTTTGGCTAAAGAACCTATGAGGCTATGCTTTCATAACAAAACAATATAATCAAATTCAGCATGACAAGACCAGGCACATTGAAGTAGATCAATACTTCATCAAGAAGTAAAGTTTAACTTGATCTGGACTCTTTGCAAGACAAACATGAGCTGGATATCTTTTAGCAAAGGTGTGAAAAAATATCCTCATTTTCACTCCATTCTTAACAAGTTGGGTATGTGATGCAGCTCTGGAAAAGCCAACAAAGAGAATCTGATTGAGATTGCAATCTGGAAATAGGCTTTATTTTGAGTCTTAATATTTTCTTTTGATTGGTAAAGTATTAGTTATTATACTGACGAGAGTCTAAAGAATTAACTACTAGAGTAACAAGAAGATTTTTGAGGCTCAAGAGGTTATAGTTAGGTCAAGATTCTTAGTATTGCAACAGTTCATTAAAAAGTCAAAGTATTTTTATTTCCAATTGTCTTAAGAATGTTAGTCATTCAAGAGTCATGATAAAGAGTTAATTAAGCTGTTTGTTAATTTGCATTGTTTAAAGGTAGGAGTTATGAATCTGATATGAGTATGACACTGAATTCGATTAGTGAACAAACTAAATTACACTCGTGAACAAGTTTGAGCTCAAGTTAAGCTGACAATCAATTTAAATTCAACCAAACTGAACTAGAGAAAACACATTTTAACCTGCAAGGATGATTCCCCTCTATGACACACTTAAATAAAAAGACTATGGTAGAACATGAGAATTCTCTTACAAATAGGGAAAACATATGCCCTTGAATATACACATGTACTTATTTCTGTGGTAACACTGTTCTAGCTATATGAGATCCAAACACGATTTATTAGATGATATTGTACTAAATGCAGTACAAAATCCTGAAAACAAGAAATGTTCCTTACAGAATCCTCTGCCTCCCGACGGCACCAAAGATCATGGTTTCCAGGGACATAGAAGACATATTCGAATTTATCTGTCAAAAGAGACATGGTTAAAACAAAGTTGTGATACGTTTCTGCTACATCACCTGCAACAAGAAGCACATCTTTCTTGTGTCTCATTGTTGATAAGCCCTTCATCCATGTCATGTTCTCAGAGTAGTCAGCATGCAAGTCTGAGATCATAAAAACCCGTGGGCCCACTGCTTCTGCATGATTACTAGAAGGCATTATCTGAGGCCTTATAATGCAGCTGTTCTTTACGTCTCTCTCATATTCTCTAGACGCAATTTGTTTGGAGAGATGGATTGAATGAGAAGGTTTTTGAGATAAACTGAGGCAAGAAGGTACAATTGCCAGTACCATGGGTAGATTGAGAGAGAGCTCCCCAAAAGGTTGTGATCTACAATGACCCAGTAAAAACATCATTCAAACAGAAAACAGCATTAAAATGTTTTCTTCTTTTTCTTTTTTCTTTTTTTTATGAATAAACAGCAATATATTAATAATAAAAGGCACATCAAGGAAGCACCTCAAAGTATACAGGAGGTATACAAAAAAGAGGCTAAAGAAAGTCTCAAAGAGAAACGGGGATCAACAAAAAACAATACCTGTTAAACAGAACCTAACCAATCTACAAAATCCACAAAGGAAGGGGGGTGGGAGTCTAAAAACCCTTTTGCCCATGCCCACAGGTTACAAAGGAAAAAAGATTTACCCTCATTTTCAAAAGCCCTACTGTTTCTTTCCTTCCAAACTATCCAAAAAAAAGACACAAGGAGTTGAAAGCCACACTTTCTTCCCCTTCTTTCCCACGCAAGACCCAAGCCACCCCATTAACGCCTCTCTAACTGAATAAGGGAGCACCCACGACACCCCAAAAAGGAAAACAGCATTGAAATGTTTTAATCATTGGGTTTGTTTGTGATAGCATTGAATGTGCATTCAGCAGAATTGATCAATTTTGTGAAGGAGTGCTTAAATGAAGAGCATCTTGGGAATCCAACAAATGGTTTGGCTACAACGAATTGTTGGCAAGGCTCCATTGCGAAACAACATGGAAATATTCCACATCAAAAGCTGCAAATAATCCAAGGCATGGGGGCAACGGAAATCCTAAACGAAACTTGAGAATTGCATGAAGTGAAGAAATTGAATCCGGTGGAGACCAAATAGGAAGTTCACAAAAGTGGAAATTGAGAATGAGATGCATGAAAATTTACCTCTTTCTTTCGTGATTTTAGAGGAATATGATGAGGGTTGACACAGTGAATGGTTGCAAGAAAAATGGATTAATTTATGTCCTCTTTCACTCCCAATTCGTCCATTGAAAGTTACCAACCAACCAACAGTCTATTTCTTTAGAACCTGTAAAACCTTCTCCGCAAAAGCTTCCCTTCTCGCCTTTCTTTCTGCTTTAATTTCAAATACTGTATCGCTTTTTATCCACCAATCACCAACCTCATCAGCCAAAAAACTTCGGATCGGACCCTAAATTGCAAACCTAACGTCCCACTTCTTTTAGCCTAAAAAATAACCTATTTGGACAAAACTACCCTTTAGTACATTCCTTAGGATTTTCTTGCTGAAGTAGGGCTGTATTTGAGGGGCCTGAAGCTTCGTTCTCTTTCGGCTAGGGTTTTGAGGGTTCTCTTTGAAATGGTTTTTTTAGAGAGGTTTCTCTTTTCGAGGGCTTTTGTAACTTTCTTTTTTGCCAGGGCTTTGAAGGAAGAGGTGTTGAGGAGTGAATGTGGTATGAAGGGAGAGGGAAACTGGTAAACGAATATTTGGGAGGTTAGCCACGACAGAATACGGGTAGGGCTGTACAGCGAAGAAAAGAGTAAAGAAGAGGGGTTTGACGGCTTGACTTTAGGTCTTTGTTTGAGAAAATCTTGACGCCCTTCTTGGTTCCCTTTAAAAAGAGGAGAAAAAGTGGGGAAACCAATGAATTGTGTTTTGGAGTCTCAGGGTTGGTTGAACCGTGAACCGTGAACCGTGAAGAGAGCGAGCTGCTGTGTTTGTGCTGGAAAAGACAAGGACGAAGGAGCGGAGAAAGGAAAGAAAATCAGCTGAGTCGCTGTCTCCCGTCTCTTGGATTAATTTCATGGACTGAAGGGTGTTTTTTTTTTTTACCAAAAGGGTTATTTTTGAGGTTTAATCAAATTCCACTAAAATTAGAAAGTTTATTGAAAACCCAAATTTAAAATTTTAATTAATTATTTATTTACCTCGTTTTAATAATATTACCTTTACTTTTTGTTTTTATATCAGATCTTAGGGTTCAGACCTCATTAATACACATGTTATGTAAATGTGGAAGCGTAAAGGCACAAGCAGTGTTAGAGAGGATACCCAATAAAGACGTGGCTGTTTGGAGTGCCATGATAAATGGTCAATGCGGTGCATGTGATTGGGAACGAGGCTCTGAGTCTCTTCCATAAGATGCAAAATGAAGAAGGAATTAAGCCAGACGACATTGTTTACTCCATCGTATTATTTGCTTGCAGCCATTCAGGATTGATAGAAGATGGATTGAAGTATTTTAGAAGCATGTAGAAGGATTTTGGAATAGAAGCCAATATACAACATTATTCTTGTTTGGTGGATCTTCTCGGTCGAGCTGTTTATGTGGAATTGGCCTAGAGAACTATCCAAGAGATGCCTGTCCTAGTACAAGCTCGAGTTTGGGCTCCATTTCTTAGTGCTTGCTACACACATCATAACCTTGAGCTTGGAGAGTTTGCTGCTAAGAACTTGTTCGATTTGGAGCCCAGAAGCACTGGCAATTTTGTATTGATGACTAATCTGTATACATCTATGGGGAAGTGGAAGGAGGCAGCAAATGCAAGAAGTTTAATAGATGCTAGGGGATTGGTTAAGGAGCCTGGTTGGAGCCAGATTGAGATTGATGGTGCTGTCCATGTTCTTGCTGCAGAAGGCCAATCCCACCTAGAGCCAACTGATATCCATGAGATAGAAACTTTCTGACGCTGGGAATGTTGCAGAGACAAAGGTGGTGATCCACAAGTTCGAAATGGAAGAGGGTGCATTGAAGGTCGAGGGTGAGTGTGCAGCTATTGCATTTGGCCTCATTGCTGAAAGAACAATTAAGCTGGTGCCACTGCTCTGCGTGTATAATCGAGCTATAGTCATCTCTTAACCATTTTGAATCAGGAGACGTCATTTAACAACTCTTCATGGAAGAATTTCAGATAATTTTACATCTAAGTCTGTTTGTGTGAACTATTTGTGCACTTGCTCTCAGTGATCATTCTGAATCAAAACAAGACAAGGGAATCACTTAGTTGTACATTCTTTAAGGGAAAACTAGAATTCAGACTTATATATTCTAAGGGAAAACTAGACTTCAGACTCACATATTCCAAGGGAAAACTAGAAGACAGAAGACACTAAAATGCTTGCTCTGTATTTACTTTCCTCTGAGCAAAGTGATGTAATGTATCCATGTAAATAAGAGATGAATTCAGGTGCAGACTCTCCATAGAAGAGGTAATACAACGTAGGAGAGTTGTTACACGGTAATAAAATTCTGACACATGGTGATAAAATTCAACTGCTGAAAAATCTTAACTCAAACATCTTCATCAAGAATTCTATTCGAACTTTAAAATCATTGGAACTAGGCCATAAAACTAACAGATACAACAACTATTACTTGCAATGTAAAAACTGATTTCTGTATAAAGCTTCTCTCTAATATGTTTCCATTTCATTGTGCAATTTATGAATTCATGTCAGTTGATTGAATTAATAAAAGCTCAACACCCTGTGAGATCTATGTGCAACAGAACTGATTTCTCTATATTTGGTGTTTATTCTTGATTCCACTAGAGTTCATCAGTCTTTTGCTTTCCTCCTTTTTGGCTGTTTCATGGTCCTCGCATCCTCTCAACAATGTTCCTGCCTTTCTCTTCAATGTTACGCCTTTTTTCTTCAAGTTTCTCCCCCATCTTCTTTCCCAAATCAAGCATCCTTGCTTTTCTTCCCATTCTCTTTGGTCTGGTGTCAGACTCTTCAATCGTATGATTCTGTTCCTCAGCTGTAACCTCTGAACCAGATAATGATTGACAATCTGGGTTCTCCCATCTGCTTGATTGGCAAGTCTCTTGTGGCTCATCATTCCTTAACAAAGCGGTTTGTGATTCTGGCAAAGACCTGCTTCTTAGAGTAGATAGATCATCAGAATTCAAAGATGATAAGGCATCTGAAGGTTCACTGACTGGTTTAGTAACATATTCACCACTCTTTGGCTTATCATACTTGCTTTCTGGATCATCTTTGGTGGTTCCTCTACTAGTTTCATTCTTTGTTTTTACTTCAACAGGTTGGGAACTGGGAACATCGCGCATTGTGTTGGCATCAGTAACAGCTTCTTGATTAATCCATATGAATGGTGCAACATTACGTCGAACCCAGTCATCCTTTTCTGCTAACATCCATGGTATGCATACACTTTCACAGTTTGGAAGTACTAGGGTATCCCGGATGGAAGCCTGTAGAAGTGACACTAGCATTAGCATACACCCCTTTGGCAATTTTCATTCTGACAAATTCAATTTTTCCAAGCTCTTGGCAAATGAAAAGATGCAGCTTTTATTATCTTTTAATTGCAGAAACATTGTATATCTTCTAAATAAGATAATTAAAAATAAAATGCAATCAAATATTTGCCCTGTACTGGATCATTGCATAATCTCTTATAGGAAAAGAGTATATGACTTAGGATTCAAACCATCACAGTTGTTTTAGAATCCCCTACATTTTTTTATAAAGAATTTTACATCCTACTTTCTTTTGTATATTTTATTACTTTTTATCTATCATTATTTTTTTTTGATAGGAAACTTTTTATCTATCATTATACAAGTATAGTTTCTGATCAAGAAAATGAAAAAAAAAAAAAAAAAGTTGAGAGAGAGAAAGAGAGAGAGAGAAATTAGCTGGTAAAAGGAAAATCTAATATTGGACCAAGATTGTCTTCTTGAGGGACCACCTAAGAGCAGTCTAGGCTGTATAAGTCTCATGTATTACTAGGCAGGGAAGAATGTTTCTTTCCCATCTTCTGATTCTATCACTACTAAGTAAATGTGGAATTTATCATGAAAGTAACACAGGCAATTCTAAGGAGCTTTGTTCAACAGAAGACCAGCATGGCTTATACAAGCCAAAAAATGTTATCTGAAATGACCTTTTTAATTTCCACTATGTGACTTCTGAATTTAAGATATGCAGTTGGATGCATCCAGCTGGGTTTTCCCCCCATTCAATACAAGAAAAAGTAAAATTATAAAGAAATATGATAGTTTTCATAAAATTAGCTAAGGTAAATTTTAAAAGTAGAAGAGAGAAAGAAGTGCTAAAGTTAGATGAGGATATCATCACATAAGATGGTTACCATGTTGGCATACAAGATAGTTATCATGTGACACCTTAAAATATTGATTTCTTTTTTTGAAGTTGGAGAATATGATATACATTGTGAACCTCACCACTGTATATTTATTTCCTCAATTTATTAGTGTCAGCCCAAAAAAAGAGGCTACATGTGAGAGAGTGTTGGAGAGTATAATATACATTTTGAATCCAAATCCTACACACTTAAACTTTTAAGAAAATTAGTATTAGAACAGAAGTACCATCATTTTGATGTCAAAGAAGGATATCAAGTGGCAAAAGAATATTTCCTGACCTTAAATCGATTAATTAGGAACAAAACAATGTGGCTGCTAGTAATCTTGTGTTCCCCAATTGAAGATTCCAAGTGGAAATCTATATCAGGCATTGATGAAAACCCAAACCATAACCGATCAGATGGAGGTGGCTTTATATATAACCGCACTGTTCCTCGCAAGGATGTTACCCTTATTGCCATAGCAAGAGGCACCTTCAAATTGAAGAAGATCAATTAGTTTAAGAACAACAAAAGCTATAGTCCTGTTCATGTTAAGGAAATCAGTAGCAATGGCAACTTATATAATGTAGAGTCAAACTAAAAAGAGTAGCCACTTGTCTGTGTATAATGTAGAACTTCAAGGATAAACATGACTACAGGCATTTGACAATCACATGAAGATGGAAGACTACCATTTTTTTTCCTCACCATTTCAAATGTTTCAAACTGATACCTGATATCATGTAAGTTCAGTCTGGTTTAATTTTCTTCCCTCATTTCCTGGTTAGAATCTTAGCTGAAAAGGTTAAATTCCATATTCAATTAATAAACACTCTCCAAATTTTATCAAAATTTTGTCATGTTGACAGTTCTATTTTACATGATGAATTTGTGTGGTTCTCTTTCTTTATGTGCATGTGTGTTTGTGTTAGCCTTTTGCTCCAATAACTTCAGTAGTTTTGTCCAACTGATAAGGGCCCATTTATTATTGTTTCCAATTTCATGCTCTTTATATGTATAAACATTAAACCATCAAGCTGTTTCTGCTGTATTTCCACTTTGAAAAGTCTCTTACTGATGTTGTATTTAAAAGAATAGATACAGTGAAAGATGTGGTATTTTGAATTCCAATTAAAGAAAAGGAGGTGCTCATGGTGATAAAGGAGGTGATGACAACTATAGTAATAGTGGTCATAATAGTGGTCATAATAGTGGCAATGGCTGTGTTGAGGCAGTCACAGTGATGGTGTGCCATCACATTGGCACTGATGGCAGCCATTGGGACCACCAGTGGCAATTATTACGGTGGTGGTGCCTACCTATGTTAATTGTTACATGAGACAAGTTGGGTACTAAAGTGTGTCTTAAGTGTCAGATTCGTTTAAGTTCTGGATCTTTGCGCAAAGGATACAACTAATCTAATTTTAATTTCCTCTCATTCTATTTCTGGGTCAAATGGAAGAGTATAACTAAGAAAGAATGTTAAACATTGAGTCTTAGATTAGTTAACACTGCTATAGGAATTTGTTCTTTTCATTGTTGGACATACCCACTAGTTACATATCTTACCAATAAGTAATGACGGGCACATTTCCCATATCCAAACCCTTGCTATGTCACATCCAATACGGATAGTTCACGTACTTTGAAGGGTTTATTCATGAGCCAATAGTAGTGGAGTGTTGGTGGTGGTGGTGATGTGGCCACAACCATGGTGTGGTAATATTGAAGTTCCCTTTGTGTTTTATTTCTTCACCAAAATTCTCTGTTATTGTGAATGGTACCCCTTCAAGGTTTTTTTCAGAGCTCCAAGGGATTGAGGCAAGGGGACCTACTCTCATCGTACTTGTTTGTGTTAGCCATGAAGGTACTTAGTTGGCTCCTTAGGAGGGCTAAGGAGGGTGGTTTTCTATCAGGGTTCAAGGTGAATGGTAGAGCCAAAGAAGGTTTGTAGGTTTCTCATTTCTTGTTTGTTGATGACACTTTGGTGTTTTGTGAGGCATCAATTACCCATTTGACCTACTTAAGTTGGTTAGTTATGTGATTTGAGGCCATTTCAGGTTTGAAAATTAACCTAATCAAGAGTAAGCTCATTTTGGTTGTGAGGTGGCAAATTTGGAGGAGTTGGCTTTTGTGTTAGGTTGCAGAGTGGGTGTGATCCCGATCTCTTATTTGGGCCTTCCTCTAGGTGCCCCTCATAATTCTTTGGCTGCTTGGGAGGAAGTGGAAGAAAGGTTCTGTAAAATATGGACAATGTCAAAACGACAATATATTTCCAAAGAAGGGAGACTAACATTGATTAGGAATACTCTATCTAGCTTGTCGGTCTACTTCATGTCTTTGTTCTGAATGCTAAGGTTAGTGAGGTTAAGGTTGGAGCAAATTCAACAGAACTTTCTTTGGGGAGGAGGGACCTTAGAGAGAAAACCTCATCTAATGAAGTGGGTCACTGTTTGTTTAAATAAAAGGAAAGGGGGTGTAGGAGTTAGATGTCTTTCTTCGTTGAACAAGGCCCTATTATGCAAGCAGAATTGGCGCTTTGCAACATAAAGGGAGGTGTATTTGAGACAAATTATAAGTAGTAAATATAGGAAAGTTGAAGGCCATAAGAAATTATAGTGTTGGGTTATGGAAGACCATAAGAAAGTAGTAAGAGACAGTTAATTGTAGAATTTCCTTCTCTATGGGCAATGAGAGTAGGGCAAAGTTTTGGAGGGATAAATGGTGTGGTGACGGACCCTTGAGCATTTCTTTTCCATCCTTTTTTGCCTTAGCTACGTCAAAGGAGATTTGGGTGGCAAACTTGTGGTCTTACTCTAATGGAAGAGGTGTTTGGACTCATAGATTCACTAGGAATCTAAACGATTGGGAGATTGAGATTGTGGAGCATTTCTTGGCAAGGTTTCTTGTTAAGGTGGTAGTTGAGAGAGGAGAAGACAAGGTGTGTTGGTTGAAGACAAAATGTGGAACTTTCTCTGTTAGGTCTCTAGCCTAGAGCAAGGGAGATCAAAGTCATTCCCAGCTGGTATTGTGTGGAATGGCTTAGGTTCTACCTAAGGTGACCTTTTTTGCTTGGGAGGCAACTTGGGGAAAAACCGACTCTTGATCAGTTACAACGGAGAGGTTGGTCTTTAGCCAATAGATGTTTCTTATGTCACATTCATGAGGAGTCAATTGACCACATTCTTTTGCATTGTAGCAAGGTAAGGGTGTGGTGGCAATTTTTGTTCTCTTTTTGGTATCTCTTGGGTGATTCACTCCGCTATCAAAGAGACTATTAGGTTGGCATGGCTCTTTTGTCAAGAAAGCCAAAAAAGGTTTGGGAAGTTGTTCCTTTATGCCTTTATTTTTTGGATAATTTGGAATGAGCGAAATAGAAGATTTTTGAGAATGTGGAGCTCTTTGATCATAGACTAAAAATCTTTTTTGTGTAGCTTGTTTTCTTAGTCCAAGCTATTTATAAGAGAAAGATTATTGTCCTTGTTTAACTTCATTGATTAGATGGGTGCGATTTGAGGGAGGGAGTATTTTTTTGTTTTTTTGTCCTTTTTTTTTGCGTTATTTGGCAGCCATTATATACATTGTGTGTACTTTGGTGCACCTCTTTTTTGGCACTTTTCATTACTATTGCTTTTTATCTATCAACATATAGATAGAGGGTCATGTCCAATATGTCCAAACAAGTAGATGAGGGGAGAGCGGTAGTTTAACATGTGTTCATGTCCTATTTTGCTAATTCCACATGACCTGATCATTGTCGGCCATATCTAGTTCATAACATAGGCATCATTAGACTTGGCCAATCATAGAACATCATGTACCTCAAACTTAATTACATGTCACTAGGATAATTCTTCACTAGCATGGCACCACATGTTTCTTATCTAGGATCGTGCATCTCATTGTCACCTCCATTTCATTTATATTTTGACAGGCATCCCATTGCCACCTCCGTACTTTCACGATGTTTTAACTTTTTCCTTTGCTACAATATAACAATACCTGGAAATTGATATCTACCTCCAAGTGGTAGGTATAGAAGTAATTCCAATGCCCATGACATGGATGCCCACAAATGGTGGTTGCCAAAGAGGTTATCCTACTTACCTCCAAATGAAGGTGACACCGTATGCCCCTAAAAGGGAATTGATGTAGTTCATTCTTGTTATCAACAAAAGCATCATTATTCACCCTAAAATGGTCATTACTAACAATTTTTCTACATATCCTTGAGGGCATCATCCGTGATATCCAAATGCTAATCTACTTACTCAAGTTAGAAGCAGGGCTTAGGAAGTCACAATGTGGACTTAGTGCATATTAGTGGTAGGATTGACTATCCTATCAATAAGCACTCTGGAACTAATTTGAGGATTTTGGTTTGGAAACTAAAGCTAATGGTTCAACAAGATAGGATTAAATAAGTATCAAGCCTATTTTGGTCCAAATTAGAGTTAAGGGGATTTTCTAGTGTTTATGAGACCTGTTCACTACCAAAACTTTGCAAGTTAGCATATGCAAACAATGGGGAGTTACATTTGGAAGCACTACAAAAGGCTCCATTTCCTATAAGAAAAGAAGAAAGACTAATAAACTTAATCTCCTAAATTCTCCAAATTCTCTAAATTTGAGATGGTACCATGTGTGAATTCTTGTATAGGATTAGTGACACACTCTCCAAGCCTCTTGCTTCTCTCTCTCTTTCTCTTGAAAGACTAAAGTTGTTTAGTAATAAACTAAAAAATATGTCAACACCTTGCTTCACACATGACCTCATCGTGCACATGGGTCTAAAAATGGAGGAATAAACAACCAAAAAGGTTCAAATCCAAAACCTCCATAAATCAAAGCTTTGATACCATGTTAAACCACCATTTATCCTTAAATTTTATCAAACCTTTGCTTCAAGGATGTCATGGATTTGAATCTCTTTTTCTATTTTATCTTCGCTTTGTTGAATCCCCTTTGTGATAGAATTTACATAAGGAGAGGTGCCAAGTGTGATCCTTTGTTGGACATATGTGCTAGAGGTGGCTACACACTAGGTTGAATGTTAAGTGTTAGTGATGTAGAACAATTGACGCACTTTTTTTTCTTATATAGAAAAGACTTGACTATGAAAGGAATTAGATTAAAAGAAAAGAAGGAATTAAATGAGAAATTATAGAGAAAAGACAAATTTTCTGAATTGTTCTCAAAACTAATAATAATCCACATTGTTATGATTAACTTTTTTGATAGGCAAAAGAGCAATATAGAATAAAGAGCCAAAAAAGGCTACACCAAGCACACAGGAAGTATGCATGTGCACTCCAAAGAAAAAACAAGAAATCCCTCTTATAGGAAACCTAACCAATCAATAAAATCAATCATAGAGAAGGACTCTTACCCTAGACCCCCTTTAGACCAATCTAAAAAGTTACACAAAAAAGAGAACTTTAACTCTTGATTGGAGGATTTTAACATTTAAAAAAATCCTTCTATTCCCCACTTTCCAAATAGTCCAAAACAAACAAAGAGAAGCAACATTCCATGCCTTCTTTCTCCTCTTTCCAACAAAGCGGTTGTGCCAATTGAGAAGCGTTCCTTAGACTAAGGTATGCAATACCCATACTACTTCAAACAAGGAGAAAACCAACTGCCATAACATATTTGCCTTCAAACAATGAAGAAGGATGTGATTGCTAGATTCCTCCTTGCCTTTGCATAGAAAACATCAGTTCACTAAAGTCCATCCCCTCCTTTTCAAAATGTCCAATGTTAGAATCATGTTGCTTCCCTACCGAAAAAACTCACTTTTGTTGGAGCCCAAGAATTCCAAATGATCGTTGTCGAGAAAGATTCTAAACCATCCCATCATAGAAAGATTTAAGAAAAAACTTGCCACCCTTCGTGGCCATCCACACTACCTTGTCATCTACCTCCCTATTCACTAAATTACCTTGCAAACGTAAAAAAAAAAAAAAGTGCTTCAACACAACTTAACTCCCAGTCTTGGAAATTCCTTATGAAACAAGGGTTCCATAGCCCCTCATTGTCAACATGATCCCAGGCATCCTTTGAGGTGGCTATAGCGAACAAAGATGGGAAAAAGGTCCTCAAAAGGGTGTCCCCATATCAAATGTCCTTCCAAAATCTTATCTTTCTTTCATCATCCACAACATAAGAGATCTTGCTTCTAAAAGCATCCTACCCTTTTCTTATAGCCTTACACAACCCTATGCCACAATCTTCCCTTGCCTTTAAAGAGCACCTACCCCCCTTCTTCTACTCCATACTTCCTAATGATTACTTTCTTCCAAAAGGGTTCTGCTAGTGACCTGTACCTCCAACTCTACTTGCCTAAGAGAGCCTTGTTCAAAATAGAAAGATTGTGAATGTCTAACCCTCCTTCCACCTTTGGCTTACAAACTTTGAGCCAACTCCCCAACTGGTGCTTATTTTCAAGAGACCCCCCTCCTCACAGAAAGTCCCTTTGAAGTTTTTCCAATCTACGACACACCCTTTTTGAAATAGTAAAACATGGACATGAAATAAATGGGAAGGCTAGACAAAGTATTGTTGATAAGAGTCAATTGTCCCCCCTTGGACAGGTATTGTCTATTCCACCTTGCTAGCTTTCTCTGCACCCTCTTTTCCACCAAGTCTCAAGTTGTTGTTGATTTAAAGGTAGCACCCAAAGAAAGCCTAAGATATTTGGGAGGTAATGACCTCACCTTACACTCAAGAATGTCCACCAAGTCCTCCATAATAAGAACCCTTCCAAGTGAAATTAACTCACTTTTTTCTAGGTTGATCTGAAGCCCAAAAATTGCTTCAAACCACATCAAAACCCAATGAAGATGCAACAACTAATCCTTAGAAGCCTTATAGAAAATCAGTGTCTCATCTACAAACAAAAGGTGAGACACCTCCACTCTCTCGCCGCCTCTACCTCCCACCTTGAAACCTAAAATAAAACCCCCTCCCTAGCTTTCTTAAGAAGAAAGCTAAGAGCCTCCATAGCTAAAACAAATAAATAAGGAGACAAAGAGTCTCCTTGCCTGAACCCTCTAGAGCTATGGAAAAAACTTACAGAGGTCCTATTAATTAAAACAAAAAATTTGGCTGTAAAAATACACCAATTAATCCACCCAGTCCACTTTCTTGTCCAAAATTGCCAATAAGTTTCAATTTCCATGATTGTAGGTCTTTTCTATGTTTAGCTTACAAAGAATGTCATTAGAACCACTCTTTAACCTAGAGCCAATGGCTTAATTAGCAATAAGGACTACATCCAGAATTTGTCTCCCTTCAACAAAAGCATTCTGAGAAAAAGGGATTACCTTTCCTACCACTTTTTTTAGCCTATTTGTTAAAACCTTAGCCAATAATTTGTACAAACTCCCAACTAAGTTAATAGGCCTAAAATCCCTTAGGTCATCTACACCATCCTTTTTTGGGATTAAAACCAAAAAAGTAGCATTCAAGCTCCTTTCAAAATGCCCAATTTTAATCCTAGTTGAAAGACTAAGGTAGAGTGATAAGAATTAGAACTAAATTAAAAGGTTGACTTTAATAAGAATAGAAAATCTAATTTTAAAGGACATGGGAATCCTAATTTGAATGCAAACAGGAATCCTTATCATCTTCTACGTCTACATCTAGAATAGACTTGAAATGAGTTATTTGTATCAATTAGCCAACTTGATAAACATTATTAGCTCATTCCTTGACCATATAGATTTTTTATTTTTCATTTTTTGTATCCCTTATTCAAAGCATCAAGGATAAGGGAGGCATACTTTCATGCATTTGGGAGACTTAATGTTCCTTTGACCACTATATCCATCAAGAGACCAATAACATAAAGGGATGTAATTACATGCCCAACTCTTCTATCCTACTTGATGGTCGAAGATCAAAGTGAGGTTATGGTGAGAAGCTCCCCTAACCTACTTTTGGTGTACTCTAGTGTGCTAGTTCTTTTGGCACTTTTAATATATTCTCTTTTTTGCCTATTAAAAAAAAAAAAAAGGTTCCCTTAATCTACTTGAAGTCAGTTCATGCCTGAAGTAATAGTAAATACATTGAATACTAAAATGATGACCTATATTATATAGGCCCACTCCCTCCCATGTAGATATTGTTTACTCTAGGTCTAATGAATCCTCACGATTTTCCATGAAGTGTCTATCTTTTTTACATGCAATTTCGTGAGATTTAACAAGGATGTTGTGTGTGCATGAGGAGTGATTGTGATATCCCACATCAGATAAGAGAAGAAGTTTCTGGCACTATGCATACGTTAGCTCCTTTTAACTATGTAGACACATTTTAAAGCCATAAGGGCATATTAGACCTACAGTAGACAATATCTACATAAGAGGAAGATGGTCATTACATATATTGTTCCCTTTGGAAACAACTCCATTAGTCATTCTCGAAAATTTCAATATTTTTCTCAAAATATCACCAAAGTATTGGAAAATATCAACAATATTTCGACAAATACAATGTTGGATTTCCCTCATTTCAGCAAAATTGACATTTCAAGGAAAATTTTGCAATATTCCAATAATATCATGAGGAAATACTATAGATTTCCTTTAATCTCTTTATATATTGTTACTCCAAAATTTTAGATATTTCAACAAAAATATAAGCAATATTGTTGAATTTTTCACCATTAATGAAAAAGATTCAGCAAAGAAGGAAATTAGGAACAAAGGCAAAGCAATGATAGAGAGTGAGTTAAAGGAAATGAAGCCAAACAAAGACAATATGAAGGAGCATTAGGGTAAATAAACAATTATAACTTGAACCGTGATTGAATAAGGGATTGAGAAGCCATAAAAAAGTGTGACAAACAAACAAGTCCTTTATACAAGTGCTCAGGTTGATAGGTGGCTACGGAAGTTGGAATACTTAGTTAATTACAACTAATCAAGCGGAAAATAGAGGAGGAACCAGAAGTGTGTTTGGGAAATAGCTTCTGAGTGTGAATGAAGTTTTGGAATTTTGGACTTCTGACAGTAGGTTAAGAGGTGAAGATTTTGGCTCTACTTAGATATATGAAGGCTAGAAAAGATGTGAGGAGCCGGGAGGGGAAGATTACATCCTCCTCAAATTTTGAGAGGGAATTAAAGAAGCTGGAACTACTTAAGGTGTTGGTTTTGTATTGGATGGCGGTTTGTTGTTGCGTTTTTCCTTTTGCTTGCCTCTCGACACTATTTGCATACTCTGTGTGAACTTTGGTACACCTTTTTCAACTTTGGTAAGTATTTACAAATATTTTAGAAGCTTAGGTGGAAGGTCATCTCCAATGGAGTAAGAGGAATTTCAATAGATGTATATGCCATGGAAAAAACCTACATATAAAGAGAAATTGTTTACAAACCTGCGAAACATGTCTAGCAACAGCATTTACTATAGACTTCCACCTGGATACGTGAATCGATGTCCTTGTAGTGCTCCGAGAACTTTTTATACCCTCTGCAAGTAAAAAAGGCAAGTTGAAATTTTGCCATCAATATTCATGGAATGTTTACCAAATAGTGTAAGACTGTTTTTCTTCTTGACCTAAATCAATGGTTTGAAAAACTGCATAATTATTCTCTTTGTGAGAGGAAGTGGAAGCAAGAAGTAAATCTAGATAAGAGAAATATCTTCAAAATATGCAAAAATAGTTTTGCACAAGTTAATTAGTTTTTCAGAAAGATGCTTGGACTAAAAAGGAAATGGAAATGGTAAAACTCTTCTCATAGAATACATACAGTGATCAAGGAATGGAGTAAAGGCATCAAGCATAGTATAAGATATGTGGAACATATAGTAATCAGGTGATGTGTTTCACAGGGTGTAAACATTTAATTTACAATGAAAAGTGAAAATGAACTTAAAAGTTCCCTGAAAGAGTTCTTAGCCAAAATCTACATAAAAAGTCCTATAGAATTTTTTAAATTAAAAAATAAACTAGAATATTCTCATGTATAAGCAGGAAAAAAAAAATACTCAACTATATACATAACCATTATAGCTTAACTAGCAGAAACAGACATATATGCAAGAAAACAATTAAAATTAAATCATGGTTAATTAATATATCCCTTGTAATACAACAAATTGCATTTGGAGGATAAAAACCATAACAAATAGCAATCCGCTTTTACATTAAAGAGAAAAAAAGAAGAAAATGGGAAACAAACATTTTACTAGAATAACAAAAAGGAAGAATAAGGTTTCATTGAATTGAGTTGCTCTTCATCAGAAGGTAAGTCACCATATTCAGTTTATATAGTTACCAGATCAAATAAGTATTATTTGTGTCAGATGATTTAGTCTAGGATGTGATAGGCCTCCTATACGTTAGGCGTACTCCAGAAAAGGGAGGAGGAGTGTAATGCCACCTGGCAGTTAGTTGTAACAGTCTTAGTACAGGCTGTGTAACAGTCTTGGTACAGGCTGGAATAGCTTAAATAGGAAAAAGATGGAATTAGTTGGGTAGCTGGTTGTTCTGTGAGTCCAGTGTGAGAGTGCTAGCCTCTCAAATAGCTATCTTTGTATCAGTTTGGCCCTTTTCTTGAAATTCTTGAAATTCGATAATATCATTAATAATTTTTTCTTCATTAGATACCTATCAGGATGTTAACCCCATAAATAATTTTTCCTTTTAAGATAGGAAAACCATAGTTCATTAAAAAGTGCCACTCAAAACATGGGCTCAATGGTGTGCTATGACTTTGTCAGATGGCACAAAGGGTTGTTAACACATTGATATCAATGACAGTGAATTTTTGTCACTTACAGGTTTAACGTTCTAAGACTTCCCTAAGTCAAGGGTATGAGGTACTATTAATGCTCCTTGCTTAAGGAATTTTTTTAATACCTATCAAAATAATGTAAAAAATCCAAAGCTTTGATTTTGGTCAAAAAGTGCTTTCCTATGTCTGAAAGGGATATAAGAGAAGATGGGTCCACCACGATTTGCAGTGACAAGGAGTTAAGAGCTGGCCCAATTCACAAGATCAATCAAGCAATGGAGGTTGAGAGGTCTAGTGGGGAGGAGAGAGGGTGTAGTGCTCCTTCAGGAGCTACAAGACATTTAATAGATCATGGTACAATTCTGTTTGATTAGGGCAAGGGTGGTCACAACCAAGAAAAGACAAGGGCAGGCACCGAAGAGGTTGAGGGTGGAGAACAGTTTCTTCACTGTGGTCTTCCAATCCAAGTATTTCCTTCTAATTTAGAAACCACTGCTAAGGGCTAAATTTTAGATGGGGCTTTTGATTCACAACCTCCTCCCCATGGACCGGTTTTCCTTTCTAATTGGTCTTCTCCCAATATCGTTTTCAATCAGTTGAGTCCAATCTTGGTTCTCCATTTACACTAGTTGTAACCTCAATCAATGTTTTGCTTCACTTTCTGTCTCAAATATTGGGAATCCCAATTTCAATTTACCACCTAGAGGCTCTGTTGTAACACATTCCCTAGTTAGAGGTCAACCTTTAGAACTTGTCCTCACCAAGCCCCCCTCCCTTCTCAACAGAAAGTTTTCATACATAGGGTCTCATACCTAGTAAAATGACAAGTGTTTAGTCGGTTTTGGCAACTATGAACATCAAGCAAGTTAAATATTGTGAGAATGTCATCCCATTGGGCAATAAGAGGAAACATTCTTTGGATAAGGCCTATTTTAATCGAGGTTTTAGTGATTTTTAGGATGTGTTTCTTAAGGTTGTTGGGCCTTTAAGTGTACATATGAAGATCATTAGTTGGAATATTAGAGGTTTGGGTTCTAGAAAGAAAAGAAGGGTTCGTAAGAATTTTCTCTACCATAAAAACCTAAACATTGTGATGCTTCAGGAAACAAATGGGGAAACTTGTTAAAGGAGGTTCGTGGGTAGTGTGTGGAAAGTTAGAGATAGGGAGTGGGCTTTTCTCCTAGCTTGTAGAGAATTAAGAGGGGGTCGTGATTTCATGGGACTCAAACAAGTTTAGTTGTTTAAAGGTGTTACTAGGATCATTTTCAATAACAATTAAGTTCAAAGGAAGAGAAGACATTTTGGCTCATCTCAGTTTATGGTCCCAATAAAAGGATTTTTTTGATAGAGCTTCTTTGATGGAGCTTCAAGACCTTTTTGGCCTAACTTTCCTAAAATGGTGTGTCAAGGGGGGGTTTTAATGTTATAAGAATTTGTAAAAAAAATGTATGTTTCTAGGTTAACCCCTAACATGAAGGACGAATTCAAAAGGAAAAGTGAATTAATTAACCCTCCTCTTAGAAAATGCGTCTTTCGTGTGGTTAAACATGCAAGAATTCCTTGTTTGCAAAAGGTTGGATGGATTTTTATTTTCAATTGAGTGGGGGTAAAGGTTCCTTCAAACCCTCCAAGAAATGTTTCCTAGAGTGACTTTAGATTATTGTGACACCAATCCATTTAAGTGAGGTCTAACTTTTGTTTAGTTTTGAGAACATGTGGGTTGCTCCATCCTAAATTTAAGGACAATTTTAGCTTTTGGTGAAGTGTCAAGTTAAGGCATGGGAAGGTCATAAATTTATGAAATTTGTCAAATCAAAGTTGAAAGAGCGGAATAAGGTGTCTTTTGGAGATTTAAAGGAGAATATGAACATTCTTAAAAGCTAATAAAGGAAGTGGTGAGGAATCAAAAACCAGATTTGGTTTGCCTTCTAGAGACGAAGGTGAAAGAAATGTCTCTGCAAATGGTTAAAAATGTGGGTGTAGGAAGATTTCTTAATTGGGCATCAGTGGACGCTAGGGGCGCGGTAGGTGGCCTCCTTCTCTTCTGGGATAACAGAGTCTTGGAGAATTTGGAGGTTGAAAGCAGGGGGTACTCCATCTCTGTTCGATTTAGAAACTGTGCTGATGGCTTCACCTGGATTTTCTCTGGAGTGTACGAGCCAGTGATTGGCAGCGAAAAGGAAGATTTTTGGGAGGAGCTTGGAGCCATCCAGGGTCTCTGGGATGACCCTTGGTGCCTAGGAGGGGTCTTTAACTCTGTAAGATTCCCAGAGGAAAGAAGGAATGCCCTCAGCCTCACAGCTGAAATGAGGAGATTTTCAGAGGTGATAGGGGAGCTGGGGCTGAGGGACTTTCCTCTGACCGGAGGTCCTTTCACTTGGATAGGGGGTTTGAACTCTCAAGCTGCCTCTAGATTAGACCGTTTCCTGATCTCGGACCAATGGGAGGACCATTTTTCTGCCATCACACAATTTGCTCTACCTCGTATGGTCTCCAATCACAGCCCCATAGTCCTTGAAGCTGGAGGTTTCTCTTCAGGAAAAAGCCCCTTCTGTTTTTGAAAATATGTGGCTGAAAATTGATGGTTTCAAAGACCTAGTAAGAAGCTGGTGGAACGGATACTCTGTCAAAGGCTATAGCAGCCACTGCATTGCTGAGAAACTCAAAGCGCTTAAGAGGGACCTGAAAATCTGGAACAAGGAGGTGGTAGGCAACGTCTCTTTCAATAGAGCAGAGGCCTTCTCCCGCCTGCAGTGTTGGGAAGCCAAGGAGAATGTGAATCCTCTTACTCCTGGAGATATGGAGGCTAAAAATCTGGCTCTTGAGGATTATAAGAAATAGGCCCTTCTGGAAGAAACTTCTTGGAGACAGAAGTCAAGAGAAATCTGGTTAAGAGAAGGCGACAAAAATACCAAATATTTTCACAAAATGGCCAATGCTAGGGCAAGAAGGAACTTCCTGTCTAAAATTAGAGTGAATGGGGTGACCCTCTCTTCCATTGAAGGCATAAAAGATACTGTTTGCAGTACCTACTAGTCCCTCCTCTTAGAATCTGGGGATTGGAGGCCTAGAATCAATGGTCTTAATTTCAAGGAGCTGGGAGAAGGAGTGGCCAGCAGCCTGGAAGTTACGTTTTCTAAGGAAGAAATCTTTGTAGCCCTTAGCAGCTGCTGTGGGGACAAAGCCCCAAGCCCGGACGGCGTCACAATGGCATTCTAGTTGTCTTGTTGGGACGTTAAACCAGAAATTTTGGGTCTCATCAGGGAGTTTTACCTCTATGGGACCTTCCAGAGAAGCTTAAATTCTAGGTTCCTCTTGCTCATTCCCAAAAAGGAGGGGGCTGAAGACCTAAGAGATTTCAGACCAATCAGCCTGGTAGGGAGTGTGTACAAACTGCTGGCCAAAGTCCTAGCTAATAGGCTGAAATCAGTGATGGGGGAGGTGATTTATGATTCTCAGCCTGCTTTTGTCCAAGGGAGACAAATTCTGGACGTCGTTCTCATTGCTAATGAAGCCCTTGATTCTAGATTGAAAGACAACATGTCGGGCCTCCTTCTTAAGATGGACATTGAGAAAGCTTTTGACCATGTCAATTGGGACTTTCTCATGGAGGTGATGTCCAAGATGAGATTAAGGCATAGATGGATTAGTTGGATGAAATGGTGCTGCTCTACGGCAACCTTCTCGATCCTCATCAATGGGAGCCCTTCAAGATTCTTTCGTAGCTCTAGGGGTTTGAGACAAGGGGACCCTCTTTCCCCCTATCTCTTCCTTTTTGCCATGGAAGCCCTTAGCCAGCTGTTGTCTTGTGCAAGAAACGGGGGCTTCATTTCTGGCTTCAAAGTGGGAGGAAGAGGAAGAGAGGGGTTGATCATGTCCCATCTCTTGTTCGCCAATGACACCTTGATTTTTTGTGATGTCAATACTGATCAGTTGCAATATCTTAGTTGGACCTTCATGTGGTTTGAGGCGATTTTAGGGTTAAAAGTCAATCTAAGCAAAACTGAGGTCATTCTAGTGGGGGAAGGCATTCCTATGGAGACTCTTGCCTCGGTCCTGGGATGTAAGATAGGGAGTTTACCTACCACCTACTTGGGTCTCCCCCTTGGAGCCCCCTACAAATCCACCAGGGTGTGGGATGCAGTGGAAGAAAGATTTAGGAAAAGGTTGTCTCTCTGGAAAAGGCAATACCTCTCCAAAGGTGGCCGCCTTACCTTGTTAAAAAGCACCCTCTCCAACCTCCCAACCTACTTCCTTTCTCAATTTGTGATCCCTAAGAGGGTGTGTGCATGGCTGGAAAAGATCCAAAGGGATTTCTTATGGGGCGGTGGTGCCTTAGAGAACAAACCTCACTTAGTGAGTTGGAAGGTTATTTGTGCTACAAAAAAGGATGGAGGCTTGGGCATTCGCAATCTAGCTATTTTTAACAAGGCCCTTCTTGGGAAGTGGTTGTGGAGATCTGCTAATGAGAATGATCCCCTATGAAAGCAAATTATCTCTAGTAAGTATGACCTTCAAGATGGGAGATGGTGCTCTAAAGGTGTAAGAGATTGTTATGGGGTGGGGGTTTGGAAGGCCATCAGAAATGGTTGGGAGAACTTCCGATCTCACTCCCGCTTCATTGTAGGGGATGGCACTAGAGTGAAGTTTTGGAAGGACTTGTCGTGTGAAAATCATTCTTTAGAAGAAGCTTTCCCCACCTTGTTTAATCTCTCTGTCAACAAAGAAAGCTAGGTTGCTGAGGCTTGGGAGGAAGGCGGAGTTGGGGGTAGTTGGGGGCCTCGTTTTAATAGACACCTTAATGATTAGGAGGTGGGAGAAGCTGAAAGCTTGTTAGGCAAGCTCCTTCCTATGACCATTAGAAGATGTGTGGATGACTCGCTCTAGTGGAAAGAGAACAAGAATGGAACCTTCTCAGTCAAATCATTCTATAGCTCACTCTCAAGGGGCATCAAACCCCCCTTCCCGGCCAGAACTATTTGGACGCCTTGGGTCCCAATTAGAGCTAGCTTATTTGGTTGGGAGGCGGCTTAGAGCAGGCTGCTCACCACTGATCGCCTGATGAGATTTGGTTAGAGCATTCCCAACAGGTGCTTTTTGTGTAAAAATGAGAAGGAAACCACAGATCACCTTCTTTTGTTTTGTGAGAAGGCCAGAATGTTATGGCTTTTGATCTTCTCCCTTTTTGGAGTGCAATGGGTGATGCACTCCTCTGTAAAAAGGAACCTCCTGGGTTGGCATGGGTCTTTTGTGGGCAAGAAATGGGAAAAAGCTTGGAGAGCGGCCCCTCTCTGCTTGATGTGGACCATTTGAAAAGAAATGAATAGGAAGGCCTTTGATGATATCGAAATAAATGACCAAGATATTAAGTCCATTTTTTTGTACACTTTTGTGAATTGGGGTAGGGTGTATATAAAATAACACACTTTATCTTTGATAGATTTTGTAGATTGGCTAGCCACCAAGTAAGGGTGAGGCTTGTTTGCCCCTTGGTGTTTTACTCTTTTGTATCTTGGTATACTTCGTGTATACTCTTTCCTTAGCTTTTTGGCCTATAATGAAATTACTTTACCTATCAAAAAAATAGTTAGCATTGATGCTAGTGAGCATGAGAGATATCTAACTCTCAAGCTTTCAGCAATAAGGATCTTAAGAAATGGGGTATTAGAGGAGTTATTGTTAAAGGAAGAGATGCATTAGAGGCAAAAAAATCTAGATTTAGATGGATAAAAGAATGGGATTGCAATTCTAAATTTTTCCATCAAGTAACCAATGGTAGGTGAAATAGGAAATTCATAAAGTCCTTCGTGTTTGAAGAGGGTGTAATCTTAGAGAATATGGAAAATGATTCAGAGTAGATAAGGAACCTTTTTTGGAAGTCATACTCTATAACTCCTGATGTCCCTTGGAGGTTAAAAGGACTGGATTGGTCTCCTTTATCGGGAGAGAATGTTGCATGTTTGGATCACCCTTTCAGAAGAGGAAGTTCATAAAACCATGTTTCAATTAGATAAAGAAACGGTCCTTAGGCCTAATGGTTAAAAAGTATATATATATATAATAGGGTAATAGACCAAAGCACCAATACTATCTTCATGGTTCTTGTGCCAAAAAAGAGTCAAAACCAACAAAATCTTATATTTGAGACCCATCAGCTTGGTTACTAGCTTGTACAAGATCATAGCTAAGGTTTTATCAAGGCAAATCTGAAGAGTCCTCCATGAAACCATCCATATCTCCCAAGAAGCTTTTGCTGAGGTGAGACAAATTTTGCACGTTATCTTGACTGCGAATGAAATGGTGGACGAGAAAAGGCAATCATGAGCGGAAGAGGTAGTATTCAAAATTGATTTTTTGAAAAGGCCTATGACCATGTGGATTAGGGTTTTCCGAACCATGCACTAGAGAGAAAGGGGTTTAGCACAAAATAGAGATCTTAGATAAGGGATTGTTGTCTTAGGAAAGTTTTGCAATCTTGGTAAATGGAAAAGTCTTAGGATGGGTTAAGGCAACTAGAGATTTAAGGCAAGAATATCCTCTTTCCCAATTCTTTTCCACCATTACAATTGATATTTTAAGTACACTGATGTCGAGAGAGGAATAGAGCAAATTCTTAGAGAGTTTCTTAGTGGACAGGCATAGAACTAGAGTATCATTTACAAATGGAACCATCTTTTTCTCTAAAGCTTCTATGGACGATTGTCAACACCTCAAACTCATCCTTTTAGTGTTCGAGTGCATATTAGAGCTTAAGATCAATATAAACAAAAGTACTATTGTTGGTATCAGCACAATTCAGGATTTGATCACCAAGTTGTCTTCATTGCTTGGATGTAAAGTTTCAAATCAGTCTTTAACTTTCCTAGGTCTTCCTTTAGGGGTTAACTCGAAGGCAAGCACATTTTGGGACCTAGTGATTGAAAGAATTTCAAGGAGATTTGATGGATGGAACAAAAAATTTTGTCGCCAAGGGGAGAACAACTCTTATTCAGTCATGCTTGTCCCACATCCCTAGTCATGTCTTGTCTCTTTTCAAGATCCCAACATCAATAGCGTCAAAAATTGAGAAATCGCAACTTCACTGACATGGAGACCAGGGACCTAAAAAGACTCATACCATCTCTTACTAGTGTTAACTTGTCATCATCCATCTAGGTACTAGAGCCTAGTCATTGACCTATTCAAGTTCATTCACAATCAAATCATGCTTCATGGCTTTGTTCAATACATCCAATCCTTTTCTCTCTAGCTAATTTCATTTGGAAATTTAAAACTCCACCTAAGGTCAAGGCCTCTATTTGGCTAGTGGCACATAAGATGGTAAATACTAACAACATGCTACAGTTGAGATGACCTTAAAAATCCCTTAATCGTTATTAGTGAGTTTTATGCATGAGTGAAGAAACAATTTACGATCTCTTTTAACATTGTCTACTTATTTTTGGAGCTTTAGCAAAGGCTATTTAGACAAATCGGGTTGGATTGGGTTCCACCAAGGAGTATATGCAACTAGGGGTGTAAGCAAAACCGAAAAAACTGATAAACTAACCAAAACCAATCATATTGGTTCAATTTTCCAAAATAGAAAAGGTTGGTTCAGCTTGAGAATTTTGAAAACCGATCTGTTGGATTCGGTTTTCGATTTTCAATTTTCTTGTCTCCTAACCGATAAAAATCGAACCAAACCGATATTCTAAAACATATATATAATTGTTTGATATTTGATAAAAAAATTTAAATTAGATTCTATTTAAAGTAATTCATTGTTTTTATATTATGGTCAAAATAATTCTAAATATATTTAATATATTTTTAACATCAAATCCAATTTGGTTTCAATTAATTTTAAAAACAAATTAGACTTGAGGCATATAATAAATTCAAATTAATGGGATTTGGTCTCAAAACAAACACAAATCCCCAACTAGGTTTAGGACTAAGAAAGGTTATTAAGTTGAGTCAAAACCGAATCAAACCAACCTCAAAAAACTTGGTTTGGTTCAATTTTTTCACTCCAAATTTGGCTAGTTCAGTTTTTATCACATATAAAACCGACTATATCGATTCATTTCATTTTTTATCAAAAAACCAACCAAACCGACCTTATTTACACCCCCTATATGCAACATGATGATTACTTCATATAAGGGTTTGGGAAGATCCACTAAAGGCAAGACCCTATGGCAAATTGTTTTTCTAACTTCGCTTTGAATTATATGGAGAGAGAAATGCTAGAATCTTTGAGGATAAGTAAAGGTCGTTAGAGACGTGGGATCTACGTCACTTTACTTCCTTTTTTAAGCCTCTTGTACCTCTCAATGTTTTTTAATAAGAGGATGTATTAAAAGGTGCTTAAAGCACACAAGAGTACATAGGATGTATACAAAGAGCACTACACAAAAAACAGAAAAGAGGGAGCACAAAAAAAATACTCCTTCCCTCATCCAAGCCTGAATCAATCTAAGAAATTAACCATATGCATATACCCACCACTTATATACACCATAACCCACATAGAGAAATTGTTAAGGAAAATGTTTTTTAGCCTTTGATTTAACGCTTCCTCGTAATAAAAGAATCTCCTATTTCTTTCCTTCCAGGTCATCCAGAAAATACAAGGAGTGGCTCTCCAAGCCTTAATCTATCTTCTATCTACACAAGAGTCATGCCACCCTAAGAGAGTTTCCCTAATCGACTAAGATAAAACCCACTAAATACCAAAAAGAGAGAACACCAACTATCATAAAATTTTTGTCATGTCACAATGAAGGATAATATGATCAATGGACTTCAACTCCTCTTTACAAAATGCACACCGATTAGACAACATCCACCTTCTTATTTGAAGTTGATCCGAAGTTAGTACCTTTTCCTAACAAGCCTCCTAAGTAAAGAAACTCACATTCGAAAAAATCCACGAGTTCCAAATTATCTTTAAAGGGAAAGGGGTGGTATAATTTGTCTCCAAAAAAGAGTAAAGCCCTCTTATAAAGAAGACCCATATGCTATCTTCCTTCCACACTACTCTATCCTCCTCCTTCTTCATTGTTTGACCTTGGATCTTAGAAAGGAACTACTCCATGACACCCAACTCCCAATCATTCAGGTTCCTAACAAAATAACAGTTCCAATTACCTACTTCTCCAAGTTGCTCCAAAAAATCAGCTACCCATGCCTCCTTCAAATTAGAAAGGGCAAACAAGGACGAGAAAGTCCCACATAAGGGCTCATCACTGCACCATCTGTCTTTCCAAAACTTCATCCTACTCCTATTATCCATTGCAAAGGAAATCTTCATTTTAAAAAATCCCATACCTTCCCAATATCTTTCCAAACCCCAACCCTATAGGAATCTTTCACCACTCCTAACCTCCAACTCCCTTCTTCCTCGCCAAACTTTCCCTTTATGATTTTCTTCCACAACAAATCTCTTTCACTAGAGAAGTGCCAACACCACTTGCGAAGAAGGGCCTTATTAAGCAAAGAAAGAGAAAGACACCTAATCCTCCTTTCAATTTTGCTTTATAAACAGCAGACCACTTGACTAAGTGTATTTTGTTCTCTAAGGCCCCTCCTCCCCACAAAAAATCCCTTTGAATCTTCTCAAATCTCAACCTTACAATTCTTAGGATAGTGAATAAAGACATAAAATAAATTGGTAAACTAGCTAGGGTATTGCAAAGTAAAGTGAGTCTTCCCCCTTTTGAGAGTTGTTATGTCTTCCATAATGAAAGCCTCTTATGAAACCATTCTTCTATCCCATCCTAAACCGCCATAGACTTGTATAAAGCCTCCAAGGGAAGCCCTAGGTAAGAAGAAGGCAAATTTCCTACCTTGCACCTAATTTCACAAGCTAAATCTTCCAAATTATCCACCTCCCCTATCGGAATCATCTCGCTTTTCTCCAAGTTAATCTTCAACCCCGACATGGTTTCGAACCATATGACCAACCAACACAAGAAAATGACTTGCTCTTAAGAGGCCTCACAAAAAACAATGGTGTCATCAGCAAAAAGGAGATGAGAGATCTCCTCACCCCCACACACTCTTGCCCCAACCTTGAACCTTGAAATAAAACCACTATCCTAAGCTTTCAAGAGCAACCTACTAAGGGCTTCCACAACAATCACAAACAGGGAGGGAGAGATAAGGCCCCCTTGTCTCAATCCCCTCAGCTCCCTATCTCTTGTAAGCCACTCCCCATTTACTTTAATTTTAGCTACGAAGTTTCTTCTTCTGTTAGCATTAGCCATCGTATGAAAAAACTTTGAATCCAACTTAATTGGCATACGATGTGTAGATAAAAAGGTATAAAGTAACACTGAGAGGAGCTTAGTCAAGGTTTAAGGAAAGTACATCCATGTATATGCTTAAATGGATCTAACCTTTTGGTATAGGCCTCCTTTTATAGTGGAGGTGTTCAATCATTTTTTTTTATTGTGGGGAGAACTCTTCATCCTTCTCATGTTTTTTTAACTATAATTAATACATCTTTCGTTTTTTATCACCCACAAAAAAAAAAAAAAAAAAAAAAAAAAAGAGAGGAGGGTTTGGAGCCAAGATAGATTCATGCTTTAAGACATCAAATGAGGAAGGAGTTCCTTAAATGTTCATTGTTGGATCACTCTAGGGGACACAAAACTCATAGGTTAGTTTGACTTTTATGCCAAAATATATTATGTTCTCATCCTTTGAATGTTTGCATGAAGGAGAAAGTGGACCAATAAATTCATCAACAACTAGAGCTACAATGTCAATCAATGCCAAGTATTAAAGCTGCATTCTGCACATTCCATTCAAGGCTGTCGAATAACATGAGAAAGAAAATAATAAAAATCCAGACAAAAGGGTATTCGTACCTAGTTTAGGATCCCCTTCATCCTTATGCTCTGTCACATTGACTGTTCCTTCAGAAAGGTTTAACTGCTTTCCATAGTGCTCAAAACCTTCAAGAAGATCTGATGTGACCTCCTCAACAGAGCTTGATTCTAAATTTGAATCCACTAGGCCTTTCTGTAAATCTAGTTCATGAACTTCAAGTCTCGTTTCAATATCCAATACCAGACCACCAGAGTACTCAATGTCAATTTCAAAAGCCCATGCCTCAGTCATGTCCATGGGAAGAACCCTTATACCATGAATATAAGGTGGGAGATTCCCAGGCCTTATGTTAGTACAGATTATTTCACCTATGTAACTGGGGGTCCTCATATTTGACAGCGTACTCTGCCACACCAAATATAGAAGTATCAGAATTATATGTGCATACTCATAAAACATACCTACATAAGTCTTGAAACCCTACGAGTTTTTACTTCCCATTCATCAGATGTGATGTAATCCGGTAAGTTCAGCTGAATTTGTGATGAAAGGCTGGTTAAATAAAAACAACCTGAATATCCAAAGGTACTTTTTCTAGTAAAGGAAACAAATATATGTATATATACTCCTGGAACCCATATCTAGTGATGAACTTCTGAATAAGTTTATCTCATTAGTAAGAGCAACTATTTAAGTGGTCTATATTGATAAACAACAGTACCAAATAGCAGCAATAAGAATGGTAGAATTGGACCATCTCCAAACTGCGTTGACACACACCACCACCAATGCCCACAAGCACTAAAAGCAAATATCATAATGAAAATAAATGACATTTAAAACCTGAATTCGAGCTTGCAAGGAACTTTTTATCTCCTCACTTCTTTTAGCATCAAAAAATAGCCGAGAAATCAACAAATTCCAACATAGCATTCCTTCATCAACACTAAACTTGTCTTCAGGATCTGTGTCAGAGTTGATAGACATATGATTTTGGCTTCCTGAGTGTGTAATAGTTGATGATGGTGGTGGAACCATATTTTCCGCCGTGGAACTGTTAAGTGTTTTCCCTGTTATAGCTCCCTGTGAAGAGCCAGAGGCTGAAACTGAATGTTGGAGTGAGCGAGATCTCTCACTAATCTTTCTATCTTCACGGGCTGATAATGAAGCCCAACTTGCCTTATTTTCTACATTAATCCGAGAAGCCTTCTTTGTAAGCTTTTTCAAAAAGTGGCGAACCTTTGATGAAGAACCATCTTGCCTGCTCTCCCTATCTATTGGCTCAGCACAAAATCCGATAGAGGTTTTCGTAAATGAAGCATATCCGCCATTTAAGGATGTCAGATAACGGCTGAAATCTTCACTCAACTTGAAATACCAGCTAAGCCTGTCCTTGTCATTACTGGAAGCAAGACGGAGAGCCTTACACCATGATTCCTTCTCCCAAGAGGTCTCAAGATAAAGATAAAATGTTTTACTTCCATTGTATATCTCCAAGGTCTTGCTTTCCACTTTAATGGGATATTTTTTTGCCCTGTAGTTACCATCAGAAAATGAATAATAATGACTCCGAGATTTCATGATTTTCTCTAAAAGAATTCATGTCTTTATTTAAACAGCTGTACAAATAGTTTGGATAAGGGCAAAAGACATAAGTGTCCAATGTCATTATTCTGTGAAACCCATAATGGCACCACACACTGAAAAAGGATAATTTGGCACAGTAAGGAAATTATTAATGATGCAACAGTGTGTGTGTGAGAGAGAGAGAGAGAGAGAGAGATGTCTTCCATGACATGTCTCTTACACACATGACAGGCCTCCATGTGAAATGTTGAATCTCACCAAGAAGATCCTCTAACCATTGCTTAATTCGCTAACATTCAACCCAATGCATTTGTCTACTTCATGCCCTGACATTGAACTTTTCTAAGAAGGATCAACACCTCAGAAGGCAAGACTTTATTGGTATGTCAACTAAATTTACCTTTTTCCCTTGTTGGCAGAGTGAATAAATGGATTTCCTTGTTGTATCACACACACAGACATATATCAAAACAAACAGTTAAATAAAAATGAATCAAAGGCACAATAAGAATGTGCTATCCTTCTAGTAAAGTGTACAGAACCAGTGTAATATAAGGAAAGAAAACCATAATGCAACAAGCCAAAAAGGCTCAACAAAGGAACCTAAAAAGGTACAATCCATGGAGCATGTCCCTACAAAAGCCTCCAGAGGGGGATATTTTCATGGAGCAACTGTTCAATGTGTTTCAAACAAAGTTTTGCAATGACATTTGACATCTCAGTACCTAAGCTGACTAATTTCAATATTCTTAAAATCCTCTAATAAACTAATTATTGTCAAAAGTCATTTTGCAATACCCTCAGACTCTGAAGTATCCTCCTGCATCTCTTATTTAAAGTGTATTAGTTCCTTGTTGAGCAGCTAGAACAAGACCATTCTGGAATGCTACAGTTTCCAAATAGGAATGTGGTAATCCTTTTGACACCAAGCTAAAATAGTAGTTGTTGGTTTACCATTTTCATCCTAGTAATAGCTATCATACCTCTATAACTTAAATCACTCTTTGAGCTGTCAAAGTTAACTCTATTTAAAGCAAACATGAGCAGAACATTAAATATGATCTGCAAATTTTTTATTGGTAGGACTGAAGCTTGATTTTTCATATTAAAATAACTTGATCACAATCTTTGCACATTCTCATCTGACTTTTTGACAACATTATACTGATTCAAGGATCAATTGGAAATTAGGTTTTGCTTCTTGTACAACAAACTTGCCACAGAATGTTGGATGTCTTAGCAAGTTGCTTCTTCTTCGATCCTGCCCTGGTCTAGTTTTCCTTGCATTATTCATTCAGTCAATGATACTCGTATTTGGATCCAGTCTAAGAAATACAAACTAGGATCACAAGGAGAGCGGCTACAGGATGGTAGAAGCTAAACACAAAGACTTGAGTAATTAGTTAATGAGCTAAGAGGAATATTGGTTTTGGGTACACAGACTAGTTAGAATCTCTTTTATTTTTCAAGTGGTATAGTTCAATATAAGTAGATAACATTTTGATAACAAACTCGAGTTGATAGGTTATATTATTAAGCAAGTTAGATGGCAGTTGAGGGAAACAGCTCATTTTCTAAATATGAAAAAACAAAGTCTGCTATGCATAATCTAACCATTGAAAGTTCAAAATTCTTAAGCACTAAAAAACTATATGCAAGATTTAAAAAATGTTGTTGCTTTGTCCAGTGAAACAAACTCAGGGTATTAGAAGTTAAAACAGAAAAGAGGAATAGACAATATCTGGGATTAAGCCATAGTAATGCTGTGTCATTTCAAAGGTAACATGAATTTTGACTCTGCCTACTTTAATATTGCTCTAAGATGATGGAAGAGCAAGGATCGTTTATAAAGGAATGAAATTATATAAAAACAGAAATTTAAAGGGTAATTTAGCCAAATCTATTCAACAGGGTAGGTTGATATCTTCAAAAAGAAAGTCCTTATATAATTTGAGGTTCAACTCCGTTGTATTCAATAAAGGTTTCAGGGTTTTCTTCTCAGTCAAATTTTGGAGAAATATATCTCATTTCCATTCATTGTCTTGTGTGTCATGGTTGCAATGGAAATTAAGGATCCTCTATAAACTGGGCATGGACTGTCATCTTCAAATTAGGGAATTGATTAATAATAATAAATTTGGTTTCATATACTCATCGATAGTGCTAGAGGCAACCCTCACCTTTAGCCATATCATAGGATAAGACAACCAACTCTCACCTTGTACTTATTATTATTTTTATTTTCAGTCCAGGTAAGTAATCATTCCCAACCCTACCAGAATAACCTAGGATCATTTATCATCAAACAATAATTCTGAAGGCAATAAAACCAAATTAAGAATCTATCGAGAAGGCCACATTACCATTTTTTTGAGGGTAAGTCTGTAGCTGAAACAGCTACTATTGTGCAACCCTTTAGTGGAATTGCTGTGTAGGAACCATCTGATTCTGTTAGAAGAAGTGACCTGTCCTTGATTCTTGCATATTTTCGCATGGGAAAAACTTCCAAGATCTCTTTCTTTTTCTTTGCATCTCTTTGTATTTTTCCAATTTGGGGAAATGTTGGAACCTTTTCAGGTTCTAAAATCCAAATTACCCCCTGAGAGACAGACAGACAAACTAATAAATAAAAATAGACATTAAATGAGAAGAATAGCATGAACATTTTATCCACAAATAGAACAGCTGCCACATCACAAATTTTCTTATGCTGGTGTGATGATTTTGTTAAATGCTGATGGTCTTCAGATTTTAAAATTTCAATCATCATAAAGAAAAAGCAGACAATCATGTATTTGATTATATTAGCCAAATATCATGCAGTACCATAGCACATGTGGTTAACTTTTGAATGATGCTATATGTAGTGTACAATTTATTCATTCATTAATGCCTCAATATGGATTTTCAACTATTTACAAATTTTCACTTGTAATGGATTACTTTGCCCATCATAATTAGTTTTGTTTTATCAGAAACAAGATAATTCATTGTATTGAACTTGATAAGCACAATAAATACAATGCTGCACATCATAATTTAGTAGTAGATGGTACCAATGTTCTTTGCAGCCCTTTTTTTATGAGAAATTAACTCATCATTGATATCAATGTTAAATACAAGCTAAGGATGAGAAATCCTTCCAAAATACAAAGAATGATCAAAAGAGAACCTAACAACAGAGGCAAAATAACTACACTGAACAAGTATGAGACAAGAACATATACAAATCATAAATTTCTAACATTTGGCCTCAATCCCATCAAATAACATTAGGTTGCCTTTGGAGAAAGACAGTGGCAATGGTGGGTAGATTGGGTACTATGAGGACGTTGAAGGTCTCTGTGGAGAGGAAGACCTTCTTGGTTAGGAGGGAAGGCGAGCACGGAGGAAATTGGTGCTCGATTACAGAGCACAGCAGAGGTTACGTTTATGCCTTAGGATTTGAAAAAGAAGAAGTCGGGTGGTTGATCGATCTTTTGACGAAGGCCATTGATCTGAAGAGTCATTTGGGTTTCAACAGAAAGTACAGAGGAAAATCACACGTCCACTTGTTGGAAGTTTGCTTCAACAATCACGGAAGGTTCATAAGGATTTCGGAGTTTGCTACCAACAGAAAACCAACTTTTCTGGTTATTCCTGAGGGTGAGAGGGGCAGAGGCTGGGAGAATCTAAAAAGCGCTCTGTCTTCTTTGTCGGTGGTCCCCCCATTGAAAGCATTTGAAAAAGAAAGACTATTCAGAGAAGAATTTAACCACATTCACGTGGGCACTCTGCATAGGTCTTTTGCGAACGTGGTCAGAGATGAAGAACCAAGGAGGGCTGGTCTTGTTCCGGTTGGGAGGTGGGCGCGAGCCGTGGTGTGCGAATGCAGTGCAGGTTGTGGTAAATGGGCTGAGGTTGGCCGAGCTGTGGTGAGAAGCTTAGGGAAGAAGGGAGTGGCTACGATAGTGCCCTTCTCAGACGGAAAAGGCGTTTTTTTTGTTGAAACGATAAAGGAAGCTCTCTTTCTCCAGAATTTAAGGTTCATTTAGATTGAGGGGGAGAATTCAGTTCAACTGAGAAGGTGGTCGCCAAAGGAAAATTTGATAGTTGAGGGGAAGTTCAGAGGAGGTTGGATTGAGCTACGGGGTGTACCATTTCATCTCTGGTCTGAGGTACATCTGAAGAAATTAATGGAGCAGTGGGGGACGGTGACTGAAATTGACTGGCGGACGTTGAAGTTGTTTGATCTTAGCAAGGCGAGGTTAAGAATCGCAATGAAGGATCGGACAATTCTTCCTGCTTTGATCGAAGTGATCGACGGGGATTGGGCATTTACTATTTCTGTCGCAGTGATAGGAGGTGAAGAGATCAGGAGTGGCAGAGTAATGGGTGAGTCGACTCGGGAGGGATTTGAAACACGCTCGGGGACAGGTGGTGGAAGGCGGGAGGAGTTAGGCAGATCAACGGCTGGAGGCAGTTGTCATGTTGGGGAAGCTGGCAGAAAGAAGAAGGAAGAAGAAAGGTGGCCGGCTGATGTTCTTCCAGCGAGGACACGTGGCAATAATGGTCAAAGCATAGGGAACAGATGCCTTAGTTTGAATTCAAAAAAGCTGAGCCATGGGCCTGATAGAACACAGTTGGGAGGCGAAGCCTCGGCCGGCAGGTATAAGGCCTTCTCAGGCGAGAATGGGCGGGCCTGTGAGAGAGAGGCCCAGTCTTTATCCATCTTCAGCCCAATAGCAAAAGCGGGCATTTTAATAAGAGGCCCGATGAGGATGGGCTTAGAAATAAAAGAAAAGGAGCCCGTTGGAGAGTTGGAATCGCGACGAAGAGTTGGTGTTTCTGCGGAGGGAAAGGGGAAAGGTGTTGAAGCTGGTTCTGATGGTCAGACGAGAGGACCCGCGAAGAAGGAAGTGAAGTTCGGTTCAAAGAAGCTGTGGAATACCTTGTTTCCCCCAAGTTCAGCTCGCCGAAATGATTCTCGAAGTCGAAGCGAGCCCTTTCTGCTCGGGAAGCCCTCGTCGAACAGCGAAGTGCTTCCTTTGGAGGTGGCTTTCGAGGCGAGAGCCCGTGGACTCAGCGCGAGGCCTCTCTGCATGTGCCAATCGCGTCGCAAGTGGTGTTCGGGGGAAGAAACATCGTCGTCCACAGGCGGAGTCTCTGCGTGCAAACCATTTCACGAAGAAGACAAGGAAGGATGTTTGGGCCGAGTGGGGTTGGATCTTTGTGGAGCTTCAGTCACGTTTTTGCCTTCTAATCCTGCAATCAGAGGTAAAGGACTCAACTTGTTGGGGAATTGTGGAATTTCGGTAGTGGAAAACTTAGAGGTAATCTCGCCCTCACGTTCTCAGTCACCCGTACCTTCTTTTCTCTCTTCTTCTGGGTTGGCAGTTCCATTTCTGAGCCCTTCTACTCCTATTTTCCCTAGCTCAGTCTTTCAAACCCCAGATCACATGGAAAATCGAGTAATTTCCGAATTTTTTTCCAAAAATGACGTCGGTGGTACGTGCTGTCAGAATGGTGTTGGCATTCCAAACCTGGCTGTGGTGGAGTCCCAGTCTGCTTTTTCAAACCAGATGCTCGAGAGCCTCAACCCCAGTATGCCTAAACCCAATGAGTCCAGTGAGGTTCCCAATCTGGTGACAGTTAGCCGGGGAGATGCTGTGGTCTCCCCATCGGGCGAGTTCCAAATTGAAGGCCTGTCTCCCAGAAAAATGGCTAAAGTGCGTGAGGTTTTAAGCTCCATGGATATTAAGGTTTATTCCAGGAGGAAGAACAGATGCTCTACAGGTTTGTGAGATCTGGTAGTACAGGATTGGGGGTTAGGGTCTGTGTTGTTTTCCCATGAAAATAATTAGTTGGAACACCAGAGGTTTGGGTTCAAGGAAAAAGCGAAGGGTAGTCAAAGATTTTTTGAGGTTAGAGAACCCGGACGTAGTGATGATACAGGAAACAAAAAAGGAGGAGTGCGATAGAAGGTTTGTGGGAAGTATTTGGACGGTCAGAAATAAGGAATGGGCTGTTTTGCTGGCGTGCGGGGCTTCAGGTGGGATTTTGATAATTTGGGATTCTAATAAATTGCACAGTGAGGAGGTGGTAATAGGATCCTTTTCGGTCTCGGTCAAGTTTGCTTTGGATGGATGCGGACCTCTTTGGTTGTCCGTAGTTTATGGCCCAAATAGCCCCTCACTTAGGAAGGATTTTTGGATGGAGTTGCTAGACATTTATGGTCTATCTTTTCCGTTATGGTGCGTGGGTGGTGATTTTAATGTCATAAGGAGAAGTTCAGAAAAATTGGGAGGATCTAGTCTAACTTCAAGCATGAAGGACTTTGATGATTTTATAAGAGAATGTGAATTGCTTGATCCACCTTTGCGGAACGCACCATTCACTTGGTCAAACATGCAAGAGAATCTTGTGTGTAAAAGATTGGACCGATTTCTTCACTCAAATGAGTGGGAGCAATCCTTTCCTCAAAGCCTTCAAGAAGTTCTTCCTAGAAGGACTTCGGATCATTGGCCGATTGTTTTGGAAACTAACCCGTTCAAGTGGGGCCCAACACCTTTTAGGTTTGAGAATATGTGGTTGCAACATCATAATTTTAAAGAGTGCTTTAAAAGTTGGTGGAGAGGTTTTCAAGGAACTGGGTGGGAAGGTCACAAATTCATGAGGAAATTACAATTTGTGAAGGCCAATTTGAAAGAGTGGAATAAGGTTTCCTTTGGAGTGCTAGAAGAAAGGAAGAAAAGCATCCTGAATGAAATTGCTAACCTTGATGACTTTGAGCAAGGAGAGGGTGTCACTCCTGAACTTTTAGTTCAAAGAGCTTTAAGAAAAGGGGAGTTAGAGGAGTTAATTTTGAGGGAAGAAATTCATTGGAGACAAAAAGCTAGGATGAAATGGGTAAAGGAAGGGGATTGCAACTCAAGGTTTTTTCATAAAGTGGCTAATGGTAGGCGAAACAGGAAATTTATAAAGGAGCTGGAGAATGAAAGAGGTTTAATGTTGAATAATTCAGAGAGCATTAAAGAGGAGATTTTATTGTACTTTGAAAAGCTCTACTCGGGTCCCGCTGGAGAGTCTTGGAGAGTTGAAGGTTTAGATTGGTCACCTATATCTGAAGAGAGTGCATCTTGATTGGACTCCCCTTTTTCTGAAGAAGAGATTCATAAAGCCATTTTTCAGTTGGATAGGGATAAGGCGCCGGGTCCTGATGGCTTTATCATGGCAGTGTTTCAAGACTGTTGGGACGTGATCAAGGAGGATTTAGTGAAAGTGTTTGCAGAGTTCCACAGTAGCGGGATTATCAATCAAAGCACTAATGCCTCATTCATAGTTCTGTTGCCCAAAAAAAGCATGACAAAGAAAATATCAGACTTTAGACCTATAAGCTTGATCACGAGTCTTTACAAGATAATAACTAAAGTGTTATCAGGGCGTCTAAGAGGGGTACTACACGAAACCATTCATTCTACTCAAGGCGCTTTTGTTCAAGGAAGACAAATATTGAATGCAGTCCTCATAGCCAATGAGATAGTGGATGAGAAAAGACGATCAGGGGAGGAAGGAGTCGTTTTCAAAATCGACTTTGAAAAGGCTTATGACCATGTGAGTTGGGATTTTTTGGATCATGTGATGGAGAAGAAGGGGTTTAGTCCTAGATGGAGGAAATGGATGAAAGGATGTTTGTCAACGGTATCTTTTGCAATCTTAGTGAATGGAAACGCTAAGAGGTGGGTTAAAGCATCCAGAGGCTTAAGACAAGGCAACCCTTTATCCCCCTTTTTGTTTACTCTAGTTGCAGATGTTTTGAGCAGGTTATTATTGAGAGCTGAGGAGAGAAATTTGTTGGAGGGTTTCAGGGTGGGTAGGAACAGAATAAGAGTGTCTCATTTGCAATTTGCAGATGATACCATTTTCTTTTCTAACACTAGGGAGGAAGATTTGTAGACTCTCAAGAGTTTATTGCTAGTGTTTGGGCATATTTCTGGGCTTAAGGTTAATCTCGACAAGAGTAATATCTATGGCATCAATCTTGAACAGAATCATCTTTCTAGGTTGGCCGAATTGCTTGATTGCAAGGCCTATTGGTGGCCTATTCCATACTTGGGTCTCCCTTAGGGAGGAAATCCCAAGACTTGCGGCTTTTGGGATCCAGTGGTTGAGAGGATTTCGAGAAGATTAGATGGGTGGCAAAAGGCCTTTTTATCTTTTGGGGGTAGGATAACTCTTATCCAATCTTGCCTCACCCACATGCCGTGCTACTTTCTTTCCTTGTTTAAGATTCCCGCTTCAGTAGCTGCAAAAATTGAGAGATTGCAAAGGGATTTTTTATGGTCAGGGGTTGGGGAAGGTAAAAGAGATCATCTTGTTAGCTGGGATGTAGTGTGCAAGCCGAAGGCAAATGGGGGTTTGGGTTTTGGGAAGATAGCTCTAAGGAATGTCGCACTCCTAGGGAAATGGTTGTGGAGGTACCCTAGGGAAGGTTCAACTCTATGGCATAAGGTTATTTTAAGCATTTACGGATCACACTCTAATGGATGGGATGCCAACACTATAGTCAGGTGGTCACATCGATGTCCCTGGAAGGCTATTGCACAAGTCTTTCAGGAGTTTTCCAAGTTTACTCGATTTGTAGTAGGAGATGGGGAAAGAATTCGGTTCTGGGAAGACTTGTGGTGGGGGGATCAACCTTTGGGTTCTCAATATCCAAGACTATTTAGAGTAGTCACGGATAAAAATATCCCTATTTCTTCAATTCTCGGATCTACTCATCCTTTCTCATGGAACTTTAACTTTCGCCGCAACCTTTCTGATCCTGAGATAGAAGAATTTGAATGCCTCATGCGGTCACTTGATTGTCTACATGTGTCATTTTCGATTCCAGATGCGAGATCCTGGTCCTTATCTTCTTCAGGGCTTTTTACAGTCAAATCATTCTTTCTGGCCTTATCCCATTGTTCTGGTTCTCATCCAGTTTTCCCTACTAAGTGTGTTTGGAAATCTCAAGTCCCTTTCAAAGTTAAGTCCTTTGTCTGGTTGGTGGCATACAAGAAGGAAAATACTAATGACTTGCTACAACTGAGAAGACCCTACAAAGCTCTTAGTCCTGATATTTGTAAGTTGTGCATGAGGAATGGAGAATCAGTTGATCATCTTTTCCTACATTGTCCTTTGACGATGGGGTTATGGCACAGATTATTTCAGTTAGCCAAGATGGATTGGGTTCCCCCAAGGAGCATTTCTGACATGTTGTCCATCAATTACAATGACTTTGGTTTATCAGAGAGAGGGATAGTTTTGTGGCAAGCTGCTTGTATAGCTTTAATTTGGGTAGTGTGGAGGGAAAGAAATGCAAGGATTTTTTAGGATAAAACAAGGAACTCAGTGAATCTTTGGGATTCCATTCATTTCCTTACTTCTCTTTGGGCTTTTTGTTCCAAGGTTTTTAAGAGGACTGCCCTTATTGCGCTACAACTTGATTGGCTAGCGGCGTGTAATTCTTTTGGGGTGGTCTAGTATAGAGAGTTTGTTCGTATCACTTTGTATTTTCTTGCTTCCATTTTCTTGATGTTTAGTTTCTTGGGTTGAAGGATTTCTCATCCTTCTTTTGTAATTCTTTTTTCTATTAATATATTCCTTTGTTGTTTCCTATCAAAAAAAAAAAAAAAAAAGAACATATACAAATCATGCAACTATGTACAATTCAAGGGGGTAAAAAATCCCCTATAAAAGAAACTATTTGCTCGGCTCCACATTCAGCAAAAAGATCAGTAATCTGATTAGCTAAAGGAGACCAAGAGATAGACCAGTCCAAGCTGCTGGCCAAATCTAGGATCCGATGAAACCATGTATTGTATTTCCAAAGACCTCTCTCTAACTTAGACACCCATGAAATCACTGTAGCAAAATCTTCCTCCACCAAAAAAAAAAAAAAAAAAGAGAGAGAAAAAAGCTAGAAAGATCCAAAGCCTTGGCTTGCAATAAACCCATCCAAAAGAGCTAAGATATCTGCCGCAATAGCCAAACCTACTCCTGTCAATTTAAAAAAAGCTCTCAACACTGTACAATGGTGATCCCTAATCACACCTCCAATTCCCAAGTCACTTGCATTACCTAGAGCACAACCATCAAAGTTTAACTTAATCAAACACAATGGACGTATAGTCCATACTAAGAGCATCTTACAACCTACCCTCTTTGACTTGCAAACCATATTCCAATCAAGCTATAGAATATTCAATAGAGTTCTTTCAAAAGTTGACTAGGAAGAAACCTAGAAGGATGAATAGAAATGTATTAGGTCCCAAATAGATTCTAAGGTCCCCTATTTATCCTAAAAAAAATTATTACATTCCTCTCCCTCAAAATTATCCATAACAACACTAGGCAAGCCACACATGAAAATACCTATCCTCTAAGAGTATCCCCAAACGCTGTAAAAGAAATAAGCAACATATCTATCACAGTCTTAAGGGGAACCCAATCCATCCCAAATGCTACATAACCTATTCCATTGGTTCAAAGTATAGGGCAATGTAGAAACAAATGATCAATTGATTCCCCACTCCTTAAGCACATACGACAACAATTGGGCTTAAGAGCTCTGCAAGGCCCCCTCAACTATAGTAAATCATTGAAAAAAACAAAATCAAAATGGAGAAAAAAATGGAGGAGAGCGAGTGTTTCTGCGTGCAAGCGAGAGTGTAGAGGGCGTTGTCCTCTCGGGGTCTCGGAAAAGCTTGAGGAAGAGTAGCTTCAGAGTGGAGTCGAAGACTTTCGAGGTCGAGGTAGAGGAGAAGAAAGGCAAAATGCAAGCTACGATTGTGGAGAGGAAAAGAGGGATTGCTTCGTGGATCAGGCTGGGACCGGAGAGCCTAGGGCTCTTTTTTGAATGTCTGGTTCTTTGTATTAAGGACACAAGAACTGGAAAATGGGAAAGAAATTGGAAGGAAAATGGGAAGGCCTATTCACTGGTGCGCGATGAAAACAAGGGGGGGTGCTTTCTCCGGTTAAGAGTTGTGGACTTGGAGAAGAAAAGGTTCAGCATCTTTATCCCAAAAGGAAGAGGAGTAAAGGGTGGCTGGGCTTCAATGGCGGAGACGCTACGGGGCTTGGGTATTGCCATTTAAGGAAAGGAAAGCCAGAAGGACGAAGCGATGCTAATGAAGCCCATATGGGAAGGTGTGGAAATCTCGTATGATTTGGGGGGTGATCTGGAGGATATTGAGGCCCCAATTAGATTTGATATTTAGGCTAAATGTTTGGTTTAATTTTTATATTTCCATATTTTGCTCTCTGTATATATGTTAAATAGGGACCCGATTATGTAAAATATACACGATTGAATACACAATTGTATTATTCTCAATTTCTACATGGTATCAGAGCATGGATTGCCCCAAAACCTTAATCAATCCATGGTTGCCCAAAAAGGAGACAACCATGAGTCCAGTCAATCGGCAACCCAGGAAAGAAAGTCGAAGATAATCTCCTCAATGGGCTCAGCCGGTGCATTCGACAACTCCCCACTCCATCTTACCATTGAAAAATTGAATGGTAAGAATTATAGAGAGTGGGCACAGGCAATCAAGCTTGTTATTAACGAAAAGGGAAAGCTCGGGTTTCTTACTGGTGAGACTCGGCGACCACCTCCGACCAATGTAGTAGCGTCCCAGAAATTGCGGTCCAAAAACTCCTTCATCACCTCATGCTTGATCAACTCCATGAAGCCAACCATCGGCAAAACGTACATGTTCCTCCCGATGGCAAAGGATGTGTGGGATGCGATACAGGAAACATACTCTGATCCCGAGAATGCTTCCCAAATCTTTGAACTCAAGACGCGGCTCTGGCAGATGAAGCAAGGAGATCGGGAAGTCACGGAATACTACACCAAGATGTTGGGTTTATGGCAAGAACTCGATCTCAGTTGCGAAGAGGAATGGGAGTGCACGGGTGATAGTGTGCGATTCAAGAAGAAGATAGAGAACGAGAGAGTTTTCGAGTTTCTAGTAAAGCTGAACTGCGAGCTTAACGACGTTAGGAGTAGAGTTCTCAGTCATCAGCCGCTGCCCTCCATTCGAGATCTTCTCTGAGGTGCAATATGAGGAGAGCAGAAGGAAAGTAATGTTGTGGGAACATATCACTTTTGGGCCCGAGGCTTCAGCACTTGTAACTTGTGGGCCTCGCGCTGGATCTGGCCCAAGACAGTCTAAGAGGACTTATTGTGAGCATTGTAAGAAAATGGGTCACACTAAAGACACTTGTTGGACTTTACATGGCAAGCTCGCGGATTGGAAGCCCAGACAGCCCAATAAAGCCCATAGTCATCAAGCCTCCATTGAAACCCAGACAGACAAAACACCCACAGAAAATCATCAGTTAGCTTCTAGTGTGAGGTTTAATTCCGACCAGCTTGCGAAATAATATGAGTTTTTTTCTAATTTCCAAGCCTCTGGTCAGTCTTCTACTACTTTGTCCTTTGGTTCTTTAGCCCACAAAGGTACCTTTTTTACAGCACTTAGCACCACGTCTCATATTACTCCTTGGATTATTGACTTTGGTGCATATGATCATATGACTGATGCTCATCATTTATTTTTTGCATACTCTTCTTGTGTCAGTAATTTAAAAGTAAAAATTGTAGATGGTACTTTATTCCCAGTTGCTGGCAAAGGGAGTATTCGTATTTCTGAGTCTATTACTTTCAACCCTGTCCTACATGTTCCTAATTTATCTTGCAATTTGCTATCTATTAGCCAGTTAACCAAACAGTCTAATTGCTTAGCTAAATTCCTACCTTCTCATTGTGTCTTTCAGGACCTATCATCGGGGAAGACGATTGGCAGTGCTAAGGAACGTGAGGGGCTATATTACTTCGACGAAGCTAATGTGAGTGGACAGTGTCCTCCTACTATTTGTAATTCTGCATCTAGTTCTAGGGAAAGTGAACTTTTGTTATGGCACAAAAGGATGGGTCATCCTTTCACTATGTTCAAATAAAGATTCATGAGATTTTCAGTGTGAAATATGTCAACTTGCCAAACACCATCGTGCATCTTTTCCTAAATCTAAGTATAAACCATCCATACAATTTACTATAATTCATAGTGATCTATAGGAACCCTCACGTACCCTTAATAGGACCCATAAAAAATGGTTTATTACTTATATCACACTCTATGATATAAACTCAGTTTCACACCAAAATTCAAATTCTTCGTACTGATAATGGTACCGAGTATTTCAATCACTCTTTGAGCAATTATCTACAAGAAAATGGTATTATCCATCAAAGTTCTTGTGTTGACACCCCTCAGCAAAATGGGGTTGCAAAACGGAAAAATAGACATATTCTTGAAGTTGCTCGTGCCTTGTTGTTTACCTCTCACATGCCCTCACAATTTTTGGGTGACTCCATTTTGATAGTCACATACCTTATTAACTGAATGCCTAGTCGGGTCCTATCTTTTGTCACACCTCTCCAAAAATTTGAAGAGTTTTTTCCCCATTCTAAACTCGGTGCACATCTTCCACTTCGTGTCTTTGAGTCCACTGTGTTTGTTCACGCTCACACACCCAAACGGAACAAATTGGATCCCAAAGCACTTAAATGTGTCTTCCTTGGCTACTCTTCCACACAAAAAGGCTACACATGCTATGATCTAATTTCACAGAAGTTATATGTTAGCCTGGATGTCACATTCTTTGAGCATATTCCCTACTACTATCTTCAGGGAGAGTCCGTGAGTGAAGCTAGAGCACCCTTAACCTTAAACTACCTAGATGTTGCTATGTTTGAATTCACTCTGTGCCTTATATCTACCCCTTCACCTACTACAGAAGGACACTTGAACTCAGGGAGAGATATGGAAATACAGACAAATAAGGACTCGTCTACTCAAGGAGGCCAAAATCAAAGTCCAATGAGACACTCACCTCCGAAGCACTAAAAGAGTCAAAACCGGTGATAGTTCCAACCCCTTAGGAGTCTGGTTCCAATCTAGATCAGGTAACAGATGACTTACCCATTGTTTTTAGGAAGCAACCTCGTTCATGTACTCTCCATCCTATCTCGAAATTTGTATCTTGTAATACTCTTTCTACAAAGTGTCGTGCTTTTACAACTAACCTTGATAGAATCCAGATCCCTAAAAACATTCAAGAAGCCTTGGAGATTCCAGAATTGAGAGAGGCAGTGATGAAAGAAATAAGGGCATTGGAAAAAAATAGGACTTGGGAAGTGATGACTTTGCCAAGAGGAAAGAAACCAGTAGGCTGTAAATGGGTATTCACAGTGAAATACAAGGCGGATGGCACAATAGAACGATACAAAGCCCGCCTGGTTGCAAAGGGGTTCACTCAAACTTACAACATCAACTACACTGAGACATTTGCACCAGTAGCAAAACTAAACACTATACGAGTTCTCTTATCCTTGGCAACAAACCTAGACTAGCCACTCCATTAGTTTGATATCAAGAATGCCTTTTTGAATGGTGAGCTAGAAGAAGAAGTGTTTATGACGCTACCACCAGGGTTTTGTAAGAAAGAAGAAGAAACCAAGGTATGCAAATTGAAGAAATCTCTGCATGGTCTCAAGCAATCTCCGAAAGCATGGTTCGATAGATTTGCAAAGGTGATTAAGAACCAAGGATACCAACAAGGATAGTCGAATCATACTATGTACTTCAAACAGTCCAACAATGGAAGGATGACCATCCTAATCGTTTATGTCGATAACATCATTCTCACCAAAGATAACATAGGAGAAGTGGAGAGGTTGAAGAAGGTCTTAACCACAGAATTTGAGGTAAAAGATTTGGGTCAAATGCGGTATTTACTAGGAATGGAGGTCACCAAATCAAGGAAGAGAATTAGTATCTCCTAGAGAAAGTATGTACTTGACTTGCTGACTGAGACTGGCATGCTTGGTTACAAGCCAAGCAATACCCCTATCAAGGCAAGAAAAAGGACGGAAAGCGACAAAATACCTGTGGATAGAGAGAGATATCAGTGACTAGTAGGTAAACTGATCTACCTTTCTCACACTAAACTAGACATTGCTTTCGTCATAAGTGTGGTTAGCCAATACATGCATTCACCAAAGGAAAGTCACCTGGAAGCAATGTATAAGATCCTCAGATATCTAAAGGGTTTCCCAGGAAGAGGACTATTCTTTAAGAAGGGTGATAGTAAGAAGGCAGAGATCTATACAGATGCAGATTGGGCGGGATCAGCAGAAGACAAAAGGTCTACTACCGGCTACTGTACCTATGTCCAGGGAAATCTAGTAACATGGAGAAGTAAGAAGCAGAGTGTAGTAGCCAGAAGCAGTGTTGAGGCTGAATTCAGAGCAGTTGCACAAGGTATGTGTGAAGGACTATGGTTGCAGAAACTATTGGAAGAACTACACATTACAGTAGAGCTCTCCATCAAATTCTATTGCGACAACAAAGTCGCCATTAGTATTTCTCATAATCCTATTCAACACGATAAAACCAAATATATAGAAGTGGATAGACACTTTATAAAGCAGAAAATTGAGAAGGGGATGATTTGCATGACTTATATCCCTACAAGGGAACAATTGGCAAATATTTTCACCAAGGGGTTACAGAAATCTAGCTTTGAAGATTTTATTTACAAGTTGGACATGATTAATATCTATGATCCAACTTGAGGGGGGAGTGTGGAAATCCCGTATGATTTGGGTGGTGATTTGGAGGATATTGTGGTAGAAGATTGAGGCCCTAATTAGATATGATATTTAGGCTAAATGTTTGATTTAATTTTTATATTTCCATATTTTGCTCTCTGTGTATATGTTAAATAGGGACCCAATTATGTAAAATATACACAATTGAATACACAATTGTATTATTCTCAATTTCTACAGAAGGAAACGATAAACATGCAAAAATGAGAGATGACGCAAGAAATTTAAAAGAAAAGTTACAACAAAGTACATAAGATGTATACATCAGGCGCTCAGAGGTAAGACCTCAAAAGAAAAGAAACAAAAACCATCCTCTTTCTCAATAAGAACCCCACCAATCCACAAAATTAATAAACAACATTGAGTCATCTTTTATGTACATGTTAACCCAAGCTAAAAGGCCACAAAGGAATGAATGTTTCAACTTTTGATCAGTTTATTCCTCATTTTCAAACACTTTTCGACTTTATTCTTGTCAAATAAAGCAAAACAAGCAGAGAGGAGCAATCCTCCACACCCTCGTCCTTTTCCTTCATACAAAGGAGTCATGCCAACTTGACAGAAGATGTTTTACCATGGGTGGAAGCACCCAAAACTAGGCTAGATAAGGAGAACAACAATTGTCATAGAACCTTTGCTTTTGTACAATGAAGGAGAATGTGGTCAATAGATTCCCCCTCAAGTTTAGAAAGAAAACAATAATTCACCAACGGCAAGTCTCTCTTTTGAGAAGCTGATTTAATGTCAACACTTTACCTTAGCTAGCCTCCCACACAAAAAAACTCACTTTGGACATTACCTAGGGATTCCAAATAATATCCATTAGAAAGGGGAAAGGTCTCCCAGGTTCCAAGAACAAATAGAAAGATTTGATTGAAAAAACACGATTCTTTGAATCCTTCCAAATCACATTGTAACTTTCCTCATAACCGACTTCTTTAGCAATCTTGTAAGAAAAGTCTTAATGATGCTCAACTTCCAATTGTTTGAGTTCCTTGAGAAGCGTAGAAATAACCCCCAACTCCTGTCTCTTCCTCATAAATCCACCACCCAAGCCTCTTTGAATGAAGTCAAAGCATAAAAGAAGGGAAAAGAATTACACAAGAGCTCCTCCCCATGCCATTTATCCTTCCAAAACTTAACTCTCCTACTATCACCCACTTCAAAAGATGTTTAATTAAAAAAAGACCTCATTCCTTCATTATTGTTTTCCAAACTCCAACCTTGTCACCATCTCTCACTTCGTAAAAATGTCACCCCCTTTCTTTCCTCACTATGATCTGCTTCCAAAAAATTTTCCCTTCAACAACAAATCTCCGACTCCACTTTCCAAGGAGAGCTTGATTAAGAGAAGCTAGACCTCTAATGCCAAATCCCCTTGACTCCTATCCATGCAAACAACTAACCACCTTACTAAATGAGGCTTTTTCACCAAAGCTCCACCTTCCCATAGAAAATCCCTTTGAATCTCCTCTAACCTTAACCTGACCTTTCTAGGAATTACAAACAAGGACATGCAATAGATTGGCAAGCTAGATAATGTACTTTGAATCAAGGTAAGTTTTCCCCCTTTTAGAGACATATTGCCTCTTCCACATTGGCTATCTTCTATGAAACCTCTCTTCCACAGCATCCCATACTGTTGTTGATTTGATAGGTTTGCCTGACAACAAACCTAAGTATGAAGATGGAATTTCCCCCGCCTCAAAACCCAACTCCATTGTCAACTCCTCGAATTGGGATCAATTCACTTTCCTTCAACTTTATCTTCAATCCTAAGATTGCTTCAAACGCATAAGCAACCAACTTAAGTAAACCATTTGATCTTGGGAGTCATCACAAAAAGCCAATTAACATGGTTGTATGCCTTTTCAATTTCCACTTTACAAATTACACCACTAGAAGAAGATGGATCAATAAGGTTTCGATGAAAACTAAAATTCCAACTCAAAGAAGAAGAAAAAGAAGAATCAATAATGGATGAAATAGAGGAACTTTTCACTCTCACAATTCTAAAAGGGTTAGGAAACCAAGTGCTAAGTGGTTGGTTTTCCCATCATAAATCTTTCAAAAATGGGTTTTTTTTTTTATATAGGTAAATATTCATTGTATTAATAGTGCTTAACAAAAGAGCGCATTAAAGTATACACAATGTAATACAAAGGCACCACATAACTAAGTGGTGGGATGCACATAACCAACCACCACATAGAGCATAATTGCCAATAAAGTCCAACATGGACAAGGAATTGACTCCTATGTACACTCTAACCGATTCCTAAAAATTATACAAAAAGGATTATTTAAGTGCTTGATCTATTTTTGGGAATTCTCAAATGATCACCTATTTCTCTCATTCCATATGGTCCAAAAAAAGGCATAAGGGAGTAGTTCTCCAAGCTTTCTTCCTCTTTCCCTTGACAAAAATTCCATTCCAATCCAGAAGGACCTTCTCTACTAAGAGTTTAATACCCACCCTACTACAAATAGAGCGAAAATCAACCAGTACAAGATTACCTCTTTCGAGTAACGGAGGAGGATATGATCCACCATTTCTTCTTTTTTGCACATATAGCATCTTTTTTTTTTTTTTTTTTTTTGATAAGTAAAAGAAAGTATATAAATCAAAAGGAGGAGACACCAAAAAACTAGTGCCCTCCAAGTATATAGGGAGTATACACGCCGCTTTCCCTTATTAGGAGCCTATCCAGTCTAAAAATTGATGCTATATGTGTTTTTTGCACATATAGCATTTATTCAGAATCAAACAACCCCTCCTTTCCCAAAAGAGAACCTTTGTGTCATCGTCAATAGAAAAACAGTTATGACTAGAAAAATAAAAACAAATGGATTTCTAAGGGCAACAATGTGACCACTGAAACCATTAGAGTGTTGTAACCCATAGATGCTCAAAATGATCCTATGCAATAAAGCATAACACTCAATAGGGTGTTGGAATGCGTTCCAAATTCCTAGTTGGTATTAATTCCTTTTTGTAAAAAATATTGTATAAAATATTTGCTAAGTTGATTTATCATCGTAATATTATATTTCCTTGTTGAAAAAAGAAAATTATTATTAGAAATATCTCTATAAATATTCTAGGTCATGAGGGGAAAAGGTTGTGAGATGAAAATGGGCTTGTAGAGACTATACAAGGTGGATAGAGATGTGAGGAAGAACACGAGATACCTAGTGGAGCGAGGAAGCGAGGGAGCTCATGGTTCAGGGTATGAATACAAAGAATGAGGAAATATGGAATGTTTCAAGAACTCAATAGTTGTATCTAGTTCTGTCCTCTATAATATTTTTTATTGTATAGTGGAATGAGTCTCTCTCATTTGTGGACAGGCATGGTTGGTCAAACCATGTTAAAACCTCGTTCACTTTTGTGTTGATTAGTTTATCTTTGTGCTCTTAAATTAACATGTTTGTATTAAAGTTTCCGTTAGCATGACAAACTGGTATCAGAGCTCGGGTTGAAGATTTCTAAAAGAGAAAAATATCACAAAATACACAAGATGAAGACAAAACGAATTTCAATTTAAGGTAGAGTTGATTACTCTCTCGTGGAGATATGATACAAAAAGTTTGTGTCATGGAAAGATAAAAGATTGACTTAATGGAATTTGGTCCAAAATGGAGATTGTTGGAAAGTGTCTCAAATTCCTAATTAGTGTAGATTCCTTTTTATAAAGAATATTGTATAGAATATTCCCTAAGTTCATATATTGTTGTAATATTAGATTTCCTTATATAATAAGGAAGGTTGTTAGAAATATCTCTATAAATATTCTAGGTCATGAGGGGAAAAGTTTATGAGATGGCGATGGCCCTGTAGAGACCATACGAGGTGGATAGAGATGCGAGGAAGAACGGGAGATACTCGGTGGAGCAAGGGGGCTCATGGTTCAGGGTGTGGATATGAAGAGTAGGGAAACATGAAATGTTTCGAAAACCCAATAGTTGTATCTGGTTCTGTCCTCTATAATATTCTCTATTGTATAGTGGAATGATTCTATGTCATTCGTGGACGTAGGCATGGTTGGCCAAACCACATTAAAACCTTATGCACCTTTGTGTTGATTATTTTATCTTTGTGTTCTTATACTAACATGTTTGTATTAAAGCTTCCACTAACACAACAAACGAGTGGCCAATGTTTGTATAAGGAATCTACACTAATTAGGAATTTGGGACACTTTCCAACATAAGGAACCCCCATTGCCACTTCCCTAAGAAGGCTTTTTCCTCAAAGATATCCTTCCCAAACCCAAAGTCCCTACTCCTTTAGACGCACACACTTAGTCCCAACTTAGGATCCTCTTTCCTTCTCCAATCCCTAACCAAAGAAAATTCCTCTGTAATTCCTCAATCTTAAGTGCTACTTTAGAAGGCATCTTAAAAATTGATAGGAAATAAATGGGCAAGAGAGACAAGTAAGACTATGCGAAGGGTTATGCTGTTCCTTAGGGACAAGAAGGCTTTTTCCAACAATCCAATCTATTGGAAATCTTATCAAGAATCAGGTCCCAAATTGAAGCAGGTCATTGAGTCAACACATCATTTGCAAATTGCAAATAAGACACTCTAGTCCTATTCCTACCCATTAGGAAATCATCCGATAATTTGCTCTTTTTCACTCTCAACATCATCCCACTTAAAATATCGATTGTAATGGTGAAAAGGAACTACGAAAGAAGATCTCCTTGTCTTAAACCTATGGTTGCCTTAACCCATCCTTTGGCAGTTCCATTCACCAAGATCACAAAACTTACAAGGGACAAGCAACCCTATATCCAAGACCTCCATCTTGTGCCAAATCCTTTTCTCTTTGGTGCATGGTCTAGAAAACCCTTATCCACATGGTCATAGGCCTTTTCAAAATTAATTTTGAATACCGTCACTTCCTCTCTTGATCTCCTTTTCTCATCCACCATTTCATTGGCAATCATAACAACATTCAAAATTTGCTTACCCCTTAACAAAAGGTCCCTAGGAAATGTTGATGGTTTCATGGAGTACTCTTTGGATTTGTTCTAATAAAACCTTAACTATGATCTTGTACAAGCTAGTAATCAGGCTGATGAGTCCGAAATCTAAGAATTAATTGACCACAACACATAAAAATTAATTGACCATAACAACTCAAATGAGTAATTATGATAGGTTTAGTAAAGAGAGTGGTAATATATGGATAGACCAAAAAAGAACATGGTGAGTATCCAAGTGTGGAACCCTGTTCTTCTTTCTGTACCCAGCAGAGAAGGTTATTGCAGGGGTTGACATTCTCCTGAAAGGCAAGCCTCAATTTCTCAAATGGCATGAACAATTAGAGAAGTGGCGCTTGGATTTGGATGCTGATTTTATCCATCTACTTGAGGTGCAAGCAATTCTTTAAAGGGGTAGGCTATTTCTTGTAGATCGAGGTGGAGAAAAGTTTCAACCATGTTGTGAATTTTGCCAATTTCTTAGAATGCAATCTTCATGGCCAAGAATTCAAGATTGATGGTTACTATACCTTTAAATATATACAAGGAGTTTGCAATAACCACTTTAAGTGAATAACTTTAAATTGATAAAAAGGATTTATAACCATCTCTTTAAGGAATGTTCAATCAAGAATCTCCAACTCTAAGGTTTGGAGTGGGAGAATATCTTCTTCTTCATGCAGAATTTGATACACTATATGGAACAAACCACAAACCCTAATTTTATTCCTAAATATCCCTTCAAGCAAGGGAAAGTATACCCAATCAATTATATATCTTTTTTTCCGAACAAAAGATAAGTCAATAAACAATCCCACGTCCTATTGAACCTAAACATTACCAAATTTTAATAATAGCTGAAAACTTCACTGAAAGTTTGACAAGATTCTTCAGCATTTCTCAACAAGAAACAAAGAAAAAGAAGGAAAGGGTGACCTGCTTCTTGTTAGCCGAATCGAGAGACTGATGGAGATCAAGATCACGGGTGAGTAGTGGAGACTCTGAATCTTGCTTTCTGCCATGACCCAATCGGCGTATGAGAAGGAGGAGGCCTAGAACTTGAACCAGGAGAACGGTGACTGCCCCCAAGAGAAACCCAACAAAGAGAGTGAACATCATTTGGCAAAATGGGCCAGAGAATGGCCTCACGAATTAAAGCGGTGAATTGGGAGCCATCTATCGAAATATTCTGGGATTGAATGGCACAAAATTTTAGAATCAGATGCTTCTTCTTCGAATTTTCGTTCAACAACTCAGCTATGGCCTGTGGACACCAGACAAAAAGAGAGAAAGACAGAAGCATGAGTTGACAACCAAGCCGGGATTTCCCTTCCCCTGTCCGAAGTGAACATTTTAGTTCGAGAAGAGATGAAACGAGTAAAAGTGTTTTAAGTCTTAAATCTGTAACCATTTCTTATAATATTTTTATTATTTTCATATAAATTTTAAAAGAAAAAATTATTTTTTAAAGGGTAATAATAATAAGTTCATTTTTATTAAAAATATGATTCTTTTAAGGTTACAATTATAAAGGATTAAATTTATAAAATTGAGATTATTTCATCATTTTAATTAAATAACCTTTAATTTTATAATCACATTGAAAATTTAATACTAAACCATTGTTTTTCCTATTTACTTCGCTATAAAATATAGAAATGATAGAAAATTAAAATTCTAATTTACTGACTTATATGTAAGAGTTTTTAACTTTTTATCTCCATTTCGCTATCATATGGAAAGTCAACTAGTCAACTTATCATCGCAAGTCTCAATATGTGATAAAAATAATAATAATAATAATAATAATAATAAAATTTATAATATTTTTTTCTTTTAATTTTACAATTTAGGTGATAATTTTGACATGATCCAACAATATCAATAAACAACGATTCCAATTTTAACGGTTCGGTCAAATATAAATTATGTTCATGTGATAATTATGTTAATTAGTATAATTTGTTTAATAAATAACTTGTTTAATTTGTTTTCTATGTTAAAAATATATTATAATTAAAAATTAAACAATATAATTAATTAGGATTAAAAAATTAAAGCTAAATTAAAAGTTACTAAAAAGTATTTTTAATAATAATAATAATATCTTTATGAACTTAAAATCCTACTGCTACCAACCTCTGTTAATAGTGACATAATACATATATAGGAATATATCACTATATTGATTTTACCCATAACTCAAAACCTTACGATGATTTCAATATAAGTTCAATATCCTTTGAAGATTAAAAATCCACGTAATATAGTAGTTTATTAAAGTCATGACAACCTAATAGTCTTACGTTATGACTTACTATAGGTTTTGTCTAATGTGTAACCATATACATTAATATACTCATTGTGGGAACCCTATTTTAACGGTCATGACAAGTCATTTTTATAATTAGGAGGTAATACACTATAATCTCTCTTGGATTGCCTAAATCCATAAATTGACTATGAACTATTTATCATCTTATAAGAAACCTACGACTTATATTTTTTGTGCAACTCTTAATGCACGTAAATCATGTATAATACAAGTGATATGAACCTAAATACTCAAATCAAAATCAATGCAAAAGTGAATAGATAAATGGAAACTGAAATGCAACTTTATTATATTATGTCTTACTTTTTAAAGTTTTATCTAAATCCTAAGAAAAACAAAAAATGATAAGTCATGAGCATGAAATACTAATAATGAATGTTATAGAGAGGCTTATAAAGCAAGCAACCATGAAGGAAGAAGTTTTAAGGTCACATTTCCAAGTTCAACTAAGGATTCAACTCAAACAAAAGCAATTATAGCACACTTGATTTTTCACTAAATTTTGGACCACTTTTTAGAAGGTTTTTAGGGAAAGCATATATGTTATTTTGAAGCTAAAGAAGTTAGGAGTCCAAAGCTTCAAATGGTGTATAAATTGAAGTTGAAACGAGTGAGATATGATTATTTGAAAACAATGGTACAAAATTGACAAAAGCTAAATTTGATATTCAAGAAAATTTCAAACTAAACTTTAAGGAGTAGAAGTAGAGTTTGAAAATTTCGAACTCAATATCCAAGTTTTGAACTCAGTCTCCAAAACACGAACTTAGCCCTTCCAAGTTTTCCTTCCTTAAACTTTCAAGCCTCCTAAGCAACAAAAAAAGTCCAACAAGCCCAAGATTCAAGAATTTTATGGTCTTTGAAATATCTTTAATTGTTTTTGAAATTTTTTTTTTTTTTTGCCCAAGAGACTATGCCATGTGTCTAGGTTTAGTTTTTACTATTTAAACTCTATGCTTTTTAGGTTTTGGAGAGGATGAAACATAACGAAAGAGATTGATCTCTCATCTTGAAATTGTTGAATAAAGTTTTAGATTTTTTTATTATTTTATATTCTTTTCCATTATATTTTATTGGCCACCAAACATGGGTTGTGAGGAAAAATCCTCTATCATGTTTGGCTAGTTTTATATTGTTGGCAGATTAGAGGGTTGACTGCGTCCATCAACTCCCCTTATGTTCGTCGTGGGCGCTTGGGTGAATGCATTATAAGGTTAGGGTATGCACCTTTCCTAACAGCAATTGCTTTTAAGAGAGTTGGGAGTGCCTAAGGTCCTACAAGTGGTATCAGAGTCGAGGTCATGGGTTCAAACCCCAAGGGTGTTGCTGGGGAGGAGATTGTTGGCGGATCGGAGGGTTGGTTGCGTCTATCAATTCCTCTTGTGTTTGTCTTGAGCGCTTGGGTGAATGCACTATAAGGTTAGGGTATGTGCCTTTTCTAACAGCAATTGCTTTTAGGAGAGTTGATATCGCCTGAGGTTCTACATATATGATCCAAAGAAAAAAGCAAGGGAGATGGAAAAACCAAATGGGGAATGTGTGGAAGGGTAGTAAAATCTACAACTAAACTTTTAAATTTTCCATTTTCATTATGATTGACTATATTATCTAAGTAATTCCTCTTGATTAAGGAATAATCAATACTTAAGTTGGTTTCAATGATGCTTAATCGCCTCATGATCATTGGATAACTCATTTTAATTGATCGTACACAAGATTGAGATAAAACTTGTAGATTAATCTAGGGCTTAAATGTTAAAATGAGAAATCAAGGTTAGGGTTAAATCAAAATACTTTTCAGATCTATATTGAATTGTCAAATCAAAGTTCCATACTAAAATTGATTTTAAGATGTGGTTTAACCTTAGATCAACTCTTTGATCCTTAAAGTAAGAAAAATCTCACTTTTTCTCAATGGATTCAAAATCAAACTTGTGATATTCTCGAGATAGTTTATTTTACTTTATTTTATTCTACTATATTTTTATTAGATATTTTACCATTCATTTTTATTTTCATTTATTTAAATTAGGATTTCATTAACTTTAATAAATAATGAATCCTTTTAACCTAAAAATAAATAAATATATTAAAACTAATTTTAGAAGCTGGCAATTACCCAAAATATTATAAAGTCATGATAAGTCTATTTTTGGTTTTTCTTGTCCAAGGCTATCACATATTTAGGCTTTAATATGTTATTTATAATAAATATTTTGTGGTTGGATAGATCCTTTAAAAGTAGTGACATGATGTAACATTTTGATTTTATTATGTATGATATTGGTTTCACTTTACTGTTCTACTCTTGCATTATGACATATTTGAGTATTCTAACTTACATCACTTGCATGATGACATATTTGAATATTCTAACCTACATCACTTGCATTGAATATAACTTTAGTGCATCAAGAGTTGCATGAAATATTTAAGTCATGAGTTTCTTGTAAGTTGATAAGTGGTTCACAACCGATTTATAGACTTAGACAATATATTTGAGGTTGTAGTACAATACATCATAATTAAAGGGATGACTTATCTTAATTATTGGAATGAGTTTCCCATAGTGAGTGCACTAGTATTTATCATTACACATTGAATAGGACTTACAGAGAGTCATGATTAATGACTATTAAGTTGTCATAACTTCTCCAAACTACTATTAACCTTAAGAGAATATTGTGCTACTACTAAAGTCATTGATTACTTTAAAAAATGAGCAAGATCCTAAATTGATCATATATTTCTTATAAATTGGATAGTTGATTGTTTAAACATGTGACAATAGATATTCTTAATAAAAACACTATGATATCTCATAAATTTGAGATAGTATGTCACTTTAGGTAATCATGAAAGGTTGATAGCTATCACTTGTTGGATTGCAAAGATCAATTCATAGGAAACGTGCATGCAATGGATAGTAGGTTACAAACTCGAGTTTTCTATTTCAATCTAATAACATAGGATATAAATTAGAGTGTAGTTGATTTTATTTAGTGGAATGTTAAGTCAACTTCATAATTGGATAATGAGGGAGCTGATATTTTCCTATAAGTACCAATAGTCATTGCTTGAGCCCACACTCTTTCGTGGCAATTTTAAAGGAGTTTTTAGTATTTAATTATAAGGTGTTTTGAACAAGCACAAGGTTGCACATAAACTTATAATTAAATGACTTATGAATTTTAATTGTTACTGTGCATAAATGTGTTTTTGCATAAACATAAAGTTACACATGATCTTATAATTGAATGGCTTATGATATTTTTTTGGGGGGGCTATTTAATTAATTAGAGCCCCCAAGGCTAATTAATTAACTAAGACCCATTAGACTATTTAATTAATTGAAGTCCTTTGAGCTAATTAATTAAATAGGGACCCATCAGGTTAGATTAAGTGACCCAAACCTATGGGATGAACAAACCTAGTTATGAGTTTACATAAACCCCCTTAGGGTTTAAGGATAAACACAATATTATCTTCTACTTAGTTGTGGAGAGAAACCCTAGTCACCACTTCTTTTAGTGAGAGACCCACACTTTTCCATTGCTAAAAACTAAGTGAGAGTCATCGAGTGGAGAATCATAAGGTTTTTTAGAATGTTTTCTACATTTAAGATTTTCTATTGTGACTGAAAAAAAGATTTGGAAATATCTAAATCCAAAGGTATGAGTTTTAACACCATAAAAGTTTTAATGGTTATTATTTTCCATTGCACCTAAGATCTTACATGCATACACTTTTTTAAAGATCTTATACTCAGATTAAGTTTTCAATTTAACACCTTGTCTTTTTTGTAGGGGTGATTGACACCTAAGGCATGCCCCATTCATGCTCTCTTAAAGGAAAGAGTTGTTGCCACTTAATAACTCCTAAGTATAGGAAGAAGAGTTACTACAACATTGTCCTAAGCCTCAAAGGACTATATGAGAATTGGACAATTAAGGTATTGAAACTCCCTCAAATAAGAAGACATAACTAATAATTGAGTTTGTAACCCTTAAGGTCAAGGTTGTCATGCTAACCTTTTCTCTTCTTATCTATAGGACAAACTATCAACCCTATATAAGCACTAATGGTAGGACTCTAACGAGCCTCACATTCATCATGAAGCTTCTAAGGAAAGGTGATTTACAGACAACTTTTGGGTGATGAACAATATCCTCTAACTCCTAAACACCCTTTCATCTTACTTTGCCTCAGAAGTGATACTAACTTTTGCTTGCTAGTGATATTCCCTTGTTCTATTTTGTTTTACTTTATGGGTATAGGCATGTATCATCACTTCTAAGCATGCTAGATGAATAAGTTAATTCTATGATTGGATTATTGACCATAATGCAAAGATGAAGCTCCTCTAGGGTTTGCTTAATAAAGAGGTCTTGGCACAAGATCATGTAGAGGGAGCCATTATGGTCTTGGAGGATGAACGAGAGAAGTAGTTTGGATCCGTTTGAGAAAAGGAGAAAGAGGTGTCTTAAGTCCAAGAGTTTTCCTCTACCCTGTGGTTCGAGAATGAATACTTTTAAGGTGAGGCCTCTATGTTATGGAAGGAAAGGACGACCCTTTAAGATAAGTCAATTCTACTAAGGTTAATCTAGTGGCCTCATAAGTCTGTTTGGCTTAGTTTAAAGAATAGTTTATCAAGAGCTAGAAGGATGTTGTAAAGGTTGTTCACGCCAAAGATATCTGAGGCTTTGATAGGTCACACTCAAACAATTAATGAGCTTGGTGTAGATATTGCAAGGGCTAGTGTAGACGTCTTGGCCACTAAGTCATGCTTTATGGAGACATTCTCAACTCAAGTGAAGTCAGCCTTTAAGCTTGGCTAAACTATTGGTTGGGCCATAGCTCTAGCTAAGTTAGGTGAGAAGGAGGTTGAGAGGGACATGGATGGCAATAACAATATTGTAGAGAAGTTTTTTTTGCTTTGAACGATATATATTTTTGCTTTCCTTCCAAGGGGACATTTTTGGACATCCTTTCCAAATATAGAATTTTAATGAATGTTCTTTTTTATAAGTGCTCTTTTCATTATTTTCTTTGTAGCTTATAGAGATCACCTTTAAGGACTATATTTTTCTCTTATACAAGGGTTCTTTCTAAAGGAAAATCTTGGCACGTCCCTTCCATATGTATGGACTTTTAATAAATGAAATTCTTTTTTAATAAAAGTGTTCCTTTTGTTTTCCTTTGCAACTTATCTTAATAGGAAATAGTTCTTTTCTTTAGGTAAGTTTTCCCTTTATGCAAAGAATTCTAAAAATTAAATTATAAAAATGTATTATGCAATTATAGAAAATAATTTTTACATAAAGATTTTCAAATTATATAAATTAATGACAACAATGTTGCTATTATGCTTATCACAGCTCTATTTGCACCTACCTTCTTAATTTACTCACCTTTAATCTTCTCTATTTGTAATCCTAACTTCACCTGTTACTTTTCTCATCACCCCAATCTATTTCATTAGTACCTCTTCCTTTCATTTCTTATCACCACCTAAAACATAACCATTCGAGTCTCTCACAACTTCTCTAAATCATTCTCAGTTCCCTATAAATCATCCACAACCTATCATTCCCACCCTCTATAAGTCACTATCAAACTCTTATAATAGAAAAAAGGTGAAGGAATATTAAAAGCTTCGAATAAGGTGTTTTTAGTAATTTGATTTAAAGGTATTTTGAGATTGTTAAAATGTTTTATATAGGTGGATAAATTGAATATTAAAAATAATGCCACTTTAATAACAATATAATAAATTATATATAAAAGTATAGAATTTAGTTTAACTTCCAAAGCTAAACTATATGATTATTATCTTTCATGGTAAGGTATTAGAACCAAATTTAAATTTTAGATTTCAAACCTTTTATATATAATATTATTCCTATATTGAATAATATAAATAACAGTACTATTACTAATGTCATTATTAAATTAAATAAAGTAAATAACTCCATAATTTAAGTAGTAATTTTTTAATGACTTCCAAAACTCATTAACCTTAATCTATATATTTATAACTAATAAGCTTATCATTAATCTCTAGAATTATAAAATGCACTCGTGCTTAATTTAGAATTAAAAAAAAAATTCATATTTAAAATAAAAGTATGGATAAGTGGTGTAGAGTGGGCGTGTTGTGCCTTGTGATGAGAAAACTCCAAAGGCTGATGGGTCTGGGTCAAAATGGGGTCCACGACCATGGGCGTTGGCAGATACTTCATTTCAATTAAGCTTTGTCATTATTATGGCATGAAGAGTTAGGTTTGCATAAATTTGGCAGGTTTGGCTTGGTAATTTGATTAAGACAATTTTGATTAGATATTTTTTCCAAAAATCCTAGGATTTTTTGGAGTATTTTTAACCGCGGGATGTTTGACAAGTAATTGAAGAGTACGTAGTTTCAGTGATTGAATTTAGAGGATCCAGAATTTTATTTTTATTTTATTTTACTATCCCATCCAAAAGATAAAGAGACATTTGAGGTATGTGATTCAACGTTCAACAAAGAGAAATCATTATGGCCGCATATATGCCATGGAATAGGATGACCCAACTTTTGAACTAACAGCTGGTGGATAGACCATTCAAAGTAGAACAACGAATGCTAGTGTTAGATTCATGTCACCCAGTTGAGATTGGGTAATGGGTGTTGATTTATTATGGATGATGATGTGGGCCTACTGAAATGAAAGAGGCAGAAAGTGGCTGATCAACTTAAGACAACATGGGGGGGCCAAAAGTTTATGGAGGGTCGGTTTTGCATTGAATGCCCCTACCAACAACTACCAGAAGCTATTAATGCGTTTTAATGGCAAGGAAAAATGGAAAGATGATATTCATATGATTTGGTATGTGTATTTTCTGGACTCAAAAGGGTGGGCAGTTGTTAGAGAATGAAGAAGAGTGTGAGAGGAGGTTTTGGAGAAGAAGGTGGTGTTGCTGATGAGTTGATCACACCAAAAGCGACCCAAGTTGAGGCTCATTTTGCATGAGATTTGTAATATCGGTTCAACTTCCACAGTCAAATTCACAATCTCTCATTTCACATACTTGCTCCTCATACAATATCCATTTTCTCCATTTTCTGTTTCTCATAACCTCTTCCACTCCTCCTCATCGTCCTTGTTCAGATCTTCCATAACCTTCTCTGCCAAGCCACATCTTTGCCTCACATATATCATGTTCTGTTTTCTTCTATAAATTTTCATTTCTGCGGTTTGATTTTTCCTCATCTTTTATTTTTGTCTTTGACTTTTCTAAATCTTTTCTTTCCGAGTATAAGGGCTGAAAAAGAGAAATTATAAATGAGGAACTCTGCAAATAATGCAATGATGGAGATAGAAGCAAGCAAACCACCGGCGATGGGGTATGTAGTAGGGGGCTTGAGCCCTCTGAGTGAAACTCTGTGGAAGGAGAGGACTAATACAGAATTTGTAGGGGACGTGTCAGCAAGGCTCACTTGGAAGGATCTGACTGTGATGGTAACGCTCAGCAATGGAGAGACCCAAAAGGTATTGGAAGGACTAACTGGTTATGCCGAGCCCGGGACCTTTACTGCACTCATGGGCCCTTCTGGTTCAGGAAAATCCACGCTGCTTGATGCTTTATCCAGTCGACTTGCTGCCAATGCATTTCTCTCTGGCTCCATCCTCCTCAATGGTCGAAAGACAAAGCTCTCCTTTGGGACTGCAGTGAGTGTTTCATTCTAATATCTGTGATTCTCAAGTTCTTTTCTTCCGGAAAAGGGGGAAAGGCCTAGGCTTCACCTGTTTTGGATAAAGTGAAATCAGGAAGAAAAAAAAAAGCCTTTTCATGCTCATGGATATGGCTGCTCATTGTTGAGATTGTAAGATTTGCATATATAGTACATAACCTGAGCTGACTGAAGGTTACATCTCCTGGCAATTTCATAGAAATCTCATTTCCTGGAAATTGGCATCCATAAAATAGACAAGGAAGCCATTTTCCAATATTTTGAGTGTGTAAATTATTCCCAAATGTCAAATAAGGCCTTAAGTTCAACTTCCCAAATTTAGAGATGTGATATAGATTTAACAAGAATACTATTTCATTTTTTCTAATCCAATTGGCACTAGATTTGCTCTTTGTTTTTGTGACAGTGAGGGTTAAGTCCTACGTTTTCCTTGTAATTGGTTCTGCTTTTTGTGGTTGTCTTGCTGAATGGTGCATGCTTTGAAGGCAGGGTTATACTGATATTATGTGCTGCAATCTCAGGCCTACGTGACTCAAGATGACAACTTGATTGGTACTCTCACAGTAAGGGAGACAATCTCATATTCAGCTAGGCTACGCCTCCCTGATAAGATGCCTTGGTCAGAGAAGCGTGCATTGGTGGAGAGTACTATAATAGAAATGGGTCTTCAAGACTGCGCGGATACAGTTATTGGCAATTGGCATTTGCGTGGGATAAGTGGAGGGGAGAAGAGAAGGGTCAGCATTGCTCTTGAAATCCTGATGAGGCCGAGACTACTTTTCCTTGATGAGCCAACAAGTGGACTTGATAGGTTGAGATGCTGGATTTTTTGTTCATATCCTATAGTTAATTGCATATCATTCTGTTCTCTCCTATTGATTTTTCAATGAAATTATTTCTTTTATATTGAGTTTTAATGTTCTTACCTGGGTTATTGCAATTCTGTGGCAGCGCATCGGCCTTCTTTGTAACCCAGACTTTACGTGGCTTATCTAGGGATGGGAGGACTGTCATAGCTTCAATCCACCAGCCTAGCAGTGAAGTTTTTGAGCTGTTTGATCGGTTGTACTTGCTTTCTGGAGGCAAAACTGTTTATTTTGGTCAGGCTTCAGAAGCATATGAGGCGAGAACCCCCACCCTTCATACTTTTTAACGATATTTGATTTTAGGGAATGGAGTTCTTATTCAGTTGGTGTCTGCAGTTCTTCGCACAAGCTGGCTTTCCCTGCCCTACTCTGAGAAATCCATCTGATCATTTTCTTCGGTGCATAAATTCTGATTTTGACAAAGTTAAGGCCACTCTGAAAGGATCCATGAAACTAAGGGTACCAATCTTATCTTCTCTTATTCACTTCTTTCATTTGCTTTTGTTCTTTTAAGGCAAGGTTCACTTCTTTCATTTCCTTTTGTTCTTTTAAGGCAAGGTTTATTTTACCAAGTATAGACCACTGATGTCAAATGCTAGCTTAATATTTTCTGGCTAATTAATGTTCCTTTCAACTTAATTGTCGATCAGTTTGAGGCAAGTGATGATCCTCTAGAGAAGGTAACCACAGCTGAAGCTATCCGAACTCTCATCGACTTCTATCGCACTTCTCAGTACTCTTATGCAGCAAAAGAAAAAGTTGAAGAGATATCCAAAGTTGTAAGTTCTTCTATAAGATGCCCTAGTTTATGTGCTGATCACCTTCATTATATGCTATTAGTTAAGTTTGGGAGAAATTATTGAGATTTCCCTCCTGTTTATTACAGAAAGGAACAGTGCTAGATTCAGGAGGCAGTCAGGCTAGTTTCTTGATGCAGGCCTTTACCTTAACCAAGCGTTCGTTCATCAACATGTCCAGGGACTTTGGGTATTACTGGCTGAGGCTAGTAATCTACATTGTGGTCACTATTTGCATTGGAACCATTTACTTGGACGTGGGGACGAGTTACAATTCCATTCTGGTATATTAATCCCCTCCTGCACTGGTCTAAAATTGTAAATGCATCTAACTCTATTTTCGATTTTCTTTTGCATTAGATGATAATATGATTATAGTTGGACAAAATCCCTCCAAACCTGACACAGAAAGCAGCTATAATCTGGAAGAGACAGTAGAGAATTCTGAAAGAGAGAATGCTCGAGACAATTTTAAGCTGATATATATATATATATATATTTTTTTCTCAAGCCCATAACTAAATTATGTTTTACTCACTAATATTTCCAATTGTTATGAGACAGGCAAGGGGTTCATGTGCGTCTTTTGTCTTTGGTTTCGTCACGTTCATGTCTATTGGTGGGTTTCCATCCTTTGTAGAAGATATGAAGGTGAGTCTCATAATCGACTCATCAGGAAATTAACTAAGGCCATAAACGTTAAACACTAGAATAGTTATGACTGATTTGGGTCTGCTAATTTTGAAGGTTTTCCAAAGGGAGAGACTGAATGGTCATTATGGCGTTACAGCATTTGTCATCGGCAACACAATCTCTGCAATGCCGTTCTTGATTTTGATCACCTTTATATCTGGAACTGTTTGCTACTTCATGGTCCACCTCCACCCGGGCTTCCTACATTATCTATTTTTCGTGTTGTGCCTTTATGCGAGTGTCACTGTAGTTGAAAGCTTGATGATGGCAATAGCCAGTATTATCCCCAACTTCCTCATGGGTATCATCATAGGAGCTGGAATTCAGGTTTGTTACCATAGCTTCATCCCAAGATATCCAACCAGAGTTGTCAGGAGACTTGTGTGCGTGTGTGTATATATATTGTTTTAATATGGTTTTCATTCTTGATTAATTTCGTATGGATGAAACATTAATGGCTCTATCCTGCATAATTATCAGGGAATATTCATGCTTGTTTCTGGCTACTTTAGGCTGCCTAACGACATCCCGAAGCCTGTGTGGCGTTATCCCATGTCTTACATCAGCTTTCATTTCTGGGCTCTACAGGTAATTAATTAAAGGAGACTGCAGTAATGTAACTTAATGATGAATATTTGCGCTTTCTAAGAGGTAGAGTTCAGTGTGATTGAAATGAGAAAATGGATTGGACAGGGACAATACCAAAATGATTTGAACGGGCTGATGTTCGATAACCAGACACCGGATGGTCTTCCCAAGATTCCTGGAGACTATATTCTGGAGAACGTGTTCCAGATTAATGTGAAGCGATCAAAATGGATAGATCTGAGCGTTATCTTCAGCATGATTGTGATATACCGCATCATATTCTTCATCATGATCAAGATCAATGAGGATGTGACCCCCTGGGTGAGAGGTTACATAGCGAGGAGAAGAATGCAGCAGAAGAATGGAAACCAGACAACAACAATCGCTCCAGATGGCCTTACACAGTCCCCTTCTCTTAGGTCCTATGTGGCCACAACTGGGACTGGTAGTAAAAGGTAGAAGAAAGAGAATTATGATGCCAGTCTATTTCACTTAAAACGAACAATGTAATAGAGAATTTACTACATCTAATAACCATCCTTACTTGGAGATAAGGGGATTCTATATATAAAAAGATGTTACCTTTCCTTTCTGCATCAACTTGTTATATGAATTTTGTCTTTCTGCCACTACCCAAAAATCCTACATATATATCTTCTCATTGTGGTACTTGTGGTATGAATTTTGGCTTTCTGCCACTACCTAAAAATCTTATATATCATCTCATAGTGGTTGCTTTCATTATCATGGCCACCTTTTGCATCAACTTCTTGTATGAATTCTGGTTTTCTGCCACCACCGAGAAATCTTATATTTGTTAAAAATAGAGAACGATTATTCAAAATTAATAATTGTTAAAGCTATTCTATTTTAAATTAATATAAAAACAAATAAAATTTAATTTTTTAAGGCATCAATGAGTCAAAATTTTCATTATATAGATGGATTTATTACTCAATTACGAATATGATATTCTAAATTATTTTATTTAATCTATAATTAATTAATCAATTTTTTAAATTTCAAATTATTGTTAAAAATTATAAGATTTATTAAAGAATTTAAAGCATTAATTATGTCTATTTTTCTTATAGTCATTATATATAAAAATTTAAATTAATTTTTATAATTATTAAGCTTACTAATAAATTCAATAGAAATTCTTACTTGATTCGAAATTCATTTTTTTTAAATAAAAAAATAAATAAAAAAATTCAAAAGAACATTAATCAAATCATGATATAAATTTTTAAAAATAATTTTGTTTTCGGATCACATGCCCAAATATGCTTTTATTATTTAGCAACAAAAAACTTTCAAGGATTTTTTAAAAAATGAAAATAAAAAAATTGTTTCAAATGTATAATGTGAGATTTTTTTTTAATAAAAATAAAAAATTATTTTAACTCATCTATATGGATATTGTTGACAATTTATTTCTTTTTTTTTTTTTCCTTTTTATTCTTATTTTTACTTAATATTCAAATAAAAATAAATTATCATTCTAACTTTACACTCTTTTATGCATTTTGTCAGAAAAATTAGGCTAATCCAACCTAAGGTAATCACCCTAGGGAGAGGTGAATTGAGGATGGTGTCTTTTTGCAAATTTAAATTATATGAATATATGATACAATTATATATAATTATATAATAAAATAATATAAAAACAATTGTATATAAAGTAAAAGAATAAGGAAGAGAGAATGTAAACACAAGATTTTTGTAGTGGTTTGGCACAACCCGACTTACGTCCACTCTTCTCTAGTTTCAATCCCAAACTTGATGTTCTACCATTTCAAGGCTTCCGAAGCAAGTCTTTAAGTAATACAATTGGATTATTGTTCGAATCCACCCCCTTAGACTTTTGACTCCAAGCACTCTTTATAATTTTCAAGAAATATCCTCTTTTGAACAACCCCTTAAGTGATACCTCACACTTGAGAATCTTTAAGTGATACATCACACTTAGATTATTCCTCTCAAAGATTTACAAATAATTTTACAAAATTCTAATAAAACTTTAGGCTCAATTAATACAAGAAAACTAAAATTGAATGGTGCACTAAAAATATGTAAGTTTTAGAACAATGGTGTACTAAAAAACACTCTCCCAAGACTCAAATATATTCAAGAAATGTTTAAGAAGGTTAAGCTATTGAAACAATGTAGATTGAAGCCTTTTTATAGAGGAAAATGACCAAACTAGCCATTGGGGGTTTGATCGATTAAGCTGGGGGCCAACCAGTTGATTAACTGTTAGCATTTAATGCTTGACAGGTGATCGTTGGATCTCGACTGCCCCTTAATCGGACCTTGGCTGGTTGAACAAGTGTTCTAGAAGAGAGAAAGTTTTTGCACCATTTGACTGATTGAGCTACATAAGTTGATTGGTTTCTCATTCAAT